>CAMGYJ010000007.1:34282177-34732803 GCA_946122785.1 Linum tenue
GTTATTCCGGTTAAAAGAGAAACCATTTCAGCATAATATGGAAGCTATCGCCATCTGAAGTCTTTCATGGGATGCAGCAAAAACCCACCCCTCAGTCTTCCCCAAAACCAACTGGTGTGTGGCGAAACCCAGTTGAACTTACAGAGTTCTCTACTCTCTTGATTGATGGCGAGGTAAGCTCTTTCTTCTTAATTACATCGCCTCAGAGAAAGTTAGAGGTTGCTGGTTTGATTCTCCTCAAGTTTGGAGTTGTTGTTTGTCACTGAAGAATTTGTTCAATTATTGCATTTTGTAATTTTCTCCTTTTTTCATAGTTTCTATAGGGTGGTGGTGGATGATAATGCAGTCTACAATAATACATTTGTGATAAGGATGCTCGCTTTGTTTTCCTGTTATATTGTTGTACTCTTCCTATGAACTTCTCATTCAAATCCCGTGATTTCCTTTTGTTTCTCTTTATCCAACCGAATTTTAGTCTTATTTTGAGTTTTGGCATTAAGGTGCTTTAACTAAACAAACAAAATCAAGTAGTCTCCGTAGGATAATAAATATATACTGAATTTTAGTCTTCTTTTGGCTTTCTCTTTTGTTTGGTTGCGTGATTTGACGTGGGCTACAATTATTCATGAGCTAGAAGGAAACTTCAATTCTCCCCTGGTCCGAACATCCTTTGTTGTGCCGTCATCCCCTATTTCACATTGGTGGGGACACAAATCTCCTTTGTGGCATCAACGACAAGGATCACTTTATTGATCCAAGATCAATAAACACTCTTCAAATCACCAATTTACCAGCAAAATGAATGGAAATCCTTGATGATAATTTGTCCTTTTGGTTTCATCTACAGCCCTCCAGTTACATTGATTATTATCGCGATTGTAGTTTTTCTCTCTATAGCAGCATGAATTATGTTTACCACATTCTAAGCTTCAAGATGAGATACACATGATCCTAATTCATTATGTAAATGATAATACTTGCAATGGTTTTTGTCTAGACAACACTTTAGGTGTTCTAGGTACACCTAGGTTTCAATTCTTTCTATTGTGAATGCATGAGCCTCGAGCTGAATTCTTTACAGGAACCATTCCTGTTTTACTAAATTGTTCATTCTTTCCGATTAGAATTCATGCGTTGTTTGTTGGGGCATGTAGTGAAGGGGGGAGAGAGAGAGATTTCACATTACTTCTCAGCATATACCTTTAAGTTCCATTATCATAGTTTTTTGCCCTCGACTAATTATATGGGTTTGATCTGTCAAATATAATGCAGTCCGTCGTATGCAATATATTTTTATATATATTCCTTTACACCCTCTTATATATTGCTTTGTTTGATGATTCATGTGGTATATGTTGATTCTTTCATTCATGACAATTTGATATATTGATTTTGGGATACTATAGATTGGAGCAGATATATTTAAGATTTGCATTGAAATGAGTTTTAGGTAATGTCTTTGTTTCATTTAGTTTTGCTGGGTTTCATGATGACATTGTTCATTGGGCTTTAGACTTTGGTGTTGCTTCTAAATATAACGAGTTAATGGCTACCTTCGATTCTTTAGAACAAAATAAAGAAACTAGATAAAATTATCAGCTAAGCCATTTTAAGCAAAACTTGACATTACATTTATTCATTTGTACGTCCTTATTACTACAAATTCTACTTGGTACTCTAGGGGAATCCTTAATTAGTATAGAATTGAAATCTAGGAAGTCCTTTGAAGTATGGAAAATGGTGGCTTTGCCACCAAAAACACGGTCTTTTAGGAGCCCTGGCCTCCATTTTTGCCCAACTGGGGACATCTTCCTGATAAGATAATCAACCTCTGCATGGCCTTCCTCGAAAAAAATTTCGTCATGATATGATTTTGGACGATTAACCTCATAGATTTGAAGGTTGGCGAGGTATGAGTTTGTAGGTAACGTCGAGTATGTCTTAAAGTACAAACGATAAAGGAATTGAAATTTGTGCTACCGCCCAATAACACTTCCTATTTTTCGTCATGAAGTGGGACGATAGACATGGGTTGCCTCCCATGAATTGCTCTTTCTTTTACGCCTTGCAGAGCTTGCAAACTCAAGGGCCTTCCCAGCTAAGTGTTTCTTTGAACCCCATCGAAGGTGAGAAGCACGAATGTAGGTCGTTCATCTCTCTTGCACAATGGATCCTTTGAGAGGGCTTGAGAGAGATTAACTTCATCCCATTTTTCCATTTCATCCTTTGGTTTATCATTAGAGGCCATTTCCTTTAGATTCGTTACTGGGTACTTCCTTAAAAATGACATGGCACGCTGCTTCCTTTATCCTAAATCATAAGCCATCAGGAGGCTTCACTAAGCTATTAGGTAGAGGTGTAGGAGGTCTGTAAGGGTTCATCTCGAATGCTAGAGATGCATAATCAGATTGAAGGTGCACGGAAGAAAAACTATATGCTGTGAAAGGTAATAGAACTTTTGTAATCTTACTAGCACAATCCTGGCCTGAATTCCCAACCCAGTAGCTCTAAGTGGACATTGAGCCTTGTTATGAACATCTTTACATGTATTGTTTTAAGGTTGGAGAATCTCCATAATGTAAATTCCTATCAACGTGGAACCTTAGGGTAGGTAGGTCCATCCCTAAGAGAGATCCGGTGACCGTGGATTCGATATTTAATATTTTCTTGCCACTATATTGTGATCGTGTCATTGTTTCACTTGGCACCTTCAGGAGGGCTAGTTTGTAGGGATCACTTATAATACTCACAAGTAAGAAGAACATACGAGCATTGTTCAGTCAAAGCATACTATCATCTAGCCAACTTTGTTGTCGGTTACCTCCATCACACACTCATTATCCTTGGAAGATCATTTTTCATTCACCTTGTAAATCCCACGTGTATCGAATGCACTTTGATCGTTTTGATATTGGAACTCTCATATTTGTTAATGAAAAACGGTTGTGGTGGCGTTTTAACATTTTAATTTCTACAGAAAAGAAGTCGCCTAGTTAAGCTAGTGCTATGAGGTTGGCCTCTAAATATCTTATATCTCATTTATTGAGTATTAACCCGAGAGAGAACATCAAAAGCTTCCAACTCCTCATATAAAAAGAACACTTCTAAGCATATAACAAAGGGTTAATACCTTAAATTGGCCCGAACTATATACATATAATCAACTTTGGCCAATGGTTTCAGAAATATCCATCCTGGCTTGAACTATACACTATATATACTAGTTTGGCCTGAAGCGTATTTTGACCGTTAATTTGGACGGTCAACACCGTTGACTAACGGTAAACGGTCCAACTCACTGCCATGTCAGCGTTGAATTAATAAAAAATTAAAACTTAATAAAATAAAAAATGAAATAAGACAAAAATTCAAAGAAAATTAAAAAATACACTTCTTAATAATTTTTCTTTCACTAAAATTTCAAATTAACCAAAAAGAAAGAGGGAGAAAACGAGTTCTGCTCGGTGGTTTCTAATTGCAGAAAGAATTGGAAAATGGTTTGATCTCGGAACCCCGCCATTCTCATCTTTCACAAATCTCAACCAGAGCCAACGTCCTCCCGCCACTATCATCGACATAGATCTCGACATCCTTGCAATCATCTTGCGCGACTTGCACACCGCGGGGTAGTAAACGAACTTGTAGTTCAAGCCGGACTTCCAGATCTTGAACCAGAAGCGTCATCGGGTCGGGGTTTCCTTCGACTCCTCCTGTCCCGACGAACCACTACTCCAGGTCATGCCTCCTAGACCCTATTTCATCGAGAAGAAGACGACGAATACCCTCTCCCAGGGCATCGATTTGAAGGGCGGCAAGCCAATCACTTCTGCTAATCGTACGGCCTCGGCCTTTCACCAGATTGAGATCTGGTCGATCTGGTCGGCGCCGTCGATTGTGAGGTCGAGGGTGGGATGAGAGTCGAGATCCGAAAAAGAGGGATTCCGAGAGATGACTCTTGCTGGTGGGTCTGTTTGGAGGATGGGATGCCTATCATGTCCTTCAACTTACCTTGCTGGTGCAAATCAACGATTCAGTCGACGGCGTGCTTGGCCGTGGACCCGGTTCCGAGGCCGACGACAATGTCGGAAGCTGTGGATATCTTCTCGGAGGTAATGAATAGAGCGCAAGGAATGGCCATGGATGAAAAGCGGGAGAGAGGTTAGGGAGAAATTGAGAATGTTGGGAGACGAAAAGTGTATTAACCATTGGCCAAAGTTGATTATATGAGTATAGTTCGAGCCAAAATAATGTATTAACCCTATAACAAATGGATACATTCTTTTGACTAAAGAATATGTTCTTTTTATACTAGTTTTTTACCCGCCCAGTTTGGTTATTTTATAATTCGTTATAGTATTCTAATTATTATTATTATTTATGTTTGTTAAGGTAATATATATGGAATTGTAAATCTCACTTACCTTATTTCAGGCATTGTTTCATACTTTTATACCTTTTGTTTATTTATGAACATTTTAATTTTATTAACTGAGCTCTTTGTAGATTGTTCTTTATTGATTTAGAATTTTTTTTATCGAACTCGCCCTTTAAGATTATAAGCATAAGAGTTATTCATTCTTTAGCACACAATTGTGATAAAGAAGTTAAAAAATTTACAGCCACAAAAGAAGAAGTTAGAATAAGAAAATATGCTTCAATTAATAAAAAAATAAGCGAAGAGCTTTTTATTTTCTCTCCCTTCTCATATATCGTTATACGATAATAGAGAATATTCCAATCTAAATCCCATGAATATCGTGTATTATCACTTACACATACAACTTTGGAATAATGAGGAAACTCATTAGCATCCACGTCCATCAATCTTCCACGTACTCGTTTAATTACCTTTGAAATGTTCTAGAAACCAACCACAAACAAAACTATCAGCTGTCACAAACTTATTAAAGCAATATTTTCAGCAAATTAAACTGCATATACTTAAATACAATTTATATGTTGTAGAGAGCTACATATCTCCTGCAGAAAGGAATTGTGATTTTTACCTAATAACAACATAGAAAAATAATGAAAGGAGCAGTTTTCAATACAACTCAACTCATTTTATCATGCAGATTCCTCATTTGTGAACTGAATATATGCATCAATTCATATAGTAGTTTGTAAGAAAACAATCATGTCAAAATCAAGCTTTAGTTAGGGATTCAATGCGGAAAAATTCACCTTAATGAAACAAACAAATGTCACCGCAAACATGTAGAAATTAAAAAAATATCGAAATAGACAACCGAGAAACCACCATTATCATTTTCTTTCTTCTTCGCGACCTTTATAAAACCCCAATTATATTCCCTTCTACTTATAACCTCTTTGCTACCTACTAATTACTAAACAGATCATCATTGTATTGCTAGCTAGTAGCATGTCAATCATGAACATAAAATATAATAAACAACTATCACAAACTCTTCTTTCTATTTCAACATTCAAGAAATCGGGTTGCAATAGGCATTCAAGAAAAACGATCAATTATTCAATCAAATGAGGTATGCCCTAAGTCCAACCAATGAACCCTTTTAATTATATTTTATATATTTAAATAAAAGTATAGACGACCCTTATCCTTGAAAAACAAAGAAGAAATACATTCACTCATAGAGAGTGGAAAAATTTACCATCTAGCAGTTATAATTTGAAAGAAATTAACAAAAGAATTGGAAGCAGAGTATAACTCGGCCAGTCAACCGCAAACAATAACGTATCGCTGAGAAAGTGAGACCAGTTGCCAGCTTCATATCAAGGAGGAAGAGGGTGTAGTCGACAACCCTTGGCTTGGTTCACCTCATCTTCCCAATGATAAGATGAACTTTTTTCGTTAACAGGCAAAAATATGTTACAACTGCTCAAAATTTTGTCATCTAATCGTTGCCTCGTGTAACTCCTGCATCCTATTCTCATGCAAAGAAAAAAAAATCATTCCTTCTCTATAAATTATGAGAATAAAAATATTAGAAATCTAAAAAAAAAATAGCAACTAATAAGAGGATTTTGTTTATTTTTATGGTGGTTAACATACTTTCTTGATTTCTTATTTTCAAAGTTGGATTTTATTTCTAGTGTGACAATCAAAATGGGAAGAGGGACATAAACAAATTAAAAGTTTGCATTAATAATTAATATGTTTTTATTTAATCAGAATAAATAAGAAGTTAAAAAAATAACAATTATTGCTCTCTCAAGTTTATATTCAAACAATTTGCTATAAAATTTATACTTGTTTTATTTGATAGGTATATACATTAGAAAGAAGTGAGTGTTTGGTAGCAAAAAAACATATAGTCATATCGATCATTTCTCAAAGTCGATTGATTATCAAACGCTTATTTTCTCTTAGACCATCGTTTATATTTTGTTTAATTGAAAATATTATTATTTATTTGTGTGTTTTTTTTTGCTTCATCAAAATGTAACTTATTATTAAATTTTAATAAAAATGAGTAGAAATTTTACTTAATCAGTTTGGGTTAAACAAATACGATATATCACTCTCTGTTTCCATCTTTATAGTTTGTTTAATTGAAAAAAAAAGATGATTACTTATGTATGTGTTTGTTTGTTTTAATGTTTCCTAAAAAATTAACTTATTTTAATTTTAGTAAAAATGAGTAGAATTATTAAAAGAAGAGAGAGATAGTTTCATAAATAGATCTATAAGAGCATCTCCATCGGTCACATTTTGCAATTGCAAAGTGACGTGGAATGCTTGCAACTAGGGGTGTTCAAATGGTTACCATGGTTATAACTAAACCAAATAAGGCTAAATTCCATTAACCATGGAATACAATATCATAACCAAACCGTCCAAACTAATACAACAACCAAATTAACTGTCACATCCCGATCTCCAAAACCCTTAAATAACAATTTTGCTCCGGAGCATATTTAAAATTTTCAAAGAAAGAAATAATAATGTGCTCGAAATACCAATACTGAAAATACACCTTATAATTTAAAAGCAAAGCCCTAACATTTGGGCAAACCTCAATCCATAAAGCCTTATCCTTTTAAATCTCCAGTCATTACTCATAATCATAAAGCAAATAACTAAAGATTACAAATGCTGCTTACTCCGATCCGTGATCAGACATCTTCAGAAGTGCTCACGTGGTCCTCCTCTGGTAGCCTGCTCTCTCACTGGATGCCCCTCGACTAGATGCTCTCTAGCTCCTACTTTACGACCTGGTGAGTGGGTTGGGGTCAGTCTACGCCATTACTTAAACTTGAAGCACTTACGGGTATTCCCTTAAGTGTTCACCTCAAAAACTTGTGGAAGTTGCTCATACTTCCATCCTTTAAATTTTAACCCTTAAAAACGTGGGAGTTGTTGTTACTCGCCACCCTCAAAATCTTAAACCTTTGACCGACACTGGGATCCCCTCACTAACTAGTCCAACCGCCCAGCTCAAACGTATGAGGGCCAACATAGGCCTTTCCTTAAACCTTTTTATGGGAGTAATCTATTCAACCCCATAAACCTTAAGAGTATATCATACTTTTCCTTTAAACTTCATGTGATGTCTAAGTGATTCATCCACATGTTCCTTAAGAGCAAACTTGCTCTTCCTTTAAACTTTCACTGGGGCGGGGGACTGTCGTTAGTGAACTATCTTTAAATCCTTTCACCCTAATTTAATTATGAGTGAAATACCTCTTAAATGTTGATCCTTAAAGATCAAACAACCTTCATTAAATAAACATAAATATAAAAGCTTAAAGTAAATTCTGTAAGCTCAAATAATCATATACTTCACAATCATAACTCAAATAGAGCATCTCAGATAATATCTCAAATAAAACATGCTTTATCAATTACGACATAAATCAATCACTGGCATACAACTCACATAAACACACATACTCAAAACTTGTAAGTCAAATACTTGAAAATCGTAAGGCGTAGAATTTACCCCCTTAAACCACTCACCTCTCAAATGACGATTCTTAGTTCCCTTGATGTTTAATCCTTAATCCGATCGCTTCCTCAATCCTATAAACTGAAATCATCTTCCCTTAGTCGGTAATCATCATATTTAGTCGCTTTAACGTATTGGAAAAAATTTCCCTCATTGATGACTTAGTCCCAAAATCCTTTAAAAATGGCCCTCAATCTCTTTTAAATCAATTCCTTAAAACTAAACTTTTCAACCCTTTAATCAAGAATTAAATCATCTCAAGCAATTTAATAACTCTTAAAATAGTTCTCATAAAATCCTCATAAAATTCTCAAAATATATTTTCCACTTAACACTTCAAATTCTGACCTTGATTAACTCAAATCAATAATCCCAATTAATAAACATAAGCCCCTCTTTTAAATAACCTCTTTTTCCTATTAAAATTAATCATATATAATTTTTAAACCGAGTCACAAAAACTAATAATTCTCCTCTATAGTTTTATAACCTCTGTAAATAATCATAGTTTCATGGAAAATTATCAAATCACCCAAACGACTTCGTACCGTATTTTAATTAATTAAAACCAACATTCGTTTAATTTTTATAAATACAAATACAGATCCAAAAATTCTAAAATTTATACACGAGCATTATACAAATATTCTCAAATTTATAAAATTACCATATTATGAAAATACCCACTGGAAAGTGTCGGAATAAACATACCCATGAAAACAAAATACAATTTTCGGGCCAAATTATCAAAACTTAAAACTATGAGGGACTAAGCTGTATGTACTGAATTCATGAGGGACTGATCTGGACAATAGCCCAGCAATCTTTTGCGACAGCGTCAATTTCGTCACTAAAAGACTGCAATTTGGTCACTGAAACCAAAAACTTGCTTATACGTTACTAACTCGAGTTAATCTTATAGACTCCGATCCGTTACCTTTGGGTTGATCTTAAAATTCTTCTCCTCCTCCATATACTATCACAATCTGAGCTCCCATCACTCTCTCATCTCCTTTAATTTGCATCGGCTACTCCCTCAGCACTACCATCTCACCATTTATCATAACCAACCTCGTTATATATCCCTTCCCCGCCGACAAACACATCGCCACCACCAGCGGACCTCGCCCTCCATTCCGATCTCGCCTAGAGAAGCAGCAGCCGAAGCAAGCAGCTGCACAACTGCTCTCTGCACGTTCGCCAGCTAGTAATCAAGAAGCGAGCGTTGTCATTCGTCCGTCGCCCTTACTTCCTCTCGTTTTCGCATAGGCCCCGACACGTCTCGTTGGCCAACTCGTAGCACGACCCTCGGTACCGCCTTATCCCGCCAAGCAAATACGACCCAGGCTCGGTAATAATCTCGAACCCAAGTTTCCTTCGGACTCAAATTATGTTGTAGCTAATCGATCCGCATACGTAATGAACCGTAGCTTTGCCACAAGACGTCGGGGGCTCAAACGAGGATCAACAAGGAGTGATGAAAGGAAGGGAGACTTCAAGTTATAATAGAGGGCACCGACAGTGTTGCAGCTGCTCCATTCCTTACTTAATTTCCAATCTAAAATAGTGTGGGCATGGATGTGTTGTACGCCAGCTCATGCACAGTTAATTGATAGGAGGGGGAGCTACTCATTATGGATTTATGGAGTGCTCACGGGTATCACCGGACAAGTGAATGGAATTACAATGATTTTATTGTAATTAGTGCAATTATCATTGGGGAAGGGTGATTAGAGAAAAAGCTAGATTAAGTGTGATTTGGAGTGGGTGTAACGAGTGAGAGTGAGAGTGAGAGTGAAATTGATTCTCACTTTCTTTTATAATAATAATAATAACACTCGTTAGTGTTATTCCTAATTCATGTACGATTGCAACTCTTCGTACGTAATCGTTAATCCAACCGTTCATTTAGTATGGTTGAACCTGAACCCAAATATCGGAGTGTTACATTTCCTCCACCCTTATAAAAATTTCGTCCTCGAAATTGGAACTGTAGGGTTGGGACTAAGAGATCACCACTTGTACTGAGGTAAATCGTAATCTACTAGAATTGATTTGACTGGGATATAACATTAACCAAACTAAAGTTTAATCGGTTTGGTTAATTGGTTAACCAGATGAACCAATATAAAATCACATTATCATTGACGATGAAAATTTTTCGGTTAATGCAACAATTTGCAATTTATATAGTGAATAAAACATAACAATCAACACGTAGTTATAGTTGACCCTTAACAAAAGTACATGCAACTAAGACAATTATCTTACGATTAGTATAGAAGTATTCACCTAACAAAAATTTATGACAATGGTATGGGTTAATGAATTGTTGTGTTTGTGTAAATTGACTTAGTCTCTTAGCAATTATCATAGGCTCGAAATGACCTTCCTTTCAAGTTTTCATCCATCATAATGTATGAAATTTATCTAAATTAGGCGTCCATATGTTGTGGTCTACATTTTACATATACAAATATACACTATATGAGCAATATTGAGCTTTATATTTTATGATTCTAAAAGGGATGAACGTTAACTCTTGAGTGGTTATGCAAAGTATTAAGTATGTGCATATAATATATGTTAGATATATGACTAATTACTTAACTGGTTAATTTGGTTTGACTGGTTAGGAGTGTCTGAAACCAAACCAAACCACCTAAACCAAACAAGCTAAAAACTTTAACCAAACCAAACCAATTATCCAAATTAACCAAACCAAATTATCCAAATAGTACTGATTAAAACGGTTACCATGGTAACCAAACCATTTGAACACCCCTACTTGCAACTGTAATTGCATTGCTGTAGGCCTCAATTGCACTTTTGCAATCTTGCATATAATGCAAGTGGAAGTGAAAGCCAACATGGCTATTTTTATGGGAAGGACCGATTGTTTTCTTCTTCTTTTAAATTGTTTTCCTCTTTTTTTTACCTTTATATGTGGAATTAAATCACATATGCAATTGCAAATGAATTGCATTGATGTAGGTATAATAAAAGTAAAATGAGATGGATTGCAAAATTTTTGAGTTGGCAAAAAAAATAACAAATGCAATTGAGTTTACAATTGCATTGATGGAGATGCTCTAAATAGTTTTTTGTTTGTAAAACAATTGACCACCTTGGCAACTTGTGCATTCACCAAGTGCTTATGTGGCAAGAAATTATTTTTGAATAGCCATAATATATAGTATAGATAGATAGATAGATAGATAGATATAGATATAGATAGATAGATATAGATAGATAGATAGATAGATAGATAGATAGATAGATAGATAGATAGATAGATTTTTCAACAGTTAACTCAATAAGCAGCCGAATAGTTGATTTCTTAAAGCATTTTCTGGGTGAACATTTCTTAAGCAATTCCATTTCAGGTATTTCTATGAATTCGTGCATCATTTATTGACTAACGCTTCTAAAAAAATCTGTTTCATTCTGGAATAACGTCTATACTAGCAAAGCTTACAGAAGTCAGTTTTGAAGGTCATCGGGCCGCACCTTGAAGAGATACACAAGGTGATTCATGGCTGGCCCATAGGTAATCTGTCGGCATGACATTTATGTGGGAGCTGTGGAAAGAATAAAATGAAAGATCTTTTAGTGATAGGAAACAGACTTGGCAAGCTATTTTTCTGAATATGTACGAATTGTCTGAGATGGTTGGCTGCTGCTGGGCTGATTAGCGATCAAGACAAGAAGGATTGGACAAGGCTTTTGTTTCAAGCTTGCCCTCCTGATCGTAACCTCAGGAATGACTGGTAGTCTTTGAGCAGCATTAGCGTGTAACTTCTGCCGCAAGCTGCTGTGGTGCTTCTTTATGTTTTTCTGCTCTATTTCAACAGGCTGTTGTTGCTTTGCTTCCTCTGCCTTTGTAGCTTACGTTTTTCCTGCTTTCTTTGAGAACAATAAGGGTAGTCTAATCCATCTAGCTGTGGCCATTATCTATTTGGTTTTTCTTATGTCCTCTTTTTGGTGGTTGTTCAATCCTTGTGAGTTGAGGCTGTTGGTCGAACTTTGTTTGTTTGTTTGTTCTCTCATTGTTAATAAATTTTCATCGCCATTATAAATCGTATGACATGTTAGAAATTCGTGAACATAATGTAGTTGTGCATTAGTTTATCGAAGTCCATATACATGGCATTCTAGAGTTTCAATATGTTTTAAACAAGAGAACGTTAAAGTTTCTTTCTTTGACTTCTCACAACTTGAAGATGTCCATATTTTGAAGATGTTTGTCGTCCACGTTTGCAATGTATAAATATTCATACACCATCTATATTTCCACTAATATCAGGTTAATCGACTTCCGTAAAAAATACAGAAATGGAATACACAACAAAATAAAATTCAAATTTATGTCATGAACTAGAATTCTTCAAAATTAACCCATATTACGCTATCCGGCCAACGGGCCGGGCATTGATGCTAGTTATCTTAAATAGCATGTACCGAACTTCGAGCCATAAATCTTGAGTGCAATGGCATTTGCAGTTTGGCACGCACAACCAACCCCAATTTACCCCTCTTTTTCTTATCGCATGCATGATATAATATATGTAATATGTGGTTGGGTTGGGCCAGATCGCTGTTCCCAATTCCCATCAATCATTTACTCATAATTATGTAAAAAAAAATCATTTACTCATAATCTTCTCTTTGCTACCGGCAAAACTGTAATAAAAAGGGCTTTACATTGTTCTGGCTATCTATATTCTCTCGCTTTATACCTACGGTGACGATGAATTTCACAACGCAATTGGCATCCGACTATATTATGCTCACCTTTTACTCAACAAACAAAAGGTCGGTCCCCCTGCTGCACCCATGACCCAACCCCACTAATTTGGTACTAATTGCTGAGGCTTTGTCTTGCTTGCCAGTCTGGACTGGATCTCAGCACTTGAAGAGAAACCCAAGTATTATGAGAAAATTCTTTGGTTCTACACAGAAACTCCAACCAGTCAAGTATTAGTTTGTTATTTGTGACTTACTTTTTTTTTGTATTTAATGTTCTTAATTATGCTAAATAATTGCCAAAGGTAACACAGCCGAGTTGGTCGGGAGTGTGGTCTTTTAGGCTTGAGATGTGTGAGGTTTCAGGTTCGAACCCCGCTACACCACTTGGTGTTCCCGGAGGCACCGCGAGTGCTGGAGACGAAGTCTCCTCCTAGTATCGGATCTCCTCCTAGTATCGGATGCTAGGCCATTAAAATATATGAAATAAAGATAAACTCACTAATAGGAATCTGACATGTGGCTTGATTGAAACTTCTCATCCAACCAAGGTTAGAGCTAAAAATTTCCCCTGTTCATGGAAGAAGATGGGTTGATCAGATCAGATCTAGTGAAGTTTACTGCTAAAACAACAATAGACCCCCTACTGGCTACTACTATAAATTATAAAAGCAGATAAAGCCTTCATCTTTGATTTGGCCCACCCGGTTTGAATTTGCCCGAGTCGGTGCCATCTGATCAAGAGGGGGAAAAAAAGGAAGGAAAGGAATCATTAGATTCACTGCGAATTTGCAGCAGGAGTGGTTGGGAAAGTGTACAAAAGAATCAAGGCCAAGTTGCTAAAAGATAAGTGTGGATTATTAGTCTTTTGATAAGTAAAGATGTGGATTACTATATAAGGGTTAATCAGGCAAATATAATACCTACATCCTCCATACATCAGTGACAGGCTGTGTTGTTAGAAATCCTACACAAGTCCCAAAGATCTGCTTCCCCTTTATTATATTGTTTCTTCGTTTAGCCTTAGCCTTTTCTCCTTGGCACTTAAATACTGTTTTGACGACAGCATTTTGCTGAATGTCTGCCCCACAACCCCAATCGTCTTCAATCTTCATTGAGGCCCATTGCTTTCTACCTCAACTTGACGTGAATCAGATCAGTTTCAGCTTCAGCAGTCTGTCCAACTCCCAGCTGTGCATGAAGGGCCAACTGGGCTGACCGGCTTTTAATGTCTCTACAAAACTCTTAACTGTCACAGCTTCCAAGCAAGAAAACTGCGTCCACACTCCACTGTGAAGTGTAAACCACCCCACCTTCGCTAAAGATCAGACCCCTTCTCTCAGTGACGAAACAGAGAGCTCCTCATGATGGTCCGTTGTTTGCTTCTGCTACCACTTGTTCTAACATGGAGCTTGCTGTCCCAGTCCACCCACCAGTTGCAGCCATCACAGAGACAGGTGCTTCTTCAGCTGAGGAAGCATTTGGAGTACCCAACTCAGCTCGAAGCTTGGAACACTCCTGGAGCTGATCTCTGCTACTCGACGCCATCGAGGATGGTCAACATCTCATGCCAGGACAATTTCGTCACTGAGCTCACAATCATGGGGGATAAGCCATCATCCAACTCCAACCAGACCTTGTCTTCTACCTTCTCCATGGACTCCTTTGTCGCCACTCTCGCCAGGCTAACCAGCTTGAGGGTCCTTAGCCTCGTCTCCTTGGGCATTTGGGGTCCTCTCCCGGACAAAATCCACAGGCTGTCTTCACTCCAACACCTCGATTTAAGCTCCAACCATCTCTTCGGCATTCTTCCACCCAAGATCTCGACTATGGTAAAGCTTCAAACTTTAATTCTCGACGACAATTTCTTCAACCATACGGCACTATCCACCTCCTTATTTGATCCCCCGCTCTCCAATCTCACGGTTTTGAGCTTGAGGAACAATAAATTCAGGGGTCTGTTGTTAGGGAACAGCCTTGAAGCTTTAACCAAGCTTCAAGTGCTGGATTTGAGTGTTAACAGCTTCGATTCTGATCTGCCGTTGCTGCCCAAGGGAATACTTATGGCCATTTTGAGCAACAACTCGTTTCAAGGCAAGATTCCCCGGCAGTACAGCCAGCTGACTCAGCTTCAGCACCTTGATGTGTCCTTCAACGAGATAGTTGGAGAGGTTCCTGCTTCTGTTGTTTCACTGTCGAACATCCGGTTCCTGAACTTGGGATCAAACATGCTGAGTGGTCCCATCCCAAACAGTCTTAGATGTGGACAAAACCTTCAATTTGTGGACATCTCGAATAACAGGTTAACTGGTGGATTGCCTTCTTCTTCTTGCTTGGTAACTACTGGTTCGGAGAAGAGTAGATTGGTGAAGCTTGGTGGGAATTGCTTGTCCAGTTCCTTGGATCGCCAACAATATCCACAATCGTATTGCATGGAGCTTCCAGTTGCTGTGGCCAGGGAGCAATCTCAAGGGAGAAGAAGTAGAAGCGTGGGAGTAATAGTTGGGGTGGTGGCTGCAGTTGTTGCTATGGTTGCACTTCTGGGTTTGGGTTTTGTCGTTGTTGGGAGGAAGTACTGTTTCAGAGAGGTTTCTGAGCGGCATCTGTTGCACAAGGTAGGAGTGCAAGATAACCCGCCTGTTGCTTCTGGGTTCTCCCCTGAGCTACTCTCCACTGCAAGTAAGTATAGTCACTGTGTGAGAGAGAAATGCATTGTAATGGATGCCTTCTACTTGACATGCATGCTAACCATTAACTTCATGTTGGTGTTTCTTTCAGGGTTCATTACTGAAGTTTCCAAAGTGGGTGGTAGTCAAGGTCTTCCAGCTTGCAGGTCATTTGGTACACAAGAGTTGAAGAAAGCTACCAACAACTTTGACAGCTCTACCTTTCTGGGTCAAGGTTATTATGGAAAGGTAATCCTTTTTTTCATTTGGCAAAAGGAACTCAGAACTTGATGATTCTAAATAACTTTGAGATTCTCCCTTACCCTTTGTTGATCAGCTATACAAAGGAAGGTTGGAAGATGGAACCCAAGTGGTAATAAGGTGCTTGCCTACATCAAAGAAGTACACAACTCGAAACCTTAAGCTGAGGCTGGATTTACTGGCGAAACTTCGTCATCCACATCTGGTCTGCCTTCTGGGGCACTGCATTGACAATGGAGGAAGCCAAGATGATTATAGAGTTGACCAAGTCTTCCTTGTATATGAACATATTTCCAACGGGAATCTGCAGACTCATCTCTTTGGTAAGTAACACTCTAAACGTGCAGGCAGAAAAAAAGAGCTTCTGACCTTGTAAAACTTAAACTGAGGTCATGCGGTGATGTAATTGAGCATTGATTCTGGTTTTTGTTGGCTGCAGAAGAAAGCCCAGGAAAGGCACTGAATTGGTCTGAGAGATTAGCAGCGGTCATTGGTGTGGCTAAGGCTGTCCACTTTCTGCATACTGGTGTTATTCCTGGATTTTTCAACAACCGGTTGAAGACGCATAATATCCTTGTCAATGAGCATGGAATGGCCAAGTTGGGTGATTATGGACTGTCAATTGTAACAGATGAGCCCAGGAGTTCCATGGTAAGACATTTTCTCAGTTGTTGATGAGAAGGCTCTGCACTCTGTAGCAGTTGTTTTTCAGTCTCCCACTCTAGCATTATGAAGTTGACAATAAACCCTGGGTTCCTTTGGTTGCAGGATAATGAAGGACTTGGTTCCTGGTAAAGATTCCTTTGAATTAACTCATGCTAAGAACTTTAGAACCACATTATAGGCGATCTATGAAACACATATTGAACTGTTCTCCCATTTATCAATGTTGTTTAACTGCAGGCAGACGTCGAAAGATGAAGACGACATCCATGGCTTCGGGTTCATACTCCTTCAATCACTTACTAGCAATTCGGTATCTGCGGAGAGGGACGAGTTCCTGGCACAAAAATTGGTATATCCCCCTGAAACTATGAAACCGAAATCACACGTCTATAGTTACCAACGATTTGCAGTCTCTCAAGCTAGTATTGGTGTATGTGTTCTTCAGGCATCTTGTACCAGCCAAGAAAGCAGAGCAAAGTTGATAAACCCAACGGTACTTGCAACTGCCTCACAAGAATCATTGGCAACTGTGATATCCATAACAGACAAATGCATCAGTCCTGAATCGGCATCATGCCGGCCCTCCTTTGAGGACATACTATGGAACTTGCAGTATGCAGCTCAGGTTCAAGCTACTTCAGATGAACAGAGACCTGCTGATCTTGTATCATAATTGCTGCTTCTTTAAATAAACTCTTTTCTATTGATATTCTCGTGGCAGGAATAGCACCAACACTACCTCTTGTATTTGTTCAGTTTTTATCCCTCTGTTATCATTTGGTATTAGTCATAATAATTATTATAAATAATAAAGATAAGCGAAGCCAATCAACGCTTACTCAACCAACTTTCTGCAGTTTTGCTGAACGAACGAACTTTTGCAAACTTGCCATTCAGTAGTAGTTTCTGTTAACATCACAGGGCATAATGCAGTTTGAGTAACTAACAGTGTGAAGAGAATACTGACAACTGGTTATGGTAGTTGCTAGTAGAATAGGTGGATGAGTAGCAAAATTTCCATCTCGTAATTGAGTTTGCGGTGGCTAACTAGCTGCTATACACATTACTTTGCATTTACAAACCATATGGTGCCTGCCTCCATCCGAAAGATGGGTTTATGGGGAGAGATTCTACCGCAGAAAAGGGGGAGCAATGAGCTTCTTGTTGGAAGAGTGTACAGCATTTAGTTCCTCTAGGTGTAGCGCAGCCAACAGTCCTTGCCAAGTATCCCTTGGTGCAGTGCTCACTTGGAAGTCAAGAAGCCTTTTCTCCTTCTGGTAATAAGCTTCAAGTGGCTTGCTCTGGCAAAACACCGAAATTGGAATGTTAAAACAAAACTCAGCTGTCACTGTATGTCCTGGACCGCAACTTCTTGACATAAATTTATGCACGAAAAGAACAGCAGAGAATGGTAATGTGGTTAACCCTAACATGGAAACAAAGTAGAGAAATCACGGTCAGGTTGAGGGGTCTCTACGTTATTTCCTATTACACAAATTTTATGGAAGATACAGTTTAGCAATGTTCTCCGTCTCACGACAAGAATTTCACTATCAATCAGCAAGAAGATTGAAAGAAATCATCAATCAAGCTCAAGACATCTTATGGTCATCTCTATTTATGTTAATCTCTGAGAAGAAGAGAGAATTGCCAGACCATTTCCGAACTCTCTTTGTTTTGGTTATTCCTAGTGATGATCTTGTAGAAGTAGTTGGGATTAAACGATGATAAAAATGTTTGTTTAAAATGCAGCTAATGCAATCGACCTACATAGACGATACCAAACATAAGATAATCAAAACAGATTTCTACTTTATGTAATTAAAAGACAGGAGAACGAGCAATACCTGTTCAAAGTGTTCTTTCAGCTTGTCCTTCCAGGGCCCTGCAACAGAATGGAACATTGGGGTCAACTTGGCATGAAGAGCCTTTAGCAGGAATAGAATTCATACATAAGAAAAAAATGGCAGGAAAAAAAGAAGAAGAAGATAAGTACCTTCTTGATGTTTTTCCAAGTACTCATCAGAACATTTAAAATTAACAACCAAATCAATTTCAACAAGTTCATCAAGGATTTCCTGCGCAGTGTTTTTAAAAACAAGGTTAAAGCTGCTAGTAAAACTTATAATAGCAGATGCCAAGTTAAGTTGCAATAGAAAATTTACAAGTATCAAACTCAACCGCTAAGGACGAGACTGAACTCAACTAGCACAAGCCAAGACTGATTTGGTCTTTGAATTCAGCGGCAATCAGACTAGCAAATAGTTGCACCAATCATTCAAAACTTGGTTGAATTAAGTATAGAATCAGGACTCACAGCTTGAAGTCGGGTACGAGGAATTCCATCCAGAACGAAACCAGTTTCACCTCTGTAGTATCCTTCTTCCAACCTTTTAGAAAGCAGTCCAAAAATTATGTCCTCTGGAACACATTCCCCACGATTCACAGCATTGGCAATCTACATCCACGAAAGAAGCCATAAAAAGGCTGCCTTCCACACACATTTTTCCAACAGATCAAAAGAAGATAACAAATGAAGTAGCAGAAACTAGACAACCCTAACTCAGAAACCAGCAGGGACAGCTAAACAGACATTTCGATTCACCCTTGATAAAGCTAGTTACCGCCAATCATCAACCTTGATCCAGACCATTTCTAATTCTAACTACAATTCTTCTTCCGTGACTCAGATTCAAGAACCAATTTCGTGATTGAATCAGCACGAAATCGTGACTTTTCAAGACTCTTTAGGCACGACGATCTGAAGCACGTTTTGGAACAGGTAAACAAGAGGACTACTAAACAATTCCACTCGGGGAAAGGAAAGAAGAACATCCAGAACTGCGAACCTGTCTATAGACAGAGGAGCGAGGATTGAGCTCTTGGCTGACGAGAATCGCCATTGAAATGTAAGGAACTTGCAGAAGCCTTGAGAGTTGAGATGGTCTGCGCGTACACCCGCTTCTTGGCGAGCGGACATCCAATGAACGCCCACTGTACTCCCCGCAGCTGAACCGAGCTGTCTGTATCAGCCACCGGAACCGGACAAACGGAATCCCGTCGAGTCTCGCCGTAGCTGCCGGTGGCGCTGTAACCCCAGTACTCAGGGTCGAGCTGAGGCTGGGGTGCCCCGGCGGTTGAGTAGGATCGGGGCAGAGCAAGCCTCGCTAGCCGGTGGAACGATGGCGCCGCCGACGCGACAGCGACCATAGCGTTCCGTCGCAACAGTGCGCTCATAGCCATAGTGACCGCCTGGAAATCAAAGCTTCTGTTAGCTAATTGGAGGAGAGAAGAGAAGTGGTATGCGTCCAATGTCGGCTCTTTTTGAGGGAGGACGTGGAAATTTCATAATTGCTGAGGGCCGAGTGGCGATCGTTTTGGTTTGAGTTTCGCTCTTACTCGAGCGCCATTGGATTTGCTTGCCGCGTGGACCTGTAATCGTGCCGGTCACGGGCTCTCAGTTCCTTTTTCAACTTTGTGGTGGTCCTAGTTTCGTGATATTTTCTTTCGATTTATATATTTACTAACATGCTGCGCCTTGTCGTGGGCGGAGATGATCTATACAATAAATAAAAGCCGAATAGAAAAACAGCAGGCCCCATTTCAAATTTCCTGGATGGAGAGCGTTTGTAGGGGGTAGTTTGGGAAAGGTGGATTTTTTTCGCTACCTCTTCTGCGCGGTCGTAGAGGACAGTTCCAAAGAAAAACCGGCTTTGCACCTGGCTTCAACTTGAACGGGCCCAAAAACTAATTCGGCCCAGTAACACACAACTACCCCACGTCGTGCAAAGCTTTCCACCTGCCACCACTCTGTCTCGCCTCACAGGTGGTTATCTCCTCCCCTCGCACCTCCCGTCACGTACAAGGAATCTTCAAACTGTACGACCTACGAACACCACGTTCAATCATCCTCATCTCAAACCTATTCCCTCGATCGTAGAAAGAACACAAACCGCTGGGGTATTGCTTCTTCAATTGCAGGAGCAACAACTGTTCTTGCGGGGCGGTCATGAAGCAAGCCCACCAGTTGTGGTGATCCGAACTTTTAGCCTCCGATTGAAGAAATAGTTGTGGGTAGAGGTATGACACTCATAAAGGTAATTCCTTCCTGCTGTGAAACATGTATTGGGTTTCCTGTTCTTGCTATCGTAGCAAAGTTTCCTAATCTATGTTTTGTTTTTGACTGGCTTGCTAATGACGGTAGGCATTGATTGTTTTGTTCTCAGTGGAAGGAGAATCACCTCAAATGGACAAAGGGATCTCGACCAAGTTGCTGGACGGATTATTGTTGCCCCTTGATTGATTAGGTGGCGGGTATCATCAATTGCTTCTTCTTTACTACTGTTTGCAGGTTTGTTATGAAGCAAAAAATTATTTTTCTCAGATTTTGCCGAATGGTTTATGTCAAGACTCAGAAGGTTAGCATGAATTCGGGGTTCCATGTTTAGTTCAAGTGCTCTGTATGGTGTCTGCACTAATATTTCGGCCGGGTAACAATGCTGTGGAATCCTCTTCTCTTACATAAGGGGACTATTTCAATACACCTGATTATATTTATATGAAGTAATTTATTATATTTAGATGAAGTAACTGATTTTTTGTGTTTGTTGTTTGGAACAACAGGTCGGTGAATTTGGATCTTCAATTGTTGTTTCTGGTCCTCTATTGATGTAGTTATACACACCCAGTTATATTTTCTTCCATTATGGATACAAGTACATTTGAGTGTGGCGAGTCATCTGTTCATCTCTCATCTGATCCGAATACTGTATTTAAACGTGAGTCTCATAATGGTTGTACGCTCACAAAGGACCAAAATTTTCCTTCCTCATCAGGTCAATGATTTGTGTTTTTCTTATTCTTCAGGTACAAGGGTTAGAAGTATGCATGTGACTGCATCACTCAATAAACGGGTCATGGACTCGTTGCATCCGTGTATGTAGAGTGGCATCTATGAGACTGTAGTTAGTGTTGCAATATAAATACAATAGTTCACTAAATTTTATCTATCTCAGGGAAATGTCGGGCATTATTTTACGATCCAGAAGATGAGGGACATCGCTTTCTCCTATCCGCCGAGGAAGAAGCAATGTTTGAAAAGGGTATGGATGAATACATACTCCATTAACAATTTATGTTTTATCATTAAATGTATAATGTAAAATTTGTTGTTAATTGTAATATGTAGAACAAGATGAGTTGAAAGGTGAACTGAATTCCCTGTCCAGATCCCTGTCACAACTGGCACGGCAACGGAGACATGTCATTTTAAAAGGGAAGAGAAGTCGTAGGTCATTCAATGTCCGGGATAAACATATGCAGCAATTTAGTGGTCGGTGTTTGTTGTTACTTTATAATCTAAAATGCAATTATATTAGACTAATTTTCATTATATTTCTAATGTCTTAGGTCCTTCGGGGTTGGAGAATGAGTTTGTTAATCTATTGACTAAACGGAATAGACTGTACCGGCGTATTCATTTGGCAGAGAAGCGTCGACGCCAAGCCGTCTTAAAAAATCGGTCCAATCACAGTATGTGTTGTATATGGGCAAATCTCCGAGTTTGTTTACGTTATTTTTATGTATTTTTTGTGAATTGCACATTTTTTCATATGTTGTAGATAAATATAATATGACTACCAATTGTTTTATCTTTTGCATTATGTATTTATTTAAGGTTCAATGTATATTTGGCATAATCGAAGGGCAAACATATAATATTTGTTTGGTCATTGTAATTGTTGTAGCACAATGTATCATCGTAGTGGTTTCCATTTTAGTATATGTGTGCATTAGCATTTTGGATCTCAATATTTTTGACATTAGCTTTTTTTTTTCTTACTGTTTTGAAAATGAATGTCTATTAATTAGTTTTTCTGTAGGTATATCGTGTTTAAATTATACGAGGGAGTGTAATTAATTATGTACTCCCATTTTAGGGGAAGTTTTTTCTTTATAATTGTTCTTATCTTATATAGCCTGGTTCTCAGACTAATTTATGTGGAGTAGACTTTATCAATTTTTTTTTCTTCGTATATAGACCTTTTCTAATATGTATCATCATGATATTCGCATGATGCCATAAGTTACGATTTTGACTAAATATTTATACTGTTATAGGTATTCAATAATTGAGTCTTTCAATATTGGAGCTCCCTCATGTAGATGTCAACATTGTGGTGCTGTATTTTGGCGTTATGAGAGCACTTTGGCCACACGGAATGATTTGTTTCATTCATTTCCAATATGTTGTAAGCATGGTAAGGTGAAGCTTCCTAATCGTAGAGATCCTCCTCAATTTCTCAAGACTTTATTGGAAGGTGATACTGCTGAGAGCCGTCATTTTCGTGCAAACAGTCGAGGTTATAATGCTGTATTTTGTTTTATTTCCATCTGCGGAAAAGTGAATCACTCCATTAATGATGGGAAAGGTGTCTATGTGTATTCTATTGGAGGGCAAATTTATCATCGAATTGGCAGTTTGGTTCCTCCAGAAGGCGTTAGTCCAAAATTTGCACAATTATATATTCATGACTCGGATAATGAAGTACAGAATCGCTTGGACTTTTACTCATCCGATCCTGATAGAAATCCCTTACGGGCATCTATTGTTCAAGGTCTTCAACAAATGTTTGATGCTTCTAATGTTCTGGTACGTACTTTTCGTTCAGCAAGAGATAAGATAGGCCAATATGGTGTTGATGAACTGCAGGTTAAATTATTGGCCAAGCGGGAGGCTAATAGTAGGGAATATGATTTGCCCTCTGCAAATGAGATTGTAGCGTTGATTGTAGATGAAACTGGGGATGAAACATTCTCCCCTGATATAATAGTTCAGCATTGTACATCTCAGATGGAAAGAATAAGCATGTACCATCCCAGTCTAATTGTTTTGCAATATCCAATTTTATTTCCATATGGAGAAGATGGGTGGCACCCAAGTATTAGTTATGCTCAGAATTCATATGGGAAAAGTGGTTTGGAGAAAATGGTAACACAATGTGAGTATTCTAGCTATCGTCTTCAAACAAGGTGTGGTGAACCAAATTCTTTGTTGCTATCAGCAAAATTGTTTCAACAATATGTCGTTAATGCATATGCTCTAATTGAGGCTGAACGTTTGGATTGGATGCGTAACAATCAGTCCAAGTTGAGAGGCCACCATTACCAAGGGTTGGTAGAATCTTATTTGCGTGGTGATAGTGATCTGAAGTTATCTGGAAAGCCGGTTATTCTAGCTGCTACCCACACTGGAAGTCCAAGATACAAATATGAAAATTTCCAAGATGCTATGGCCATTTGCAAATGGATTGGATATCCAGATTTGTTTATCACCTTCACCTGTAATGCCAAGTGGCCTGAGATTCAGCTTATGGTTGATTTATT
This sequence comes from Linum tenue, assembly GCA_946122785.1. Taxonomy (NCBI): domain Eukaryota; kingdom Viridiplantae; phylum Streptophyta; class Magnoliopsida; order Malpighiales; family Linaceae; genus Linum; species Linum tenue. Next base: position 34,305,837 of record CAMGYJ010000007.1, read on the forward strand.
AGGGACTTCACTGGCCAGGATCCTAATCGTGCCGATGTTATAGCAAGAGTTTTCAAGATTAAACTAGATGAATTCATGACGGAGATCAAGGATAAAGAAATTTTTGGAAAAATACGTGCATGTATGTATCCTGCTTATAATATCTTATATGTTCTACTCTTTCTTCATTAACAATGTGATTAATTTTTCTAATTATTGTTGGTAAATTTTAACAGATGTTTTGGCAATTGAATGGCAAAAACGTGGACTCCCTCACGCACATCTACTCCTATTTAGGGGTGGTAAACGGTAATCCGGTAAACGGTTTACCGTTTTACCGAACCGGTAATCGGCGGTAAATGGTAAACCGTTTACCAGCGGTATCGGCAGCCGAGCGGGAAGTTGGGGGAGTCGGTTTACCGGACACAGTATCGGTAAATACCGACTGTAAATCGGTAATACCGATACCGAAATCCCCGCTCCCTACTCCACTAACATATAACATATACATCATTATTCACAACTATAAAATATTACATACATGATTGTAAGTAAGTATAGACCTCAAAAATATTGTAAATAAGAGTTAATAATAAATTATTAATTACAAAAATGATGAAAAAACTAAAAAAAAATCAAAATATTACAACATCACCCCACTTCCAGAAATTTGGTTCGGTAAATATTCGGTAAACTGACCGAAAAATCGCTCGAAATCGCTTCTCACGGTATTTCGGTAATACCGGTTTGTAACCGTTTACCGGTAATTCGGTAATCGGTAAACCGGTTACAAACCGGTATCGGTAATCGGTAACCAATTTGACCAACTTCGGTATACCGAAACCGGTAAATTCGGTAAACAATTTACCGTTTACCGACCGAATCCCACCCCTACTCCTATTTCTTGCGGCTGAGAATAAGCCTCATGGACCTTCAGACATTGATTCTATAATATGTACTGAAATCCCAAATCCTGATCTGGATCCTGAATTGTATACAATAGTCACGACTTCTATGATGCATGGACCATGCGGTGCCTTACGTCCCAACAATTCATGCATGAAGAATGGTAAATGTACTAAACATTACCCAAAGCAATTTTGCAGTCAGACTATAATCGATGATAACGGTTTTGCCAAATACCGTCGGCGCAATAATGGTAGGACATTTAACTGTGGAGGTGTGGAACTTGACAATCGATGGGTTGTTCCGTATAATCGATACTTGCTACTACGGTTTGGAGCTCATATCAACGTTGAATTTTGCAACAAAACAAGGTTGGTGATTATTTCGTATATTTCTACTACCTTATCTAATTGATACAATTTTTTTTGCTTACAATACATTTATACAGTCATATATGGTATGACAATTAATCAGGATTGCACAAATATGTCTATGTCTATCTTTGTTACACATCTTCAAACGGTATAACTTGGGAGTTAGGTGTTTATTACTACAATTTTTAGTATAGTCTATAAACATGTAATGTATAAAGGTCATACTATATGGTTTTGTATTTTCAGGGCTGTGAAATATTTGTTTAAGTATATCAACAAACCTGAGGACCGTGCATTGGCAACATTGGCTGCACAAGAACAAACATCTACTATGGACAGTGGCTCTGCTCCGAAGAAAGTTATCAAAATCGATGAAATTAAAGCCTTCATGGATGCTCGGTATATAACTTCTGGTGAAGCGTGTTGGCAAATCTTTAGGTTTGATATTTATAATCAGTCTCCCTCAGTGTTAAGTATGTCTTATCATTTGCCTGGAGAAAATATAGTATACTCTAATCCGAAATCCCGTGTGCAAGATGTTCTTGACTCCAATGGGAAAACAATGTTGTTGGCTTGGATGGATCTTAATGCTAAGTCAAGTGAAGCTCACAAATATACCTTTGCAGAGCTTCCACAATATTATGTATGGAAACAGAACGATAAAAAGTGGCAGAAGCGGAAGAAAGGGATGTGCATTGCACGATTGTATTACTGCTACCCATCTGCACAAGACAGGTACTATCTGCGTATGTTGTTGCATGTTGTAAAGGGTGCTTCCAGTTATGAGGATATTAGAACTGTAAATGGTGTTATCCATCCGACATTTCAGAAAGCATGTTATGCACGTGGTTTGCTTGCTGCTGATTCAGAATGGAATGATTGCTTGAAAGAAGTTTCCTTTTGGGCAACAGGATATAAACTTCGGAAACTCTTTGTTAGTATTCTTATTCATTGTCAAGTGGCCGATGTCCAATCTTTCTGGGATAAGAATTGGATAGTACTTAGTGATGATATATTGTACTCCAGGAGAAAACAACTCAACCTTCCACAATTGAACTTGGATGAGGATAAAATTAAAGAGCTGTGTCTACTGTCGATTGATGAGTTATTGCATAAGTATTCAAAGACTCTTGCTGATTTTCCAGGATTGCCAATTCCAAATCAGTGTATGGCATCAGTTGATATGAATAGGTTAGTTGCAGAAGAGATGGGTCGTACCTCCAATGACTTTGATTGTGTACCGGATGATGTGTATGCGAAGCTGAATGTTGAACAGAGTTTGGCTTTTGACAAGATCCTACACTCTGTGAATACGGTTGGAGGTAAATGTTTCTTTGTAGACGGTTATGGAGGTACTGGGAAAACATTTTTGTGGCGAGCAATTTGTATGAAATTGAGACAGGAAGGAAAAATTGTGTTGTGTGTGGCATCATCTGGTATTGCTTCTTTGCTAATGGTGGGAGGTAGGACATCACATTCAAGATTCTGCATCCCTATAAGTTGTGATTCTAAGTCAACATGCCACATTGAACAAGGTTCAGACTTAGCAGATTTGATTAAATCTACTTCTCTAATTATATGGGATGAAGCATCCATGGCCCATAAGCATAGTATAGAGGCTTTAGACAAGACATTGAGGGATATACTAAATACCAAAAATGTTGATTCTGAGAACATGATGTTTGGGGGTATGACTGTGGTTTTTGGAGGTGATTTTCGTCAAACGCTGCCAATCATTGCCAAAGGTACGAGGACTGATATTGTAAATGCGTCTATTAAACGGTCATATTTGTGGCGGTCAATGATTGTTTTGAAGTTAACCCAGAATATGCGTTTAGCCCAAGGTAATGATATGGTCGGTTCAAGTCTTGAGATTGAGTCATTTAGCAATTGGCTTTTGGAGATTGGTGAAGGAAGACATAGTAATATTTTTGGTGAATCAATTATCTCTATTCCAACTGAAATATGTGTGGAACGAAAGTCAGATCCTATTTCTGATATTGTGGCTACAGTCTATCTTGATTTGCTGACAAGACACAATGATGACACTTATTTGGTTGAGCGGGCTATCCTAGCACCACACCATGACACTATTGCAATGGTTAACAATTATGTGCTAGGTATGTTTCCTGGAGAGGAGGTTATCTATTTCAGCTCTGATTCAATTGAGATTGATGCTAAGGATACACATGTCGTTGAGGGTGACTATACAGTGGAATTTTTGAATTCTCTGAGGATTGGCAATTTTCCTGAATATGAGTTAAAATTGAAGGTTGGCTGCCCCGTTATTCTCCTTCGAAATATGGATCAAAGCATAGGGCTTTGAAATGGAACTAGAATGGTTGTCAAGAGGTTGGGCAAATGGTTTATTGAGGTAAAAATTCTAACTGGCACACATATTGGGGATACAGTTTTCTTGCCGCGTTTATCGCTCTCTACTCATTACAAGAGCTTGAACTTCACACTGGTACGAAGACAGTTTCCAATTGCATTATCATTTGCAATGACTATTAATAAGAGCCAAGGCCAGACATTGAACCATGTAGGACTTTGCTTGCAAAAGCAGGTGTTTTCTCATGGTCAACTTTATGTTGCAATGTCCCGTGTTACATCAAAAAGTGGTCTTAAGATTTTGAGTTCTGATTCAGAGGGTCGGCCTTTGAAAACGATGCAAAACATAGTCTTCACAGAGATCTTTGACTAAACCTTGGTACTGCAATGTTCAAGGTATGTCATATTATTTACAAACCACATCTATTAACCTTATTTCACAAAGTTCATATTTATTTTCTAACATATGAAAAATTTATATTTTTCCTACTAACCTTAACATTTTTCCAAATCGGTTCGTGCAAGCAGGACGTTTCCAAGGCAATATACTTTATCAATGATGGAGATGCATTACAAAACATGAAGGCAAGGCCAACCATGCACTTGGAATAAGTAGATGGCAAGCAACATATTTATCTATCTGTAACAACTCAATTTTTATTTGTAACATTTTGTTTGCGGCACTTGCCTCTACTTTCCTTTATAACTCTTTGCTGAAATTTGCAATTCTGTTACGAAGTACTATATACTCCTACTCAGTGGTGGATCCAAAATTTTTGCATAGGGGTTTCATTTCTTAAAAATTAAATTAAAGTAAATTAATAATTAAAAAATAATTAAATAAAAAGTTATTTTATTTTTACGAAATACAACAAAGCACATGAAGTGATAGTATTTTGGAAAAATTGTAAAATAAAATCGTTATCGAACAACTCTCGATAAATCCTACTAGAACAAGGGGACTAGAGGAGTTCTTGATTGGATTGAATCGTTAGCTATTGAAAATAATTGTAGATAAGAAATAGCATTTTACTATTATATTTTGATTTAAAATATAATAGTAAATAAGTTGTAGTGTAATGAAAAATATGTCTATTTATAGTAGCAACGGCCCAAGTTCAAATCACTTAGACTAACATTTAAATATTTGTATTTAATCATATGCAAACTACTACGTGGAGTTGGATAATCATTTTTTTTTAATTTTATTGGAGTCCGGCTACCATTTAAATATTTTTTTTATCGATATGTAAACTACTATCATGAGTTGAATAATCGTATTCCCAAATTTTAGGGATGTACCGGGACATCCTCCTTCTCAGGGTCGTGCAGCGGCCAAGTTTCCCCAGTCTAAATCCTAATTGTATCCTACTAGAGTCTGCGATGGTCGGAATCACTTGCAGCAAGTTTCCACCAGCCTCCAATCAGCACCAACTCTTGGTCACACATACCTACGCTAACCCATCGGAGAAGCAGCTGCAAATTAATGCCATGTTGCTGCAGGGTCAATTTCTGATTCAGATCAACTGGAGTATTGAGGAAGCTTTATATCCCTACAAGAATAGCAGCTCGGTACTTGAAGCCCGAGCGCTTTGCTGCGTCTTCGAGCCGTTTCTTCAACTCGGCTGTTCAAGGTATTTGGTTTCCCCAATTCCAAAAGTTTCTCTCACTCGCAGTTAGTTGTAAGGGAATTGTATTTTTATGTAAATTCGAAATTTGATAATGGTGGAAGAAATTGACACCGTCGGCCACTGGTCAGGTAAATTGTTCCTGGGTATAGCAGCATATTTTAAACCATTTTGATTAATTTTTTTTTTACTAATTGCAAAAGTGGAATTATTGTAAGCTAATAATTTAAAGAAGTAACCGTTCACATTTGGAGCCATTACCCCCACTTCCCCCAATTCTCGCGCGGTTTAGATACCCGCATCCCCCTCCCAATTTAAAATAGAATTAGTTAATGTTCAGTTCCTTTATATAGCCGAATGAAACCTCCTTCCTCCGTTCCAACTCTGATCCTCACTGTACAATCATGTCTGTCAATCCTCTTCCTGTTCTTCATGTTCAAAACGACACCTGGGTGTTGCGGCTGCGGCTGCTGAGGGTATGGGGGAAGCTGTATCATACCGGGGATTCACTTCTACAAGTGAATCTCTTATTCATTAACAACCAGGTCTGTGTATTATTCATTCTGACCTCTTTCTCAGTAACGGTTGTACAAACATTAATTCATTTTCCTTGACTATGCAGGGTCAGTTGGTTGAAGCCATCATTCGGCGACCACATTTAAATAGATTTCTTTCAAGTCTTCATGAGGGCCGTGTTTATGGAGTAATGTCGTTTTACATTGAAGAGAACAACTCTATTAATCGAGTGGCAGAAGCGGAATTTCGTTTGGCATTTCGTTCGGATACCCTGTTGTATGTCATGGAGGACACAGGTGATATTGAGAAATTTAGTTTCCGTTTCCTTGCTGTCAGGGACATCCCTTATGCATTTCAGAATCAAACTTATCTGTTCGGTATGAGCTTTAAAACAATAGCTTCGTCAAATAAATGCATTTTGGTAACACCCTACATCTTAATGCACGGTTCTTTGGATTGGCTTTTGTAGATTTGGTTGGAACAATTTTTGTATGTGAACCTGTTCAGGTTCTCTACCCAGGTTTACCGGTTTGGAAGAAGCGGATCACGCTCCTACTGCAGAGTCCGTAAAATGGTTCTTTTGTTTATGCTCATTCTGAAAACAACAGTTATTTCTATCTTACCAACTTCTGTTTATTTTCTTTAGGGGAGAGATAGCTTATGTTTTTTTGTCGGACTCGGCAATACCAAGTTTTGAAGAAGTTGTTTCTGACGCCAGAGCTTTGGGCCAGATCGCGGTCTTCACATCACTATTCATCGAGCAAAACGAAGGTGCGAAAATTTTCTGCCTTTTTCTTACTAGAAAGATACTAACTTTTTTTGTGGTCATGTGAGAACAAATGAATATTTGCATAGTTTCCCTCCATTGAGTAGCTAATTCGTATGCATTTGATTATCATGTCCTTGAGAATTGTAACATTTTTTTTGACGGAGTAGATGCTGCCCTTTGTTTCGTTTGACAATGACTAAGTTCAGAATACGGAGTCGTGTACAAAACAGAATTTTATTATCCAATTAGCACAATTAATTAAATTTTTGTTTACTCATTTGGGACAATAACACGTTGTTTGAAGTTACATATTAATAAGATAAGCAGTATCACTTCAATTATGGTCATTATGTTTTGTAAATTAATAACAGTTCTTATCACTGTAATTTTATTTACTCATGTGTTTGTGGTTTTATTGTTAAATGGATGTTAGGAGGTTATTCGTTTTCTTCCTCACGAGCAACTAAAATGTATCTCAACATCCACTGCCCTCACTTGCATCCTTTGTTAAACTAGTAAGCTTCACAAACCTCTATCTTTGCAACTTTAATTTGTAATGTGTGTGGTATCTATTGATAGATGTACTTCTGGTTACTTGATTATCAGGGAAGATGAACCCCAATTTGGATCTAACTATATTGTTGGACCTTTGCTATACGAGGAAGCTATGGCCATATTTGAGCACACCACGGTTCCACAGCTTAATATGATAAAGTTCAGTTTGTATAGTACGGTAAGTCACTAAAACTCAACTAAACACCAAATTTTTTAAAACACCGGCATTACCCAATTCAACATTTGCTTCACTTTGGTCATCAATAACATATGTGTCTGTTTTAGGGGAAGATATACATCATGACGGGAAAACTAAAAGCAATTGGAATTTCAACTTCAGCGCACTCATGGATTGTGTTTCTAAATATCAACCACACTCAAACAGTTAATAGGAAGTGGTTGGCTAGGCATTTCTCTTCCTTCAGCTCTATTTACTACTTCCACTGTACATTTTTACTGTTATTTGTGATGATCAGATTGTTGGAGCTTAGCCTTTTAGTTTTATGGTTTGGTTTTAAAGCCCCCAGTGTGCAAGAGATTAACTGTAACTGATTTCCGCAGCTTTGTTTATAATGGAGAATCACTTATGCTTTTCAGACATCCTTTCATTTTTGGATGGACTACTTCATTTTGTTTTGTTGGATGCGTAACACTATTGAGGGTATTTATTCTCATCTCCTTTAATCTATTCCCATCTCCTTTAGTCAAGAAAAATGGTTAAGCCGCTATTTATTGCTCAATCGTCATTACCTTGAATCAGCTAAGCACTCCTTCGTCCCATTACAAAAACCTAAAAATGTAAACACCTATATATCAATCATCGTACTAGATAAGTTAGCATTATGTCATTTTGTTCTAAAATTGTAATTCACCTGTGGTAAACTTATTTCATAAAGGTAAAAGGACTTACCAATTTGAAAAAAGATTTCGGGTTTTCTACTGGACCGACATTTTAGTAAAATTGTAGTTCAATCGTTGTTAAATAAGATTTCACAAATTGCTCGAGTCCGAGCTTAGATTTATGCTCACAAAAAAATTAAAAATTGTCAAACCAGATGAAAGGCCATGCCATAGAATTACCATGAGGTTATTTTTTGCTAAAATCTAAGTTCACCCGTGGCTAAATCAAGCATAAAACATTTGTCCAACTCAAGGATCAATTTAAGTTAAGAAAAATAAAAAAGTGTCAAAACATATCTAATATCATACAGGGAAAGTTAGTATTAGAGTATTTTGTCTCAAAATTTTAGCTCAATTATTTTTAAAATCAGGCTTCATACATTGGTCCAACATAATACTCGGTGTATGTTCATAAAAATCCCAAAAAAATGTAAAAATATGTCGATGGTTATCCAGAAAGTTAGCTTTAGGGTCTTTTTTGCAAAAAAAAAAAAAAAAAAAAATCAAGCAAAATTATGGTGAAATTAGGCTTCACAAATTGGTCCAATCCGACACTCGATCTATGTACATAAAAAATCAAAAGTGTAAAACCATATTGAAGGTCGTACCAAAAAAGTTAACATTACGGCAGACTGTGGTAAACTCATAGTTCAACTGTGGTTAAATATTTTCATACAGCTAAAATCACAAACTGATTTAGATTCCGTTTAGAGTTTTTCAATCGAATCATTAGTAAGGTACAATCACAGTTCACTCGGACAGTTGCGTGTGTTGTCAAAACAACATACTTCAAACGTGGTTAAAATCATAGTTCACAAAACTCGAAAATTGTAACAACATACATAAGGTTGCATTACACTGCTTTCTGGTAAAATCATAGTTCATGTTGTTAAAATCAAGATTGACACTTTGTTCCAATCCGATCCTAAGCTAGTGGGAAAAAAATTATAAATTGTTATATCACACTGACAGTCATCTCGGAAAAGTTGAGATTACGCCATTACGATGATTTTAGATGTATTACATGATTTACACATGGTTTAACTACAATTTTATCGCAAAATGTCCTACTACTAATTTTTTCTCTACAACCTCAAAAATGGTTTTCAAAATAGTATACTAAGCAGCAGCAGACGATTAATCAGGCTGGCATAGACTGCTAATTTGGATTAATTAAGGATGATGTTTTCCCCAAAAAATGATCACCTCATGTCATTGGTTTTCAAGGGATTTCAATAAAAGAAAGGGCCCGGTTACCAATCTAATGGTTCTATTAGACAAACCCCGTTACAATTGGGCCATTTTCAAGAAGACTATATAAATTGGGCCGCCTGCCTGGAATTGTTAAGTAGGGGAAGCCTAATTTTATAAGAAACTAAAGCCCAAACGAGCAGGAAACCCTCTTGAGCAGCAACCGTCCATTTTCCTATCCTTTCCATTCCGCCGTTTTTGTAGGGAGCATTTTCCCCACTCTTCTACACCGCCGGCGATGTCTCGGACGGTTACTCCGTTTAATCAATGCCACAACCACTTAGCAAGTAGAAATGACGACGCGGGGATCAATAAGTTCAAAGAAAACGGGTCCCATGTAGATTCGTCAGACTCCCTCCCTTTTTCTTCTCCTCCTCTCAATATAATCACCCACGCACTCTTTTTTCTTTCCCCCACCAGCCGAACCAAAATGCCTACTCTCACTATTGCTTAGCTTTCTACTGATTAAAAAGACCCCAAGCTCTGTGTTCGTGTCTCGAGGAAATGGATTCCTTACAATTCTAAAAACGATTCTGTCATCTGTTTGGAATTCGTTTTTATAGATGCGGAGGTAATGTTCTTCTCTAATCCCATTTATGCTTGGTACTTTTCCAGTTCGTCTGTGATTGAGATTTTGTTATGCCTTTGGTAGGGAAATGATATTTGGGTGCGTGTCCCAAAAGATAAGATGAAGGAATTTGAAGATCGAGTCCAAGAGCAAAGGTTTTATGAGTTTGCCAATTTTTCTGTGAAGCTGACACAAAAGAACTACCGTCCAGTTGGTAATCGGCTGATGATCGACTTCACTGACGATACTACTGTCCGTCCAATTGAGGACATTCCCGGAACCCCTGCTTACAAATTTAGATTTCTGGAAACATCGGCTCTTCCTGACCTTAATGATCGCATTCAGGATCTCATGGGTGAGTACTAACTGGTTGAATTCGGTTTGTCCGTTTTGCCATTAATAGTGTAAATGAATTTCTTTATTCGCTTTGCTGCAGACGTTGCTGGTCACTTGGTGAAATGTTTACCAACTGAAATTCCAAAATCATCTTCAAACAGGAATCCACGCAGGGATATGATGTTCAAGTTGTCAGAGTAAAGTTTCCTATCCCAATCAATTCGTCCCGCAGTTTTTGTGTTTCTAAATGATGCTGGTATTTTTTCCATCACAACCTGAATACCCATAGTTTGTGAAATGCAGTGGCCACATCATCAAAGTTTCCTTGTGGGGAAGAGTAATAGCTCAGCTGAATAGCATTGTTAGGCCGACAGAAAACTCGACTGTTGTTGTCGTGGTTACATCTCTCTTTGTGAGAACGTGGAATAGTAAGGCGTAATTTTGATTCCTTTTTTGTTGATTTCATACACTGCAACCATTCTCCGGTGTTCTTCTCAACACCGAATTGTCCATCATTAAAGTCTGCCTTGATTATTTACAACATGTTCACTTTGTAAACTGAATACTTTGCAGAGGAATTCTACTTATCATCATCGAGTGCTACTAGATTGTATGCCAATCTGGAAATTCCAGAAGTTGCTGCTTTACAAAAACAGTATTGCAAACATAAATTCAAAATTACTTATGTTCGTAGGTGTATTATATTTTCTATGGCTTAAATATCAATAAATTTTCTGTTAGTCTTCCTCGGAACGATGCACCACAGCTCCTTGATCTTGAGTCAGTTCAGGCTGTCCCTACTGTTACCATTGAAGAATTGTGTCAACTCAGATCTGTCAAGAAAGACCAGGTCAGTACTCAACCCATATCCAAACGTAAGCAATTCCTTTACCTATTTTCCATTCATTTAATTGATCAAATTTGTCTCCACTACCCGTGAATGTTGCACAACGAACTTTCGAATTGGAGTGCACAGTTTCTAAGGTGAAAGACAACTGGTTTTACAATGGCTGTGCATTTCCAAAATGCCGCAAGTTGGTTCAAGAAGAAGAAGATGGATTCTTCTGTGGAAAATGCAAAACAACTTCCAAAGAAGCTGTGAAACGGTATGTGATCTTAATAAAAATGTCTTATAATGAAGTGCATTCTTCTCTAGATAGTATAAGATGTGTTTGTTTAGGAGATACAGAACTAAAAGGTTTTGTAAACAATTGCCAACAAGGCACTAGGAGTTCAATGTCTTTCTTTTGCACTATCAGTTATATCCTTATTATTTTCAAACCCTTTGCCGTAGAACTAACTTTTGAACAAACATATGGCATTGTTAGACGTTGGTTGTTACGGAAATTAGTTGCACACAGACCCTTAGTCAACCAACTTCCACAAGGTTTGAGTCAAAAGTTTCTATGCAGTATTTGATGTTGTATTTTCACGTTCCTGGTAGGTTTCGAATAGTCATAGCTGTTTTCGACACCACTGGTTCAACTGAACTGGTGTTGTTGGATCACACGGCGTCCACCCACTTTGACAGTTCTGCCCAACAACTTTTCACTGACATACAAGATGATGTTACCACCCCTCATCCAACATTACTTGAGTTGGAAGGTCAACAGTTAAAGCTGCATATACGAATTAGTGACTATGACTATTCGAACCCTTCTAGTAGGCTTACTGTAATGAATATTTGGAGGCTAGAAAATCTTTGACAACTGATCCATCTATTTCGATGGAAAATGAGGTACATCTATTATAAACAAATACTTAAGATGATTATATATGATTTATTGGTTATACTTATCCTATATCCTTCCCAAATTTCTTAGTTTTGTGCGTTACTGGTTCTTTCACAGGCTCATATCGCAAGCGCTCATTCCTCCTGTCTCTCTATGAACACCAGTGACTCCCCCCAAGATCACCAACACAACTGCAATCTCAGACCTGTCCAAGTGATGTCCAACCTAACAGAGATTGTATGGCTAGGGGAACACCTACTACTCATTCCAAATGAAAGCATGATGCGATAGTTACCTCTGATGAGGAGTAACTGTTGGTTCAACACTGTCATACCATCGTCCAAACTTGCCAACTTTCAGTTTCCTGTTATTTTCTTCCAGCCAATAATTATGGACAATGTCAACCATGGAACAGACATAGCATTTTTTATTTTCCAATTTCCTTCTACATAGGGACAAGGTAGGAGAAGCATGTCTGAACATAGAATTTTATGATGGTTGTGTGCTTAATTAGGTGGAGACAATTATTATTGTCATATGACGCTAAGTTTTAGATTTAGATTCTTTTTCTCCAAATTTGATTCCTTCGTCTTATTACAAATGTCCTTCAAGTTAACATGTATGACTGTGCAACCACAGATTTAGTTAAAGAGCTACTTTCTCAATTGGGTTTTTCGTATACTATTTCATATGAAATGATATATATCATCCTTATATTACCATTAATGCCATACTGCAACCAGGTAGGGAATGGTATGGGTGCAATCTCTTATAGCGTGTATTATAGTGTCGGCAGGATGATTACACGTAGAAAGCTTTGGGGATACTGGTATGTGAGGGATTTTGAGGAACCACATGCATTTCATGTAATTATGACATACTAACCACACAAAGAAACATAATTTTGTGATCCTGATAAGTGCCAAATTCAACTCCACATGTGTTCTGTACAAACCACATTTCAATCATTTAAATGATATTTCAAATAATAAATGTGTGTAAAGGAACAGAGAAGCTGAATTAGGATTGCCTATTTTACCTTCGCAAGCTTCCAACCTCCAGGAGATGAAATACTATGCATAGAATAGTTAAGTTAATGTACATTACGTGAACAATAAGGAGGGATGAGTCCTGGAACAAAGCACTTACATTTTAAACCCCAATAAAAAGCCTATCAATAGAAGACTTCAGCTCATGTAGAGTACGTTAGAGTTTAGTCGCGATGGGACCTGGAACCAATCACTTCTAGGGGTGGCCAACGGGACGGGATTGGGTACCCGTGCTGTTTGAAACGTGTACCCAAACTCATTTTGAGAGTAAACTCCATCCCATGTCCCAAACCCATACAAGTTAACAGGTACACATTTACCGTACGGGACGGATAACGGATACCCGCGGGCATCCATTATTAAAAAATAAAAAAAGTGATCCAAAGTGATGTAGAATACCCGGACCCATTTAATCAGCATATTGATTTTTATAAATAAAAAAAAACTCACCAGATTAATGCGTCCGATGGCCACCCCAATCAGCCGAGCCCATGGATTATGTATTATGGGCTGTAGTCTCCTTGATTCGCCCACTTACCAATGGCCATTTAAACAAATAACTGCCCATTCATGTATATTTCACCACTTCTCCACCACGTTCATCTTCCAAACACCATCCCACTTTCTTTTTCCACGTATTCTACTCCACGTTCTGTTCGCAATATATATAGCCTTCATGACACAGTAAAAGCACAATTGTGAGGTCTCACTCAACAAACTTGAATGTAATGGCATTCGCTTCTATAAGAGACCTTAAGCTCCATGATAATTCTTCTACACTTCGGGTTCGTCTCTTACGTATATGAGCGTCGCTCACACCATTAGGAGATTCCATTTCACATGTGAATATGCTTTTCATTGACAAGGATGTAAGTTCTACGGTATTGCGTTTAATGTTTATGCTTTTTTTATTTATTCATTTAAACGATTCTTTGATGCATTCTTATTCTTTTATAGGGTGTTGATATCGAGGCAATAGTTCGTCAACCCCATGTTTCGCATTTCCTTCGATGTTTTCGTGAAGGTTGGATTTATATCCTCTCCCGTTTTGTTGTGGAGAATCATCTTTGCAGTCACCGTGTTGTCCCCAGTGATCTGCGACTATGTTTTATAGCCAATACCGGTGTTCAAAGATTGAATGATGAAGCTTATGATATCCCAGAGCTGAGCTTCCATTTTTTGTCACTTGACAACTTTCCAATGGCATTTCGCAATCGGCATCTTCTTCCTGGTATTTATTATTTACCTTTAACCAATAAACATCAATTTCTTTTCATTACATAGTTATTGGCTTAAATTTTTTGAGGTCTCTGTAGATTTGGCAGGTAGGGTAGTAGCGTGCCACCCTACAAATGTTGTATTTCCAGGACTGCCACTCAGAAGCAAAAAGATACGCCTTCAATTGTTAGAGTACGTTTTCTTTTGGATCAATAATATTGTGCATATTGGTCTGTACATGTACTAATTCTTACTTTCATTTAACAACTAGGGGTTGTGTTGTCACTATCTTCTTTTGGGATAACATGATCAATGAATTTGAGAACTTGCTTCCCGCTGCTGGTGTGTTTGGGCAAGTTTTGTCAATCACCTCACTCTTTATCCAGCATGATGAAGGTACAAATTATTGAATTCATCATTAGAACAGTTCGTATTAAGTTTTTTGGCCAATATATGATATTTTATGCCCCACTTGAATCGAATTTTGGTTTGTAAATTTAGAAAATTGCCGTACTCACCATCATAAATTTCCCCCAAAATGCTACGGCCCATTTATTCTTTTAAAAATACTAAATGTTGCTTCCTTTTCCCTTTCCATGCTTTGAGATCGTAATTTCCTGCTTCATTTTAATAAGTTTATTATTTCAATTTTTGTTATGCAAATTTTAACATTTGTTTCATTATTTGATAGGAGAGTATGTGTTTACTGCGTCCCCAGCGACAAAGATATATGTTGACCTTCATTGTCCTCAGATTCACCGCCTCTTAGACCAGTAAGTTCAATTATCTAATAATTTAACCATTTCAACATTCCAATTGTCCTTTCTTACACATTCACTTTCTATTCTTTCTTTTATTCGACAGCGATGTTAACAAGAATTATTTCATAACCCATCTCACATATCCCCAAGCCAGAGAATTTAGTGACAGCTGTTATGCAATAGATCTTCTTGAACTGCAACTGGACATCAACAACATGGTAATAAACTCTTCTAACACTAACTATACTTTTAATACCTATGTTTTCTATCAATAGCATAATTTACTTATGTTTTTCACTTACAATATTCTACATTAACCCATCCTTAGGAAAAAGTCTATCTTTGTGTTGGAGATGTGACCGAGATGGTGACTTCACAGTGTCCTGTTACAAACTCAACTGTCATTCATCTAACAGTTGTAGATGTTAGTGGTGATGTTGCTGTCATATTTACCTCACGACACCTTAGGCGAATTGCTTCAGCTATCCTCCCATCCGATGATTTGTTGCATACGGATTTCAACTCTATTCTCCACTCTTTGGAAGGTCGACGTTATGAATTGTTGGTCAAAGTTGGACCATGGAACCCTGTTCTGCAGTATTGTGATATGGCGTTGCTTAAATTATTCCCAGTGGGTAATTAGTAGTAGTGGAGCATCGTGTTTTTCATTCCTTTTTATCTTTTCGACTTTTGAACTTATTGGTCATCCCTACATACTCAATACCAGTACTATGCATCCACTTTCTTAATTAATGGTTATTCTATTACCTCGACTTTTTATATAACAGGTTTCGCATTTAGCATTGCGTACAATACAATATGTATTTATTACAGAATGTATGCTTATATTACATAACAGTTGTAGTAGGTTATTACGAAAGCCTTACGTAATGGGTGATCCTTTTATGCAACGTGATAAGTCCCTACGAAACCCTTCGTAATGCTTTTGATTTTAAAATATAAGTAAGAAATAACTATCATTCCGTACCCTTTATGTAATGGATTTGTATTGTACATACCCATTATAACAAGTCAATAAGTGATTACATGCATTTAGGTTACCACTGTTTTGATAATTAACGATCTAAATTAATTTTAGTATTTTCACCATATAAATTCATGTGATTTACCTAAATTGAAATTATTTCGAAATTATTTTTGGAGATTCGATCAAGTTTATATATGGCTTACAAATTAACTCGAATGGTTTTTTTACCATTTCATTTTCATGCGAATATATCGATAGTAAATAGATTTGAACGGAATTGGACTGTTGTATATCCCTATTATTTTGATAAAGTTAGATCTGCGAAGCTGCACCATTTGTCTCTAATCAATATCATGCATGCCACCTCAGCTTTAGATAATTGAAGTTATTAAAAGTCAATTGCAGTTATGGGTTAAATTGAGTTCGTGCTTTATACTAACCAAATTCACCATCCAAGAAAATAGAGTTCGCAAATTAGGGGCGACCTGCTGAAAATTCGCGCTGTACCGCTTTGGTGGGGGATCGCAGGCATTAAGATCGCGAATTAGGTGATCTGTTTTTTGCATATTGATTTTTATTAGAGAAAAGATTTTAGCTCTGTCCCCCCACCGAATTTTGGTTCACCTAAAAATTCCCTCCTCAAATCCTTCCGGTCGAGTCCGATCTCGGAAACCGCTGGATACTTGAGCCGCAACTGCTTTCACTCATACCCAGGTGATAGACCGTTATTTACACATGTTTTTACCACCGTTCTTACACCGTTTGAGGTGTTGATTCTCGTGTTTTAGGCCGATTTCACGCTAGGTTGTGCTTGTTTGTGATATTTCAGGTCCTAGTACGTGAATGGAGGCTTGGGAGCGAGTCTGGGGTCGATTGGACGAAGATCGGACGCATGGCGAGGTTCCAAGGAAGCCACACGGGCAGTCCTGGGTGTCACACGGCCGTGCAAGTTGCAAAATTGGCCGTGTGATTTCCACCGAGAGCAAACACGGGCAATTCATGAAATCCACATGGCAGTGCAACCCTGGCCGTGTGAGATGGCTGAAGATCGAACTTAATGGGACGCTGCGTTTTGACTCACACGGCCAATTGGGTGAGCCACACGGCCGTGTGGCCTGCCCGTGTGAGTCGGGAAATTCTGGTTTTTGAGCCAATTTCGAGCCAAGAGTGGGAGAATCGGATTTTCAGAGCAAAAACAGAGCCCTAGAGAGAGAAAGTACGAAGAACACATCCTAGAAGCTATCTTGGAGCTGGGTTTCGTCGAATCGAGCTTGGAGATCATCATAGGAGAGGAAATCATCATCCCGGAGCAGATTTTCCTCATCATTATGAGTATGACTACTTCGATTACTGTTTTCTCTTCTCTCTCTATGGAGTAGAACCCTTCTCTCACTTGGGTATGAAGAACCCTAGTTCCTTGTGTTAGGGATTTGGTTGTAATGACTTGGGATGATTATACTGTTTGATTTTAATCGAATGATGCATGTTTATTGAATTGATTGAAGTCTGATCAGCTTTTCTCGATTTCTGCTGCAACCTAAGATAGATAGAATCTGATTAGGTTGTTAGAGTCCCTTCATTCGATAGTAGGAGATTGGTTATACGAGAGTTAGCCAGTTTACTGCTTTGTACTGGAATTCAATTCCAGTAGTGGAGTTCTGTGCTTATTGCTTCAGCTTTCTATCCCGGTGAAGACTAGTCGTCTGCCGGGTAGTTAGAATGAGAGGGCTTGGTCAGCTTAAGAGATTCCAAGCTACTGTCGGATCTTCCGCAGTCTAATCAACAGTGAATCAACCCAGGGGAATTACAATTGAACCTAACTAAGGGGCTAGGGGGACTCAATCCCGAGTGACTCTTTCCTGACTTAGAAAACCGAACAATTTACTGCTTTCTTACTGCTTTTGCTTTAAACAACAATCAATCAAATTAGTTGGCTAGATAATAGATAATCACGGAGTAAGCGGTAGATCTAGACCCCGGGTTGATAATAGAACTTGCCTGTTACTGCATTCCCGGACTGCGATTACACTTGGTCGCAGTTTGGTGTTGTGTTTTGGCGTGTCAAGTTTTTGGCGCCGTTGCCGGGGACCCTCTAGGTTATTGGGGAAACGTGAGAATTTGTTACTCTAGCTTTTTATTTATTGCATTTTATCTCTTCCACCTGTGTGCCTTCACGGGTTGCTTCTGCTGATTGTGTGCAGGTAGTGCATGACCCGTAGCCAGTCGGGAGAACTACTACCATTAGACCAGGAGCTTGAACGAACTTGTAGGAACTTCAAGCGAGCTCTAAAGGCGCGACTGGCTGCGGAGGAGGCGCTAACACAGCTGAAATTAGAAGAAGAGGAAGAAGAGATGGCTGATCCAGAGAACCGTGATGTGATCCCCGAGGAGCAGACCATGGGATCCTACTGGACCGCTAGGGCTGCGGACATGAGGTCACCCATTCAACACCCTCATGTCCCAGCCAACAATTTTGAGGTG
Organism: Linum tenue; assembly: GCA_946122785.1. Lineage (NCBI taxonomy): Eukaryota > Viridiplantae > Streptophyta > Magnoliopsida > Malpighiales > Linaceae > Linum > Linum tenue. The sequence goes on from CAMGYJ010000007.1 coordinate 34,324,180, forward strand.
AGCACCTCAGTGATCACCATGCTGCGCGGTTCAGTGGTGTTCCGTGGTAAGGAGGGAGAGTGCCCCCGATCACATCTTAGGCGATTCCACGAGCTCATCGATGGAATCAAGATCAATGGGGTACCAGCAGATGCCATCCAGCTGAGGTACTTCCCATTCACTCTAGAGGGGCAGGCCAAGGAGTGGCTAGACACTCGACCTCCGGGCTCTATCACCACGTTCGCCAACCTGGCGGACAAGTTCCTCACCCGCTACCATCCTCCATCCAAGACAGCTGACCTGCAGAAGCAAATTATACATTTTGCTCAGGATGAGGATGAGACCATCATGGATGCTTGGGAGAGATACACCAGTCTCTTTCTCAGGTGTCCTAATCATGGCTTCAATGATGCCTTCAAGGTGGGCACTTTCTATCACGCCCTCTTCCCGGAGGACAAGCAGCTGATTGACTCAGTTTGTGGCGGGAACATGCTGACCAAAACACCGCCACAGCTGAATCAACTCTTTGAGGAGATGGCGGAGAACGAGTACGATTGGGGCACTGCTAGGAGGTCGAGGAGAACACCAAGCCGAGGTGTACATTCCGTGGGAGCCCATCCCTCTGATTTGGTGCAGGTAGTATCGAAGCTGGTTTCAGCTATCGATCGTTCAGGGATGATTCCAGGGACCGGACAGCAGCAGGCGATGCTCTGCCACTGGTGCGAAAGCACCCATCACACGGTGGAAGACTGCCAGGCGATGAAGGAATCAACCACACCCCAGGAGCAGGTGAACTTCATCAATAATGTCAGGCGCAATGACCCCTACAGTAACACTTACAACGAGGGGTGGCGCCAGCATCCTAACTTCTCCTGGGGTGGGGCAAATTCCAGACCACCAGTCCCCCAGGGACCACCGGGTTTCCAGAGGCCACCATATCAGCCCAGACAGGGGCAATTCCAGCAGCAGCAACAGTCTCTCTACCAGCCCATGCCGGGGCATGCTGCTCAATCACAGCCGCGACCTTTCCAGCAGCCAGGTGTAGCTCCTGCTACCCCAGTGCAGAATGATCAGATGGCTGAATTGCGGGACTTGGTGGGTTCTCTCGCCAGTTCTAGTGCTCAGAAATTCAACACTATTGAGCAGTTCATGGAAAAGGACTCGGGTAAATTCCTAGCTCTTGAAGCTGGTCAGAGGAACACACAGGCTGTCTTGCAGCATATCCAGACCCAGCTGGGGAGCGTGGCTCAGGCAGTGGCTCAAAGGGCTCCTGGTACCCTACCCGGGCAGACCATCCCTCATCCGCAGACCCCGAATGAGCACTGCAATGCCATCATGACCAGGAGTGGCAAGATGACTGTTGATCCACCGGCTCGGGAACAAGAGAGAGACCCCTGTCTTAGTGTCTCCAGCGGTTGAAGAAGAAGCAGAAAAGGAGGTTGAGGTGCCTGCACCTAAACCGCAACCGGTAGTGAAGGAGTATATCCTGAAACTTCCCTTCCCTACGCGGTTGCACAAAGACAGGCTGGAGGCAGAGTTTGAAAACTTCATGGCCATGCTTAAGAAGCTGAATGTCCAAGTGCCCTTCCTGGAGGCACTATCGCAAATGCCGAAGTATGCGAAGTTTCTGAAAGAGCTTCTCTCAAAGAAGCAGAAGCTGAGTGAGCTGGCCACTGTGGAGCTCAGCGAGGAGTGCTCGGCTATTCTGCAGAACAAGCTTCCGCAGAAGCAGAATGACCCAGGTAGTTTTACTATCCCGTGCTCTATTGATAAATTGCATGTAGAGAGGTCCTTGGCGGATTTAGGTGCTAGTATCAATGTTATGCCATATAAATTGTTCAAGAAACTAGGCCTAGGTGAACCCCGTGCTATTAGGATGACCCTTCAATTAGCTGACAGATCTGTAGTGCATCCTAGGGGCATAGTGGAAGACCTTCTGGTTAAGGTTGGCAAATTCAAATATCCTGTGGATTTTGTTGTCCTGGACATCAATGAGGACACAGAAGTGCCTCTTATACTGGGAAGGCCTTTCCTGGCCACCGCCAAGGCCCTCATAGATGTGCATGATGGGACCTTAGTTTTGAGGGATGGCGAGGAGCGAATAACATTTTCAATTGCTAATACTCGACCTGCTTCGTCACCTCTGCATGCTGTATCTCACCAGGAGCACGAGTCTGTCGTGCATCCTTCTGTGTTGCCTATTTTGCAGGGGCCGCCTACCACACCTTCGCCGCCACTCCTGACCACTCCATCTGATGAACCCCTAAGCAGGGTTTAAGAACAAAGTTGCGCAGCAAAGAGGTCTGGAACCTCGGATTGTGATCTCGAACAAGTACACCCACAAAACAGAGCTGTTTTGTAGTTTGGGATGGGAAGTTTCGTGCAACCTTCACCATGGAAAGAGGCTCGAGAACTATAAGTCGAAGCTTGGCCACGTTCAATGGGACTAATCGAACGATACAAGCACAAGATCGAACTAGAAAACCCTAGGTCGATCTCACAAACCCACAAGCAAGAAGCTATGGCGATAAACTCTCGGTTTATTCGATTAACTCTCAAAAACTAGCTATTACATCATGGACACGAACTTAAATAGGTAAAGTAACTTACAACACAAGCAAACAATGTTCTAAACAAACCAGAACTCAAAGGAAACCAAATCCAATTCGAAAACAGAAAGAATTCCTAAAACCGGGAACAATCCTAATCCGAATAGGACTCGGATTTCTTGCTTCTCCAGGCAGCAGCTTCACTGTCGATACGAACTTCTGCCTCTTTGTTCGAACCCTTCTAGGCATCAATCCGCTCATCCAATCCCACGACGTTGCTCAAGAAAGTATGTAGTTTCATGTGGTAGAGAGCTTGAAGCTCGACTCATGCTGACCTTCTTCGTACAAACCTCCAAAAGTGCCAACTCGAACTCACTTCCTGCCTTAGTCAAATTCTGGCAGATTCTCGGTTTCAACATAGGGTTTTGATAGGCTTCGAAAACAACCTTCCTGGCCTCCTTTTGATCTCTAAAGTGTCCCAATGGAATCAGCAACTCTTCCTCTGCAAAACCAACGCAAGAACTTGGATTTCCACCATACCCATAAGGAGTTACAGCTGTCCAAAGTAGTGTACCCGAGACGTGTTTAACACTTAGCCAAATTTCAGGAAGCAAAGTGGTGAATATGATTCTTCCTTGGACAATCAAACCAAGCTTGTCAATGGCCTTGAATGGAATCATATCAGGCCCCCCCTCTTGAAAAAGTGTTGCCCTCAACACTTTGGTCCTTCGCTGCTCGAACCTCACACAGAATTGAACCCAGATAGGATCCCAAGAAGGGCCTGCATACTCGAAATTTTCCAGAAAAAGGTCAGAGTTCTTCACTTGTCGAATTGGGGCTTCTGAATTCCAGCATCCCTTGCCCAATTGATGGCTTCCATCGTCTCTGGAAGGCTTCGAATCGAAATTCTGGGCGGTTAGTGTCCCTCGAATCAACTCTGTCGGCGTCGATTCGCCGTTTCCCCTTTTCCCGCCACCGACGGGTTTCAAAATCCCAGAACCCAGATAAGCCGATTTCGAATTGGGCGTTTTTCCCACAAGGATCGTTGTGTCGAATTGATCACGCCCAAAGATTCCCCTGACCTCATGTAATGATTTGGCAGTCGTGGTTTGGGTCGAATCACCCCCGATCGCTTCAACCAATAAGCTCGATTTTTGGTCGAGTTTTGCCATTTTCAGAGCAATTTCGGCTCGATTTGGATCCAGGAATGAAGGCATGATCATGTCAATCGAAGTTGTGGGTGAGCTTTCTGAGGTGATTTGCGTCGTGCCTGCAGCCTCAGGTACGTCCGAATCATTTCCAGCTGGGCTGCCCCATTCACCCTCTCTCCTGCTCTGCTCCGGTGCCGTGACACAGGGTCGTCGGCGACGAGGATTCCTGGGTTGCTTGTACCCCCTGAGCATCAGTCTCTTAAGCACCGTGTTGCTTCCTCGAGGATCCTCGGATCCTTCCATCAGATCGTCCTTCCTCGAACGGCGCTAATTCGCCTCCATCTGCCGTCGATCCGCCCTGACTTCTTCCGGCGACATTGGCTGCAGAGTGTATTGCTTACCCAGATGACGAACTGTGTATTGGTTGGTATCTCCAAAATGACAAACTCCCCTGTCGAATTGCCAGGGTCTCCCAAGCAGTATATGAGCAGCTTGCATCGGTGCCACATCGAATTCGAGCTCATCCTATACCTCCCAATTTCGAAGTTTACTCTAGCCCGCTTCGACACTCTAATGGTTCCGTAATCATTAAGCCAATGTAAATTGTAAGGCTCAGGGTGTCGAATTGTGCTTAACCCAAGCTTGTTTACAGCGTCTTGACTGATGACGTTTGTACAGCTCCCGCCATCGATGATGACTGAAAGAACCTTACCTTGGACCAGGCAGCGAGAATGAAACAAGTTGTCTCGTTGGCTGAAATCGGGTTCACTTGTGATGGTTAGAGCCCTCCTGCTGACTCCTAGAAGATTTCCAGATGCAGGAGTCTCCATTTCAATCTTCTCGTCGACCTTCTCCTCCTCACTGGAGTCAGTTTGCTCGTCGTCAGTGAGGTATGCACCGTCTCTGATCACCAATGTCTTCAAATTAGGACACTGGTTGGCCTTGTGGCCACGCCCATGGCATTTGAAGCACTGTATGCCACCCGATCGCTCAACTGGAGCAGGGTTCGTGCTCTTGGTAACAGATTTAGAAGAATCAAACCGAGTTGAAGTCGGATTGGACTCTATAACTGACTCAGCCCCCTGTTTGCTTGCCGGAGTAAACTTCCTGCCGGTCAGCAATTTTTGTTGCTTCTCTATTTTGATGGCGAGGTGCAAGGCGTCTTCTAGGTCCACAAATGACCTTAAGTCGACTTCTTGCCTGATCTCTCGATTTAACCCATGGAGGAATCTCGCAATCGTAGCCTCTCTGTCTTCTCGCACATCAGTTCGCATCAGCAGTAGCTCCAATTCACGGAAGTACTCCTCCACACTACGCCCTTCTTGGCGAATCGCTTGTAACGATTCGTGGAGCTCCCTCTGATAGTATGCTGGCACGAAACGATCGCGCATCAAACCTCGCAGCTCTTCCCAGTCCGTGACTTCTGGCTGCAAGTTCTGCCGTCGTCGGAGACGAGTCTTCTCCCACCACTGAGCTGCATAGTCAGTGAACTCGAAGGTAGCCAGAGCCACCTTTTGTTGTTCTGTGTAATGACCACACTGGAAGAAAAGAACCATCTTCCTTTCCCAATCCATGTATGCCGAGGCATTAATTGGGCCCTGAAACGCCGGCACCGTCAATTTGATTCCCGGTGGGATCGCCGGCGGGTCTTCACGATTATCACGTCGTTCTCGGCGGCCACGATCGTGATGGGGTTCGGCGATGACAAGACGTCGCTCCAATTCTGCAATCCTATCCAGCAGCTCCTGATTGCCTGCCGGATTTATGTCGCCGGGTGCTCCTTCTTCACGGTTTCTGTTTTCCGGCCGAACAATGGTATCAATCCTCTGGTCAACTTCCCGTCTAAACTGACCTAATTGCTCTTGGATTTCGGTATGGAATCGCTCCCCCATTCGATCCAGAAGCTCATCCATGTTAAACGTTTGCCCTGCCATGGATTGTTCTTCGAATTGCTTTCTCAATTCCTGACGTCGGACTGCAGGATCACTGGAAATGGGACCCTTTGATGTCGTCCAACGCGGCGTACTGTCCACTGCGTTTGAACCAGGCGATGATGCCACTTGATGAACCCCTAAGCAGGGTTTAAGGACAAAGTTGCGCAGCAAAGAGGTCTGGAACCTCGGATTGTGATCTCGAACAAGTACACCCACAAAACAGAGCTGTTTTGTAGTTTGGGATGGGAAGTTTCGTGCAACCTTCACCAGGGAAAGAGGCTCGAGAACTATAAGTCGAAGCTTGGCCACGTTCAATGGGACTAATCGAACGATACAAGCACAAGATCGAACTAGAAAACCCTAGGTCGATCTCACAAACCCACAAGCAAGAAGCTATGGCGATAAACTCTCGGTTTATTCGATTAACTCTCAAAAACTAGCTATTACATCATGGACACGAACTTAAATAGGTAAAGTAACTTACAACACAAGCAAACAATGTTCTAAACAAACCAGAACTCAAAGGAAACCAAATCCAATTCGAAAACAGAAAGAATTCCTAAAACCGGGAACAATCCTAATCCGAATAGGACTCGGATTTCTTGCTTCTCCAGGCAGCAGCTTCACTGTCGATACGAACTTCTGCCTCTTTGTTCGAACCCTTCTAGGCATCAATCCGCTCATCCAATCCCACGACGTTGCTCAAGAAAGTATGTAGTTTCATGTGGTAGAGAGCTTGAAGCTCGACTCATGCTGACCTTCTTCGTACAAACCTCCAAAAGTGCCAACTCGAACTCACTTCCTGCCTTAGTCAAATTCTGGCAGATTCTCGGTTTCAACATAGGGTTTTGATAGGCTTCGAAAACAACCTTCCTGGCCTCCTTTTGATCTCTAAAGTGTCCCAATGGAATCAGCAACTCTTCCTCTGCAAAACCAACGCAAGAACTTGGATTTCCACCATACCCATAAGGAGTTACAGCTGTCCAAAGTAGTGTACCCGAGACGTGTTTAACACTTAGCCAAATTTCAGGAAGCAAAGTGGTGAATATGATTCTTCCTTGGACAATCAAACCAAGCTTGTCAATGGCCTTGAATGGAATCATATCACCATCACCAAAAGTACAGATCAAGGAGGAGTGGCGGGCGAAACTGCAGGCAGCTAAGCCTGCTCGAAAGAAAACCGGAGACCACTACGAGCTGGTCCCGCCCCCGCCTTGGCCATCCGAGTATTCACTCGCTTGCATCTTGCCGGATGGCCAAGTCGAGTTGGCGAATGCTGGTGGCCACATTCGTCGCGTGCATGGCCACCATTTGAAGTTGTACCTCAAGAGCGATGTGGATCCGCTCTTGAAGGCACCTGATCCTACACTTCTCTGAGCATCCATACTGGCGTCCAGCTAAAAGACGGTAAAGAAGCGCTTGTGGGTAGGCAACCCCACCGAGGTTTGCATTTTCTTACTTTTTTCCTTTTGTTTTTTTTTTGTGTTTTTTGAGTCTTGAGATGTTGATCCAGAGTCAAATGTCGTGTTTGAGTGAAAACATGTTGAATTCGGGGCTCCAGCAGCTCACACGGCCAGGCCTGATGCTCACACGGCCGTGTGGATTCTACCCCCTGCCCGTGTGAACTCTTGGCAAATTTCGCACGGCCAAAAGTGCAAATTTGCACGGCCGTGTGGCTTGGCCTGGCCTGGCCGTGTGGCCGACACGGGCACTTCATATTCTCACACGGCCGTGTGGATTTTGTCCCCTGGCCGTGTGAGCTCTCGGCAAATTCCACACGGCCAAAAGTGCAGATCGCACGGCCGTGTGGTATTCCTTGGCCTGGCCGTGTCGGCCAACACGGGCAAAACAGTGCCTCGCACGGCCGTGTCGGTCTGGCCGTGTGGCCGAGCCACGGCCTATAAATTCGACTCACACGGCCGAGTGGCCAGAATTTCTCACACCCCTCGCCGGAATCCTCTGAATCTGGCCGGAAAACCACGACAACCCACCCTTTTTTGATTTTTCCGGCCATTTTTTGTCATTTTTTCACCAAACCAATAATAAACCCATCCTTCCCACATCAACCGCGGCTTATCCCTCCATTTTGAGGAGATTTGGCTGACGTTTTTGTCGCCGGAGGCGATTTCCGGCGAGACTCCGGCGAGGCTCCGACGAGCACTTCCGGCCATTTTTCCGGCGTTCCGTCGCTTCCATCGCCTTCCCCTCATCATCCCCTGCACCTCTACTTGAGTCTCCAGGTTTGATTTTGCCCTTAACTATGTTAATTGTGGAGAATTGGGTGTGTAGGGTGTATGTGTAACGTCCCGACTCTTTTTGAAAACAAACCATAACTCAAACCAAAAACCGGTTACTCCGGAGCAACCCAAACCACTTTTAAAGTAACAAACTTACTTTATTTAATAATTTCAAATCAAAAAGCCCCAACACTTGGGCAAAATCTCAAACACTTAGAACAACTTAATCCAGAATCTTGAACCTTGAATCTCCAGTACACATACTCATAACCATAATCATAAAATAACTTCAAAATTTTAACTCTAACTCTTCACCCAGCTCCTTGACATCTCACCAGTACTGGCACGACCGCTCTCCTCATCTTACTCCTTCTCGGGATCCACATCCGCTAACCCAACCTCAACCTGGTGAGTGAGAAGGGGTCAGTCTCGTCGTTACTTCCTAAGGTCTCTGCCTAAGCAAACCCTACTAACACATTATTAGAAATTACTTCCTCTTACATGAAAGCCATTCTCGCTTTCATCCTTAATATTTTAGTCCCTGACAGCTTATAGAAGTTCTGTACTTCTATCTTAATTTATATACTTATTACTAGGGTTCACCGCGTTACGTATCGCCGTCCGGTGTCCCTATCCTCAAGGCAATGGTACTGCGTTACGTATCGCCGTCCAGTCCATGCCCGGTCAACTACTGCGTTACGTATCGCCGTCCAGTAGTGACCCGACCATCTACCGCGTCCAGTAGTGGCCCAACCGCCCGGGGGTTCAATTATCATCATCCATACATCATAAACACACACATACATAGCACAACGCGTGCCTCCACCTTAAGTAGGCGGTGGGTTGCCTCACACACATAATCGCGCTTACTTGAAAATTAAATAACATAACTGAATTAAAAAGTCATAAACTAAAAGACCTCGACGGAGATTTTACCCCCTTTACACTCACCTTGGCGTAACTCGTGCTCTTACGTTGCTAACGAGGATATCCCCATGAATTTCACATGTTTCCTCATGCCTCCTTCCTGTAGTACACGCCCCATGTTACACCTTAGTTATCGGATTGCCAAGCTCATTGTGTCTGTAAACATCTCAATATCCTTTAGGTCACCTAACCTTAACAGCTTAATGAAATGACACTCGACAATAAAATACCCTTGTCACTTGTCCATCTTTTAATTGACCTGACCCTTTACCACTTTCAGGCAAAATCCAAATCCATCCCTTTCCAATATATGTATGTTATAAGATTATTCCATCAATTTTCACGTGTAGCTATTCTACACCCACGCATGCGATCCACACTTCCAAGAAACGACCCGATCGATGATTATTCCCCAATCCGGCACTGATAATTACTTCAATTATTTGGGTTTCATCCAACAATATCAAAGTAGTTGAAGGCCTACAGGGGTCCAGCCCTTACCTCAACAGTCGATTCATTGACTCCTCCCCGCATGCTTCTGTCCGCTCAAAGCTCTTCATCGCCATCAACTCCGTCCATGATTCACCACTCTGCCTACGATCATCCCTCCCCGTGCCGATTCCAAGATTGAAACGCCTTTGCCAGCTCAAAATCTCTACCGATCGCGATCCTCCTCCCTGCTGCACTTTTATTTTCTTTTCCTTCTCGCTCGTGATGGAGACAAGGCAGGGCGACGGTGGGTTGCTTTAGGTTTAGTTAGGGCTTCCCCATTTAGTGAATGGGGAGGGTTTTATGTGCATGGGGGAGGGAATATTGATGGGCGGTGGGGATTGGATGGGGCGGCCCTTTGTGGCCCCGAGTGAACACATAATAATTTTTTTTTATAATAATAATAATAATAATAATAATAAATTATTATTATTATTATGATTAATCCGCGATTGCAGTCCTTAGTACGTAACCGTTAATCCAACCGTTCACGTATGATGTCGAACCTGAACCCAAAGGTCGGGGTGTTACAGTATGTTTAGAGAACCTCATTGAATCTTGTGATTTTTGTGCAATTGATTGAGGGGAATGCATGGAGTGTGTTTGAATTGTGTTGGGCAATGTCCCCCTTGATTGTTTGAGCCCTTGTGTGCAAGAATTTTGCCAATTTCATGCTTAACTTAATAGTGCACACAAGGTGTTCGATGAAATGCCTGTTTTCGTACCATTTTGTGGGAGTCGGTTGGGACCCTTAATGATGTGCTTTGAGAGTGTATTTGTTATGAATATGAACCTTGAGTTGCCTACTTGTTCATGGATGTGCACCCCCACTCCGATTAGGCCTGCTTTATCGAGTTTTTGACCCCCGAACCATGGCTGAAACCATGGTTAGGCTGTTTTCTGTTCTTAAGTGTGGGGGTGTGATTAACATTTTTCTTGGCTCTCTCGGTTCCACTTTGGGTTGTTCTTTTGCAGGACGATGTCGAAGCAAAATCTCAAGCACCCATTTATTCAAGATTTGAAAAGGGGTCCCCACCAGGATCGTTTTAAGAGTGTCCTGGCCTGCAAATTTGGGCAGCATCATTGCTGGTCAAGGCGCGAGTTGGAGAAGCTGAACTGCTACGAGCACTTCTCCGCCACAGTCGTCAACCGCCCCTGGCGCCGCCTCCTCCAAGTTCGAGAGAAGGTCTACCACGAGCTCGTACTGGAGTTCTACACGACCTTCAGGCATGCAGACACGGACGATTGTAAGGACGGGGCAGCCGTCCAGTTCAGGCTCGGCGGTGCACCTCGATCCATGAGCTACCAGGAGCTGGCGACCGCCCTCGGCCTCGACCTTGTCGATGACAGGAACTACATCACCGAGCTTCACAAGCCAGAGGGGGTGAACTTCCAGACGCTATACACCCGCCTTGCTCGTCCAGGCCAGCGTCCCTTCTCGGCGAGGAAGACGAAGGCCAGTACATTGCAGATCGACAACCGCATCCTCCACCACATGCTGGCCAAGTCTTACACTCCGGCCTCGGACAGTGCCAGCGCCATCACCAAGCGAGCCCTGTACTTCATTCAGTCTATGCGCCAGAGGGATCATCCTCTCCACCTGGGCTCGGTGGTGGCGAGGACCTTCGACAAGAGTGCTTCCGAGTTGAAGAAACTCCACTGCACCCCCCTCATCACTCGCCTGGCATCTTACTTCGAGATCTCCCTGCATGGGTGCACAGAGCAGGGCGACACCAGTACTTTTGGCGAGTTTACAATCAAGAAGATGCTTCTGCTTCGAGAGGAGCGCGGGGTGAAGTGGATCGAGGGGTTTCCACAACTCCAGATCCCGGAGGAGGTCCAGCCGGAGGTTCCAGAGGGTGAGGCAGGTGACGATATCCACCCAAAGGATGTGGACGCTGCTGCTGATCCACCACAGACTCACTTCCACTACGGGAGTAGCAGCTCCGCTTTCCCGGGCCAAGATTACTTCTCTTACCAGTTCGAGCAGCTGCGAATCCAGAACCAGCAGATCCTCGACCAGCAGATGCAGTTCCATCAGCAGTACGCGGAACACCAGGCCGAGTACCGGAACAGGATGGCTGCTTATGATGAGCGCCTGGACATACTCCAGACCCAGCAGGGAGTGACTCTCGCCCACATCGAGCGGGAGAAGCGCCGTTCACGGCGCATGCAGGAGGTCCAGCAGCACCTGCTCCAGCTGCTCCCGGGCGAGCAGCCCGTCTGGAGGACTCCCTGGGATGACTCTCCACTTTCGCATGCCCTAGCTGATGGTGATGATGGTGCTGATGGAGCTGCTGATGATGACGCTTTCATGGCCGACATCGACTTGGATGATCTTGGCGACGAGTAGGCTGTACTCGTTGCCCATCTCAATGTGTTTTGCTTTTCGTTTTAGACTTTTGTGTGTTTGCTCCATGTGTGAGGAGCTTGAACTTAGTGTCGTTTGTTTTGTTTTTCTTTTTCTTTTGTGGTTTGGTTATGATGTAGCCGTATGGGCTAACACTTATCCCTAACGCACGGTGTGCTAGTGTGTTCTTGGTGTTCGATTCGTGCAGAACTGTCCCTCTTCCCGTCTGTTTCTCGCTGACTAGTCCACTTCCAGTCCCCCAGCAGTGTTTCAATCCGGTAACATCGTTCCCCTTATCTCTCCCTCTACTCCATTGAGGGCAATGTCGTGCTTAAGTGTGTGGGGGGGGGGGTGCTTTGTATCGGTTGGAATATATATTTGAGGGCTCCAAGTACTGCTGTTTGATCATATTGGCACTGTGTTTTGATTGATGAATTGAATGGTTTTCGGATTGATGCATGACCGCTTGATTTTGACTAGGACAACCTATGATGAGGACTGAGACGTGCAGTAGAATTGTGTAGGGGTTCAGTTCTTTCAACTGTTTGCTTGCCAGCTGTGACTTGATTTGATCACTTGTTCTTGACAGTCGTTTATGCATCTAGTTCAGGGAATCAGAATGAGAGATAGAGCATATAGGTAGCCATGTGAGATTTGAGCCTGCTCGTTTCTTTCTTTTGCGATAGATCCCTCTTCCATGATGTGTAGCATTCACGTTGTCACTAGCTAAGATGATGGGGGCATAGGATTAGCCCACGACCAAAATTGACTGTCCTGATGTGTCATATCCTCTAGTCAGCCCCTTTGAGCCGTGTGTTATCCTTTCTTTTTGGTCTATAATGAAAAATCACCCTTTTGCATCTTTTAGAAGGTTCCACAGAGTGGGTTTTACATATTCTCTGCTGTTTCTGCTAAAGTTTATGTGAGTGTTGGAGGTAGTGCTTAAAAGTTGGGCAGGTGTTTGAAATATGTGCAGAAGTGGTGGCTCTCTTAAGAAATGAGAAGAAAATGAAAGAAAAACAAAGAAAAAATTGAAAGCAAAAGAGAGCCACTACCAAAAATCTGAATAATGCCCAGTAAGTAGTGTTTCTTAGCAGTCTGGCTTGGAAATGTTGACATTTATACCTCCTTCGCTTTTGTGCTCTTGAGATGTTGAGTATTGCAGAATAGCAGAAAGGAAATACCGGTTTGTTTGACTGTGATTGTGTGGGTTTGGAAATGTGGAACCTTGTGCTATGAATACTTCCACCACTTAAAAGGCCTTTTCCCCATGTCCAAGACCCTAGCCAGTCATTTGAACCTGTGTCTAAGACCTCCTGATTAGTTAGTGGTGACACCCCATATGTGAACTCTAGCATTTAGAGGCTGCCATCATGGTGAAGAGATGTTAGGGATTGAGAGAAATAGCATGCGCATTTTTCGCATCGAATTGTCCTGACCCCACTGGTCGAGAGTGAGTGATTCATTTTCATATTCTATATACTCTTGTACCCCGGTGAGGACCTAGATTGCTTGGTCTCTGTTCTGATTTCTTGAGTTGGATGCATGAGTTGACTGTTTTGAGTAAGTGGTTGAGTCAAGTCTAGGTTGGCTGGTGAACAGAAGGGAGACTCTTCCTTTACTCTATTTTGCTACACTCGAATGTCCTTTATGGTGGTTGTCCAGGTTGCTATTGAGGTTGTTCATGTATTGATGTTTGAAAACCAGTACGATTCATGTGTTCTGTTCCTTTATGACTTGTCCCCAATGTTGGTTGATTGAAATATGTAAGCTTACCTGGTGTCTGACTTGGTTTGCTTGGGGACGAGCAAACGGTTAAGTTTGGGGGAGTTTGATAGACCGTTATTTACACATGTTTTTACCCCCGTTCTTACACCGTTTGAGGTGTTGATTCTCGTGTTTTAGGCCGATTTCACGCTAGGTTGTGCTTGTTTGTGATATTTCAGGTCCTAGTACGTGAATGGAGGCTTGGGAGCGAGTCTGGGGTCGATTGGACGAAGATCGGACGCATGGCAAGGTTCCAAGGAAGCCACACGGGCAGTCCTGGGGGTGTCACACGGCCGTGCAAGTTGCAAAATTGGCCGTGTGATTTCCACCGAAAGCAAACACGGGCAACTCATGAAATCCACACGGCCGTGCAACCCTGGTCGTGTGAGATGGCTGAAGATCGAACTTAATGGGACGCTGCGTTTTGACTCACACGGCCAATTGGGTGAGTCACACGGCCGTGTGGCCTGCCCGTGTGAGTCGGGAAATTCTGGTTTTTGAGCCAATTTCGAGCCAAGAGTGGGAGAATCGGATTTTCAGAGCAAAAACAGAGCCCTAGAGAGAGAAAGTACGAAGAACACATCCTAGAAGCTATCTTGGAGCTGGGTTTCGTCGAATCGAGCTTGGAGATCGTCATAGGAGAGGAAATCATCATCCCGGAGCAGATTTTCCTCATCATTATGAGTATGACTACTCCGATTACTGTTTTCTCTTCTCTCTCTATGGAGTAGAACCCTTCTCTCACTTGGGTATGAAGAACCCTAGTTCCTTGTGTTAGGGATTTGATTGTAATGACTTGGGATGATTATACTGTTTGATTTTAATCGAATGATCCATGTTTATTGAATTGATTGAAGTCTGATCAGCTTTTCTCGATTTCTGCTGCAACCTAAGATAGATAGAATCTGATTAGGTTGTTAGAGTCCCTTCATTCGATAGTAGGAGATTGGTTATACGAGAGTTAGCCAGTTTACTGCTTTGTACTGGAATTCAATTCCAGTAGTGGAGTTCTGTGCTTATTGCTTCAGCTTTCTATCCCGGTGAAGACTAGTCGTCTGCCGGGTAGTTAGACTGAGAGGGCTTGGTCAGCTTAAGAGATTCCAAGCTACTATCGGATCTTCCGCAGTCTAATCAACAGTGAATCAACCCAGGGGAATTACAATTGAACCTAACTAAGGGGCTAGGGGGACTCAATCCCGAGTGACTCTTTCCTGACTTAGAAAACCGAACAAATTACTGCTTTCTTACTGCTTTTGCTTTAAACAACAATCAATCGAATTAGTTGGCTAGATAATAGATAATCACGGAGTAAGCGGTAGATCTAGACCCCGGGTTGATAATAGAACTTGCCTGTTACTGCATTCCCGGACTGCGATTACACTTGGTCGCAGTTTGGTGTTGTGTTTTGGCGTGTCACCAGGCTTGATCCAGGAGTTGTTAGGCTTTGTGATGGAGATGGGACAACAAAATGAAAGCAATGGGCCTTTCTCTACAGTAATATTCAAAAAAACGAAAGCCCACAAACCACATGGGCCTCGAGCTACAGGCCATTACAAAGCTAAACCAATTGGCCGCTGCACCCATATAAAACATCCCCACATTCGTGTTTATATAATAAAAAATGAACCCACTACCAAATTGTATACCACCCACGTTTTTAATTCTACCACTAACTGCAAAAATGCAAAGTTGTCCCACTAACCCATTTAACCCACTTTCCACACACTTACACCACTACATGCGGCGAATGGAATCACATTCAAGTTTGAAAACACTTTCGCTCCTTTATATAAAATGGAGATACATGTTACAATTTTTGTTTACTACTTCCCAAACAAAACACTTCTTCTCCAATCACCATGCAAATTGCATTCAATATGGCGGGCCTACCTCAATTCAATCAGTAAGTACTGCTCATGCATCCAACGAATACTACATTATGTAATTTCGATTCTTTTTCACTGCTTAGTGCCAAAACTTACAGTCCAATATATAGGCTTCCCCATGGTTTTATTGCTAATCTGCAATACGATGATGCTGTTGAAATTTGTGAGCGTGCTGACACCATCGATCTCATTATGTTCCAAGTGGATGTCGCAAATCAGGTAACAAAACGATTAAATTTCTTTTTAATCGTACACCTTTTGTGGCATCCTCCAATTTCTCGATTTGCTTTGACCATATTCGTTTCTGTGTTTACATCAGGGTAACTCTTTTCTGTTATCCGGACGTGTGACGGATTTGACGACGTCCTGGTCCCCTGCATCCAGAATCCATTTCGTCCACCTCACAATTGAGGACGATTACATCGGTGTTGACATCGTCTTCCCGCCATCACAGTTACGAACGATTGTTGGGTCTGTATTCAGTCATGCAGATGTTGTCAATGCTGACTATATGGCCCTTCTGAACATGCTTGGAGGACAGTCATTTGAAGTCATGGTCATAATCAGTCCCTGGAACAATGCATTTGGTTATTGTGAACTTGTGTTGGTGAAATTATTTTTGCCTTTGTTTAATTGAGTATCATGTCATGAACAATGAGACAATGTCTTGAGTTTTTATATTTTGGACCTGCATGTTATTTGCCGTAAAACACAACTAGATTAGATTTGTTATTAGTCAAATTTCATGTGACAACTTTTTTCTTGATTAGCTAATCTTCAAATGTATACTCCTCATCCTTACAATACGTGTGTGAATGGTATGTTTTTTCCCTTAATTAATTACTAACTTAATTTTTAACTTATTGTGAATGTTTATTCACATTACATGTTCGTCTTAACCGAATTGCAAAATTGCAATAATCTTATGATAATATAAAACAAGACTCATTAACATTATAGATATTGTTACTCCATTTTCATTAAACAATTACGGCCAACGGGCCGGGCTAAAGGCTAGTCTATGAAGGGAGCGGATAGTATAACAACACCATTAGTATTGTTATAATAACATCATAATTCATTAAGGATAAAAGAGTAAAGTTACACAAAAATAAATATAAATATAAAATTATTCCACCTCCCTCTTTCTCGCTTCTACCGCTTTCACGTGGTCTGTGGTCTGACAATAGCCTCCACGCGATCTGACGACTACGCTCCTCCTCCATTCCCTTCCTCTTCCTTCTTCGCCGTCACTCGCGATGGCACACTGACTTGAAGTGAGCAGCGGACCTCGGTAGAGAAAGTTTTGAGATTGGAGTGAGTGACGCGATAAAACAATCCACAAAAAACATACCGGAAACATCCTAATGCAAACCACAA
This sequence comes from Linum tenue, assembly GCA_946122785.1. Lineage (NCBI taxonomy): Eukaryota > Viridiplantae > Streptophyta > Magnoliopsida > Malpighiales > Linaceae > Linum > Linum tenue. The sequence continues at coordinate 34,340,829 of CAMGYJ010000007.1, forward strand.
ATTCGCTAAAACATATCCGAAATATCACAAAGCAAACTATAAATATTTTGAAAAGCACACCAGAAACCCTCTAATGCAAAACACAAACACGGTAAAGCAAACCAAAAACGTCATAATGCAGACCATAAATATATTAAAACAAACCAGAAACCTCGCAAAGCAAACCACAAAAGTTTCGAAAGCACACTAGACACACAATAAAGCAAACCAGAAACCTCCTAATGCATACCACAAATCTCTTAAAACAAACCACAAACCTCACGAAGCAAACCACAACATTTGCGAAAGGACACCAGAAACCTCATAATGCAAACCACAAACACAGTAAATCAAAGCACAAAAAAGAAAACCTGAAACGTCCTAATGTATACCACAAATATATTAAAACAAACCAGAAACCCCTCAATGCAAACCACAAAATTTTTGAAAGCAAACCAGAAACTTCCCAATGCAAACCACAAACACGATAAAACAAACCACAAAAGGTATACAAAAACATCAGAAACCAAACCATAAATCTCACAATCCAGACCATAACATCCGGTGGTCGTTGACCGGTCAACGAAGTCCGTTGACCGAACTCCGATGACCGTCAGTGAGCATATTCCGGCCTCGATGACTAGATTCCGACGCCGGTAAGCATATTCCGACGCCGGTAAGCATATTCCGGCGACAAATAGCATATTCCGGTGACCGGCGACCGGTGACAGAATTCCGGCGACCAAAATTTTGAGCAAAAAATAAAAAAATATTTTTTATTTTTTATTTAAACATATTTTTCATAATGACAATTATACCCCTTTTGATTTTACACTAGGTCAACTAAGCTAATAAAAAGTCATCACAATCCTAGCTTTGGTTGGAGACTAGTGTTGTTACAATAACAACACAAATGGTGTTGTCATAGTAACCGGTCCCACCTATGAACATGTATTATATGACCCGTTATATTGTTTTGTTAGTATTCTTAGTCTAAAATTAAATTTTTATTAGCAGTTTTGTTAGTAATATTGACTTGAAAATATGATATTAAGTAAGAAGAGATATATGATGGTCAACATCTCATTTAAATTTTTTGAAACTTTTTGCTCATAAATGGTTTTTTTACCTAAATCCAAGTGGACCCATTAATTATTGGTAGGGTATGAGTGACGTATATATGGGTTTGAAAGTTTGTAGATGGGTTTGGGTAGGGTATGAATATTTAATTTCATAATCTAAATGTGTATGAGTTGGGTATAGATACCCATTTATTTGAGGGTGTTTTAATTACACATACATAAATTAGACCTATTTGTATAACTTCAAAAGTTCAAGTACTAAAATGTAATACACAAAAATTTTAGGTACTAAAATATAATGTTCCATCAATATTTTGAGGACTTATGTGCCAAAAAAATTTAGATTATAAATGTAAAGATCTATTAAGTCTAGGTACCCAACTGTAATTTGCATAGTTGAGACTTAATTCCTTTTATGGTGATGTATTTAATATTATAATTATTTATTATTTATTTGATATGTATAATTGTTGAAAATTTCATGTATAATTGCTGAAAATTCTAGCTCGGGTTAAAGAGAAAAATTCTAGAGAGAAGCAATGAAACGCCCCGATCCTTTTTAAACAACCGAAATAATCATGGCTCCGGAGCCGGTTAAAAACAAAGATTAAAAACTTAAACATTCCCAAGAAAAACGTCAAATGCAATGCCCTAAACACGTGGGCAAAACTCAAATGCATAGTCATTAAACCTCAACCTTTGAACCTCCAGTTATACTCATAATCATAAACACAACTGACTAAACAAACTATAACTCCTTGCTTAATTCCGGGACATCTCGTCAATGCTGGTGCGGCTGCTCGTCTTGCCTTGCTCCTCTCAAGCTCGCTACTCTCTAACTCCTCTTAGTACTCTTCAAACTGATGAGTGAGATGGGGTCAGTCTACGCCCTTACGTTCATTACTTTTAATACTTGAGTACTCTGCTTAAAACACTTACTTAAACTTATGGAATGGTTTGTACTTCCGCTTTTAAACTTTAACTCTTAAAAACGTATTATTTCTTTCTTTCTCTTATTGTGGGGCCCCTACCTCGACTTAGCTGGCGCCACTACTAGCCTTACTAACTTTCTTATTTCTTAAACATGACTACCCTCACAATGGGGTGCCCCTCAAATGGGTTTGACCACCGCGGAACGAATCACCATCCGGTGTCAAACTACGGTGTGACTACCGCGGAACGTATCACCATCCGGTAGCACACCTAAACCTAGGCAATGGAAACCGCGGAACTCATCACCGTCCGGCTCCAAGCCTGACCAACTACCGCGGAACGTATCACCATCCGGTAGTGATCAACTACCGCGGAACTTATCACCGTCCGGTAGGGGTCCTTCTAGCTAGTGGCTAGCTAAGCGAGGTTAACTTATTCTTGCTTATGACTTTCTCTTGCTCTTATCACTTTAACTTAATCGTCAAACGAAACGTAAAAGCTTTAATTAAATACTCAAAGCTCATAAACATATCCTTCAAACTATGAATCAAAAGAACACACTTCATCACCCATAAACATAAGCAAGCACACAATTTCACATAAAACAACTTCTTAAACACGCAAGGCAAATACTTGAAAATACGTAAGGCGTAGAATTTACCCCCTTTACACTCACCTCAAATCTGTCGAAAACGACTCTGACTCCGCTCTAAAAATTCCATGACTTGCTTCCATCTAATTCTCCTCGTTCCCACGATTCCATAGGCGTCGACGGTTCCTCGATCGGACGTCAATTGATCGAGTTATGGCCAAAATAAATATTTTGTCAGTTTAGAAGTATCAAGTACCGAAACTGAAATTTTCCAGTCAACACAGTTGACCCGACCTCTGGAAAATTACAGATTTAATCCTCTAACTTTTTCGAATTTCCAAAAATGGTACCTGATGGTTGACATATCCTTCCTCACACTTGGGGGACTCGGTTCTCCCTCATCCGACGTCCAAATTCGATTTCGTCGACACCGTGACGCTCCTGAGATCGCCCTCTACGCAACCATATCCATCTTTTGAAGTTTTGTCGAAGTTTATTTTTCCAGAATCCGGCGACACTCCGGCGACGTTCCGGCGAAGCTCCGACGAGGCATCTACAGACCTCCAAACGCAAATCCGACTCCATGGAACGATTTCTCATGTTCTCCCGATCAAAACCCAGTGCCCAGAATCCTTCCTTTCCTTCTCTTTCTATTCCTCACTTTCTCCCTTCAACTCGCCTCTGTTTTGCTTCCCGGAACAGAGAGGGATCTTCCCTTTTTTTTTTTTTGAACGAACCCATCCCCTCGCCTTTTGCTTACGAGAAACCATTTCAATTAATCCCCATTAACCCATAATTAAAACCCCCAAATTAATTATTTCCGTTACATTCCCTTTCCCGGCGACTTCCAGCTTCCGTTTCGTGTTCCGCCGCCGCTCTGTCTTTCGTATACGTTTCCGGCGAATTTGCTGGGGAAGAGGATTCCCAGAAGGCTCCTTACTCGTCTCTCTCTGGGCTGGCGTCTTTTTTTTTTTTTTTAGCTAACGGGCTTGAGCCCTCTTCTCTTCCCTCTCTTTCTGCTCCCTCGACTGGGCCGCCAGCCCACTCCTCGGGCCTCAGGCCCGACCGTCCCTCCTCCTTCCTCTCTTCTCAACTTCCCTAATTCTCCTCTCCACTTAAGCCCACCTCCTTCTCAAACTCGGCCCAAATTAAATAAATCACCACTAGCAATCAATCACAACTACAAACCGGCCCAATTACATTGTTCACTCATACTAGGTCCTTGAATCCCAATCTAAGTTCGCAACTTCCTCGTTTTAAATCGAAATTCAACACCGTTCGAACCGGTAGTTCATATTTTTAATCCTCCTCGATATTACGGTGAAACTTGAAAAATATATCCAAGGGTAAAATAGTCATTTTGACCTTTAGAAAGAGCGGGGTGTAACATTTCCTCCACCCTTATAAAAATTTCGTCCTCGAAATTTGATCGGACTCATCCTTCCGTAGTCCTCATTCTCGTGCTTCCTTGGCTCAAGAATTCACTCTTGATATATGACACTCAATGTTGTTTGTTGCTCGTCTCGCATTGTCTACCTCACTTCTTATTTTTCCTCTTGGCCACAAAAGATATTCTCCCAAACTCGTTAGCATCGAGTAGCTTTGAGTGGCTACTTGCCCTTTTAAATCCTCGAACTTGCATCGCGGGACAAAATTTCAATTCAATTTATTAGTCCCGCTCACCTAGTTCTTGCTGTTGGACCTTAAATCAAAATCGAGGTATCACATTTCCTCCCCCCTTAAGAAAAATTTCGACCTCGAAATTTGTCCCTCACGACTTTCCCAAGCCTCGTTCCTTACATCGTCTATCTCTTTGAATGACTCCGCCTTTCCAACCCTTGTCGCCGGGCTCCTTGAAGACTTGTCGGACTCCTTAAGACCTATTCTAATTCCTCCTTATATGCTCCCATCGTTACTCAAAGGCTAACTTTCCACTACTCCCTGGGTCACACCCTAAGCTCGATCATCTTGATCTTAGCGAATCCTCTTTGCATCCTTTCCTCTCGATGATGGTCGCCATTTGTCATAACTCCTTGGCCATTGCCTCTCGACGTACTAGATAATCGGCCCCGTCCTGAACCTTATTCTGGTAAGCTCACATCCCCGTAGGATCGGAGGTGCCTTAACCCTCCTCTTCTCACTCCTGTCTCCTGGAGTTATTTTCCTAATCATGATTTGAGTATAAACTGGAGATTCTAAAATTCTCAAAAGAACCCTGACTCGTTTGGACAAACCTTTAACCTGACACCCTTTTTTTTTCCTTTAAAAACATAAACCATGAAAAACTCAGATCATCACTCCAGTATTCCTTGGAGACCAAGGAACAGAGGAGTCCAGGCTCTGATACCAAAATGAAACGCCCCAATCCTTTTTAAACAACCGAAATAATCATGGCTCCGGAGCCGGTTAAAAACAAAGCTTAAAAACTTAAACATTCCCAAGAAAAACGTCAAATGCAATGCCCTAAACACGTGGGCAAAACTCAAATGCATAGTCATTAAACCTCAACCTTTGAACCTCCAGTTATACTCATAATCATAAACACAACTGACTAAACAAACTATAACTCCTTGCTTAATTCCGGGACATCTCGTCAATGCTGGTGCGGCTGCTCGTCTTGCCTTGCTCCTCTCAAGCTCGCTACTCTCTAACTCTTCTTAGTACTCTTCAAACTGGTGAGTGAGATGGGGTCAGTCTACGCCCTTACGTTCATTACTTTTAATACTTGAGTACTCTGCTTAAAACACTTACTTAAACTTATGGAATGGTTTGTACTTCCGCTTTTAAACTTTAACTCTTAAAAACGTATTATTTCTTTCTTTCTCTTATTGTGGGGCCCCTACCTCGACTTAGCTGGCGCCACTACTAGCCTTACTAACTTTCTTATTTCTTAAACATGACTACCCTCACAATGGGGTGCCCCTCAAATGGGTTTGACCACCGCGGAACGAATCACCATCCGGTGTCAAACTACGGTGTGACTACCGCGGAACGTATCACCATCCGGTAGCACACCTAAACCTAGGCAATGGAAACCGCGGAACTCATCACCGTCCGGCTCCAAGCCTGACCAACTACCGCGGAACGTATCACCATCCGGTAGTGATCAACTACCGCGGAACTTATCACCGTCCGGTAGGGGTCCTTCTAGCTAGTGGCTAGCTAAGCGAGGTTAACTTATTCTTGCTTATGACTTTCTCTTGCTCTTATCACTTTAACTTAATCGTCAAACGAAACGTAAAAGCTTTAATTAAATACTCAAAGCTCATAAACATATCCTTCAAACTATGAATCAAAAGAACACACTTCATCACCCATAAACATAAGCAAGCACACAATTTCACATAAAACAACTTCTTAAACACGCAAGGCAAATACTTGAAAATACGTAAGGCGTAGAATTTACCCCCTTTACACTCACCTCAAATCCGTCGAAAACGACTCTGACTCCGCTCTAAAAATTCCATGACTTGCTTCCATTTAATTCTCCTCGTTCCCACGATTCCATAGGCGTCGACGGTTCCTCGATCGGACGTCAATTGATCGAGTTATGGCCAAAATAAATATTCTGTCAGTTTAGAAGTATCAAGTACCGAAACTGAAATTTTCCAGTCAACACAGTTGACCCGACCTCTGGAAAATTACAGATTTAATCCTCTAACTTTTTCGAATTTCCAAAAATGGTACCTGATGGTTGACATATCCTTCCTCACACTTGGGAGACTCGGTTCTCCCTCATCCGACGTCCAAATTCGATTTCGTCGACACCGTGACGCTCCTGAGATCGCCCCTTTTTTTTTTTTAGCTAACGGGCTTGAGCCCTCTTCTCTTCCCTCTCTTTCTGCTCCCTCGACTGGGCCGCCAGCCCACTCCTCGGGCCTCAGGCCCGACCGTCCCTCCTCCTTCCTCTCTTCTCAACTTCCCTAATTCTCCTCTCCACTTAAGCCCACCTCCTTCTCAAACTCGGCCCAAATTAAATAAATCACCACTAGCAATCAATCACAACTACAAACCGGCCCAATTACATTGTTCACTCATACTAGGTCCTTGAATCCCAATCTAAGTTCGCAACTTCCTCGTTTTAAATCGAAATTCAACACCGTTCGAACCGGTAGTTCACATTTTTAATCCTCCTCGATATTACGGTGAAACTTGAAAAATATATCCAAGGGTAAAATAGTCATTTTGACCTTTAGAAAGAGCGGGGTGTAACAAGCAAAAGGAATACAAACTGGAACTCGATTAAAATTTCACGCCTTCGAATCCCGCAGTGCAAAATGACAACTTTCTAATAAGTAATAACCATATATATTTGTGTTTAATTGGACTCGACATTGAGCTGAAAAAGTTAGTGGTTCATGGTTCAATTATTAATTCTCTAGACTGTTGATAAATTGTGTATGGACTCGTTCATACTTGTGATTAGAATACATAGAAATAGTTTACTAATTAGGGTTAGACGAAGAAGACAAAGAAAGAAATAAAGAAAGGGTTATGGAAGGCGAGTGAAAAATGAAACGAAAAGGAAGTAGATGGTGGAAATATTTTGACCAATTCTTTTAGTTGGTCGTCAATATAAGAGTAAACCCTTTTCACCGTAGCAATTTATTGACACTTGCTTATGTAGATGTCGCATATTTTGTCACATGTAGTTAGTAAAAGTTTGTTTAGTATCCCATAAATGTAATAAATGAGTTTATAAATTCACTCTTGCAATATTTTAGAATCATCTCTCTTTTATTATTTTTTTTGATGTTTCACGTAATGAGCAAATGTAAAATGGTTGAATCTTCTCCTACAATTGAATGATAAAACATCTTGTATGATACAAACTAAATTTATACTTTTATGTTATGGTGGATTGGATTCATGGTTTGGTTCAAAAGGATTGGTGGATTGGAATCATGGATTCAAGTGAAATATAAACATTGAACTAATATGTAAATATAAAAATTGTAGGTATGAAAATACATAAAACTTAGATACCAAAACATAATTGTTCAATAATTTTACACTAAAATTAAATTAGGGGTATCAAAATGTAAAATATACATTATAGTGACTAAATTGTAATTTAATAAAATTAGAGGTATCAAAATAGTATTTTTTAGGTAACAGTTGATACAACCCTGGATTGCCTCCTCACCAAGCTTGAATTTCTTGATCGAGAAGGTAACCCAAATTGTTTTAACAATATGCAATTTTGGCTAAGTCTTTTGACGAGTTCAGGAAGGGTACTTTGCGAACTTGGTTCTTCTGATTGGGGCAATGGAATGGTGAGTTTGGGATCTTGTTTTGAGCTTCAAGTCCTCTTCTATAAGCTGGAGTGTTTGGAAGCTCTAGGTGATATGTGGAAGGTCAATTTTCGAGCTCAACAAAAGGCTATCAACACACAGGAAAACTGCCAAATTCTGGCTAAGTATGAAAACATGTTCGGCATAACCACTTTGGGCGACAATTCTGGGAAGATGGTTGCGAGTTGGGATCAGTGGATTCCTCCACATCAAACTACAAGTTTCAGAATACAACGAAGAGGGATTGGCTGAGAGATTTGGTTCTTAGAAGCACTCGAACGAAGCGTCCAAAGATCGTGTCGAGGCCACTGTTTCTGACTTTGGAAATCAGCAATCCTTGTGGGATTAGAATTCACAGCTTGTTTACGTTTGGTTTCCTTTCCATGTACAGTTGTGTTCTTTTGGGTTTTAAGTCAAGTTGTAGTAGGTTTAGGATTTCCTTCCTTGTTCAGTACTCTAGCTAGGTTCTATTTAAAGTTAAGATTGCGTTGTAATTGAATAAAGTTTTAATAGAAGAACACGTTTTGTTCATTGAGATTTATCTCGTGAATTGTCCTTGTTTGCGTGGATTGAATTTCATCAATCAAGCGAGCTCGTATCAATTGAGTATGCACCTCAATTGTGGCCGAGTTGCTACCACAGATTCGATCGAGCCTCTTCCCCATCACGGCGAGAAGTTGCACGGTTGAACCATCTCGTTACTCTGTTTTGTGAATCAAGATCGTCCCAAATCCTATTCCGAAGAATCGAACGTCTTAAGTCGAGGTTTGGGTCATATCAAGTGGTATCAGAGCCTTAGGTTCAAATGCAGTGGCCAAGACGAAGAAGAACGTAGCCAGCACTACGCCCTGGACAAGATCGAAGGGCCCTGTCGACGGTGACCCTGCAGTGTGGCACGCCGAAGCAAAGGACACGTTGGGGTCCGAAGAAGCAACGCCAGCCATGGGAGATTCAACCATTAGCAATTCTGACCTGCTGCAATCTATTGTGGCGACATTCCAGACTCAATGTGACCAAATCAACCGACAATTGGCCGAATTGAGAAGGCCAGCCACTGCCCCTGTTTTGCCGCAGAATTTGGTAGAGCACGGTGACAACCGCCAAATTCAGGAGGCCGAGCATGGTGGGACCAATCAGGGATTATTGGCGCGAATCCAGGAACTTGAACAAAGGTTAGTAGTTGCTGACCACGATCCTGGACGACAAGGTCAAAATCATGATCATCACGAGTGGCGATATGAAGCAGAACCGGGAGAAGCTGTTACAGAGCTCAAAGGCATCAAACTCTCAATCCCCTCGTTCTCAGGCACCAACAACGTGTCCTCTTACTTGGATTGGGAGAGGAAGATGATCCTCTTCTTCCAATGTGGGTCTTACACCGAATCGCAGAAAGTTTTACTCGCCACCTACGAGTTTATGGATTATGATGCAAATTGGTGGGAGCAAGTCCAACTGCGACGGCGACGGAATCATCAGCCAGCAGTAGCGTCGTGGGACGAATTGCTGGGTCTGCTCAGGGACAGGTTTGTGCCTGGGTATTACCAACGCGATTTGTTCGATTCTTTGCAGGAGATTCGGCAGGGGTCGCGGTCGGTGGATGAATACTATAAGGAGCTTGAATTACTCCTGGTTCGAGCATATGTCAGGGAGGACAGAGAGGCCACAATCGCGAGGTTCTTACACGGCTTAAACCGGGAGATTCGATACGAGGTTGAGCTTCGACAATTTGTCGAGCTCGAGGAGGTTGTTCACTTGGCCATGAGGGTGGAAAAACAGCTCAAGCTCTCATCCAATCGAAGGTTCCCTACTGCTACAAAGGATTCTGTTCAGGGAACTCAAGGGAACCCAGTTCGACCAGAGGGAGAAAGGGCAGTTGCTCGAGTCCAACCCACCAAGAACGAGGCCTCCAGTGCACAAATTCAATGTTTCAAATGTTTTGGGCGCGGGCACAAAGCGAATCAATGCCCAAACCGGAAAGCGCTTGTCCTTAAGGACGGGGAGTATTATTCTGAGGATGAAGAGGAAGCTCCAGCGAAGCCCACGCTTGATTCTGATGGAGACGAAATCGAAGAGGAAATCCAAGCTGAAATTGCGCCACCGCCAGGAAAGTTGTTCGCCGTTAGCCGAAGGGCGCTCACAGAAACTCATCAACCCGAACAGGACCAAAGGGAGAACCTCTTTCAATCGAGATGTTTGGTCGAGGGGCAACTACTGTCTGTAATCGTCGATTGCGGCAGCTGCGCTAACGTTGTTAGCCAGGACATTGTTAAGCGCTTGGGACTGAACACAAGTCGACATCCAACACCATATAATTTGCACTGGCTTAACGACTATGGCGCAATCAAAGTTCAGCGAAAAGCTCTCGTAAAATTTGAACTCGGCGACTACAAGGACGAGATGCTGTTTGACGTTGCTCCTATGCAAGCTACCCATCTGCTTCTCGGTTGACCTTGGCAGTTTGATAGAGGCGTATGCCATTACGGGGGAACGAATTGTTATGAGGTTCGACATGGCGGGAAGAAGTTCTTACTGAAGCCGTTATCTCCGGCGGAAGTTCGTGAAGATCAGGAGCAGCTCGAAGCTGGCCGACGGCGAGTGAAAGGGGAATTCAGTGCAACAAATTCCGAGGTTAACCTTGGAGGTTCCCTTCTCACCCGACGCTTTATGCTCACCGGGTACAAAAGAGAGAGGACGCCTCGCCGCCGTCGTCCCTGTCGTTCGTTGCCGGCGCAGGGGAATTCGAACTCTGTCAAAGGTGCTAGCACATTCCTTGAGGGTCAGGGAAGCTCCTCCACCGATTGGATTAGCTCGATTTCTACTCGAACTCAGCATCCAATTCGGGCCCAATCACCTCTGCAAACGCTCCTGTACGAGCAGAATTCGACCGAATGGTTGGAGCAGCTTGGGGTGAATCGTCGCCAACCAACGATGCAGAACCATTTGGCCATGAAGTCCGAAGCTGTCGAAAGCTTCAATTGTGCTCGAAGATCCCTGAAGAAGAAACGCCTAAATCGAATTCAGCTCTTTGGGGAACAGCTCGTTTGAACTCGGCTTTGGGCGGGAACGAGGAAAGTGACGATTCGACGATGCTGAAGTTGGGTCGAGACATGGGCAGGGTACAGATGTTCGAATGTGAGTCCCGTAAAGCTCGTGAAGGCAGTGAATTGGATTGGCGCGGCCCCAATCGAAATTCCCCAATTGCTGTCCTGAAGAACTCAACCCCAATTTTCCAGATTCGCCAGTTCGAGAGGCCAACTTTCGACACGATTTGGGGTCAATTTTGTGTAAGATTTGAGAAGCGAAAGGAACCAGCTTTGAGGACAAAGCTTTTTGAAGAGGGAGGGCCTGATACAACCCTGGATTGCCTCCTCACCAAGCTTGAATTTCTTGCTCGAGAAGGTAACCCAAATTGTTTTAACAATATGCAATTTTGGCTAAGTCTTTTGACGAGTTCAGGAAGGGTACTTTGCGAACTTGGTTCTTCTGATTGGGGCAATGGAATGGTGAGTTTGGGATCTTGTTTTGAGCTTCAAGTCCTCTTCTATAAGCTGGAGTGTTTGGAAGCTCTAGGTGATATGTGGAAGGTCAATTTTCTAGCTCAACAAAAGGCTATCAACACATAGGAAAACTGTCAAATTCTGGCTAAGTATGAAAACATGTTCGGCATAACCACTTTGGGCGACAATTCTGGGAAGATGGTTGCGAGTTGGGATCAGTGGATTCCTCCACATCAAACTACAAGTTTCAGAATACAACGAAGAGGGATTGGCTGAGTGATTTGGTTCTTAGAAGCACTCGAACGAAGCGTCCAAAGATCGTGTCGAGGCCACTGTTTCTGACTTTGGAAATCAGCAATCCTTGTGGGATTGGAATTCACAGCTTGTTTACGTTTGGTTTCCTTTCCATGTACGGTTGTGTTCTTTTGGGTTTTAAGTCAAGTTGTAGTAGGTTTAGGATTTCCTTCCTTATTCAGTACTCTAGCTAGGTTCTATTTAAGGTTAAGATTGCGTTGTAATTGAATAACGTTTTAATAGAAGAACACGTTTTGTTCATTGAGATTTATCTCGTGAATTGTCCTTGTTTGCGTGGATTGAATTCCATCAATCAAGCGAGCTCGTATCAATTGAGTACGCACCTCAATTGTGGCCGAGTTGCTACCACAGATTCGATCGAGCCTCTTCCCCATCACGGCGAGAAGTTGCACGGTTGAACCATCTCGTTACTCTGTTTTGTGAATCAAGATCGTCCCAAATCCTATTCCGAAGAATCGAACGTCTTGAGTCGAGGTTTGGGTCATATCAACAGTAACTAAACTTCAGCTTTGTATATAATAATATGATCCGAACTTTTCACATAATAAACATTCTGATCATTTTTTTTTATTTTTAATATCATGATCCAAACTATACACCACAGTTAAGAAATTGGCCAATCCCGAAATTTGTCCGCTATCTTGGATTGTCAGCTCGCAATGTCATCGCCAAATCAGCACCTTTCACTTAATTTTTTTTATATTTTCCACCTATTACTATTTTTTTCATTTTGAACAAAACAAGAACTTAAGGTAGGGTAATTGTTTTAACCGGTAGAATTTGGATAATTTGGATGATTGGTTTGGTTAACTTTTTTAGCTTGTTTGGTTTGGTTTTAGACACTGCTAACCAATGAAACCAAACAAACCAGTTAAGAAATTAACCATATATCTAACAATACTATATACGCATATTAAGTACTTTGCATAACCACTCCAGAGGCAAACGTCCCTCCCTTTTAGCATAAAAAAATAAAGCTCAATATTGTTCATATACTACATATTTGTATTTGTAGAGTGTAGACCACAACATATGAACGTCTTATTTAGATAAAACTCATACATTATGTTGGTTGAAAAACTTGAAAGGAAGGTATTTTTCAGCCTATGATAATTGCTAAGAGACTAAGTCAATTCACACAAAGTCAATAGTTCACTGACCTCATACCATTGATATATATTTTTGCTAGGCGAATACTTCTATTGACGGTAAGATAATTATTAGTTACATGAATTTATGTTAAGATTTAACTATAACTATGTATTGTTTGTTATGATTTATTCCTTACATAAATTGCGAATGGATGCATTAACCAGAAAATTTTCTCACTTAATGATACTGTGATGTTATTTTGGTTAATCTTGTTAACTAATTAACCAAACCGATTAAACTTTAGTTTGGTTAATTTAGTTATTGTATTAGTTTGGACGATTTGGTTATGATATTATATTCCATGGTTAATAGAATTGAGCTTTATTTGGTTTGGTAATTACCATGGTAACCATTTGAACACCCCTACTTTTGTCCATTTTGCTCCCTTTTGTCTAACTTTCGATCTCGGTGCCAAATCTACCTGCTAAAGTCTGAAACATGACAAAAAAGACCAAACCTTGCGCAAAATAGCTCCAAGGACAGTGCAAACCAAGTCAAACGACACAAGTCAAGGGGTATAAAAATGTGTAATCTATCCCGAATCAAACCTTTTAAATCAAGTGAAGATCAAGAGAACAGTGTTACGTCGAGAAAGTATAAATAGAAGAAAGAAACAAGACAAGCCTTACAGAATGCGGCAAAGCAATCCTACACAAAGAAAGACAAAACCGTTTGCAATTAGCAATAGATGTCAAAAGTGATAGAGGTTCACTATCTGTATTGCTTGAGTCACTTTGAGGTTGTGCAGGTTCTCTCTTTAGCTTGAGTTCTTGTGAGGAAGAGAGAAAGGGGTATATTGCTCTATTTTGTCTAGGGTCTGAGTTTCATCCAAAGGGACTCGGCTTGGATTTAGATTTAATAAGATAAAAACCTAGACACTAGCTCTCAAAGTGTAAGCCACCATTGAGTTGCGATTTAAAACCATTGGCCGAACTTGGTTGACTAAACATCTTGTGTACGTGTCTCTCTCCCCATTCTTCTATATTATGTGTTTGCTTCTCAATAGGAACATTACCTTGAAGGTTGAAGATGACTCGATAAGGTTCAAATCCCATCTCGTGATATACTTGGGCTCTAGTAACGAGTCAAGCCCAACACTCTAGTCCATACGGCCAGTTTTTTATTACTAGTGTTTAATTATCTTATTTTATAAGATTGTTTGTGTGTGACAAATGTTCTTCAAAATTTTGAAACCTCGTGTCAGTAGTTTGAATTTGGAAGAAAATTAAAAAAATGTGATAGTCTGTTATTCAAATCCATAACACTATAATTATTAGACAAAATGTTACCCATCGCCCTACAAACCAATTGTTATTATGTTTAAAACATAAATATAATTATAACATAAACTTAACTCCAATTAAATCCTAATTTTCACAACCTTTTCATATAAACCCTAAAAACAATATTCACAATTTCACACCCTTCTTATATTATATTGACTAAATTTGCATCACTATCATGTTGAATTGTTTTACTCGATTCTTGATATGTTTTCACAACCTTTTCATCTAAACTCTAAAAACAATATTCACATTTTCACACCCTTCTTATATTGACTAAGTTTGCATCACTATCATGTTGAATTGTTTTACTCCATTCTTGATATGCAACTGTAAGAGTTGAACTAATGCTTTGATGAGGTGACTACTTGGTGATTGACTTGTATGACTTGTTTTAGCTCGGAGAATGTGTGTATGCTTTTGACAAAGAGAAGTTAGTAAGTCTTACATGATTTTCTCCTAATGAGTTTGATCACCTTTTGGGCAAATTTTCTCTATGAAATTTTTAGAATTATCAATAATGATGGATTATTCTTTGCGATGAAACTGTGATCTCAGCGCAAAACGCGCCGTTTCATTAACATACTTCATGGGTTGGTTGTTGTCTTCATGGTTTGAGACCGTGATCCTTGCAAAGCCTGCGAGCCACACAAAAGCTCCAGGAAGTTTGCAAACTTCACGGTTTCCTTGACCATTTCACAGTTGTTGCTCATGACTATTGATCCAAAACCGTGATCCTCACACTTTTGTCAATTTTCCTACCTTTTCGATCCCTCTTGTCTGACTTTCGATCCTGGTGCCAATTCTACCTGCTAAAGTCTGAAACATGCCAAAATAAGACCAAACCTAGCGCAAAATAGCTCAAAGAAAGGTGCAAACCAAGTCAAATGACACAACTTGGACACATCAAGAACAAGTTTAAGAATCAAATAGGCAATCAATTCATTAATAGTTTCTAGTGAGATATATTGAAATAGATTTGTTGAGCACTATAGACACAGAATGTATTTTATAATTTTTTCAAAATATGATAACATATTGTGGTATGTTGTTGTAACTTAACTAATAGGATTTTTCTGATTTAAAAATTATTTATTTTAGTATTTGGTTTGGGTGTATTTATACATGTTTTACCCCTTCATATCTTGAGTGTTGGACTTGGTAATTGTCGTTTCTCAACCTATTTTACTATATGTTGTGCTTCTGTTGTCACATTTAAAGTCCTAGTACGTGTGGGAAAGTTGGGAACGAATTTCGCGAAATTTGGAGGTCAAAACGAGTCAAAGGGTGAAGAAGAGGCGAAGATCACGGGTTGGAGGTGAAGATCACGACCACATCCACATGCCGTGACTTGGGTAGCAAGCCGTGAAATCAGCAAGGTTCCAGAGAGCTTCAGGCGTTTCGCGAATAGTGTAGAGATCACAGTATCAACTCGTGATCTTTCCAATGAGATCGTGACGTTCAACACAAAATGCAGTGCCTTTGATTGAGATCACGATCGTGATCTTTGACCCGTGAACTTGGTACCCAAGCAGTATAAAAGAGGCATCTGCAGGAGTAAGAAGTGAGAGATGGGTTTTTGGGAGAGCTTGGTTTTCCTTAGGGTTTCGATCCAAAACACAAAAGAGGCATTTCTAGAGAGAGTGAGAGGTTTAGGAGGGCTATTGGAGCTGATTTAGAGGTGCTAAACAACATTGGAGGTTGAAGATCAACCCCTAGAAGAAGAAAATGGAAGAATTTGAGCTTTGAATTGTAATCTCTCTTCTATCTATGAACTAGACCTCTTCACTTAGGTGGATGAATCCTAGTTCTAGATTTTCGATTGTTTAATGATGTTTGTGACAAACCTATGCTTGTGCTTCTCTATTATATATTGAATTGAGTATTATTCAAACAAATTGATGGATCTTGATTTCATCCCTCAATTTGGGGTTTTTTTATCTAGGAGGGAGAAAATCCCTTTATGGTTCATTTTTGCCAATTCGGGTCACTTCTCAATCTATATCGTTGTGCATCAATCTTCGAGGGAGTGAATTTGATTGATCTCCTAACAATATAGGATTTGGAGTATACCAATTCATTATTATGGGTCTTTGAACAAGTGTGTTAGTGTTCATGGTGCCGTATTGGAAAAAACCATGTTGGGTTTGTCCAGTCGCTGGAATTTGCAGTTAACACCTCAATTGCCCTTTGCCGGTTGTTTGGTACGCCTCTTCGGATATAATAATTGAGCTGGGTTGGATGCACTCAAATAGGGGGTCCAACCTAGTCTAGTATTTTCTGTGGTAGAGATAACGAGTAATCATTCTAGGGAACTAATCAACATCGACAAAATGAAAGGATTAGGGGGATTCATGCCTAAGTGAGCTCCTAGTACTTGTGACAAACCTATGATTTTGCTTCTCTATTATCTATTGGATTGAATATTATTCACGCAATTGAGGGATCTTGATTTAATCCCTCAATTTGGGGCTTTTTGACACAGGAGGGAGAAAATCCCCTTATGGTTCATTTTTGGCAATTTGGGTCACTTCTCAATCTATATCGTTATGCGTCAATCTTCAAGGGAGTGAATTTGATTGATCTCCTAACATTATAGGATTTGGAGTATACCATTCATCATTATGGGTCTTTGAACAAGTGTGATAGTGTTCATGGTGCCGCATTGAAAAACACCGTGTTGGGTTTGTCCAGTCGTTGGAATTTGCAGTTAAAACCTCAATTGCCTTTGCCGGTTGTTTGGTACGCCTCTCCTGATATAACAATTGATTGGGGTTGGATGCACTCAAATAGGTGGTCCAACCTAGTCTAGTTTCTCCGCGGTAGAGATAAACGAGTAATCATTCTAGGGAAGTAATCAACATCGACAAAATGAAAGGATTAGGGGGATTCATGCCTTAGTGAGCTCCTAATAGTTGTAATTAACTAGGATAGCGATTAGTTTCTTAATTACTATTCTTGCTCGGCTAGATAACGATACCTAAGTCAAATTAAGGTACATCTAGAGACCCGTGGTTTGATATTCTTATTATTTGCCCACCCTATGCTACTCGACTGGGAAGTTGTAGTTAGAGATAGCCAAGTTTTTGGCAACATTGTCGGGGACATTCTAGGTTACCGGGAAAAGGCTTAGGACATTACTTTAGCCATTTTTTTGTTTTGTGTTTTGTTGACCCACTCTTCGCTCCGAAGGGTGGTTTGTGCTTGTTTGATTTTCTTTTTGTGTTTTTGTGTTGTAGGTTGAATCATGTATACCAATAGTTTCTACAATGTGGGGGTATCCACAAGCACCCGAATGGGGGTACCCTGAAGCTTCATGGAATAATCTAGATGGTGGAAGCCAAGGAACCGGGTTTCCATGATCAACCTTCCTTCCAAGACAAACAACCATACCATTGAGGATTTCAAAAAGCTTCCTCATACCAAGAAAACTTCCCTCCACAAGTCGAGGAGAAATCCAAATTGGCCTTAGAAATGGAGGCTTTCATGGGGCGTTCCGCAAGACCATCGACCACTCCATAACCGGAGCAAAAGATAGAATTAGAGCTCATGGTGGAGAGAATATTTACGGGGTACTAATGAAGGATTGATTCGGGTCCAATTGCACACATTTCACCCCCATTTCTTGATAGTTTGACTTTGCATTTCATCATCTCTCGACCCTATTTACGATAGGTTGTACTTATTTTGTTACATTTCAGGTACTAGCATGTGTGGGAAGGTCTAAGATGAGTTTCGGGTCGATTGGAGGTCGAAAAGAGCAAAAAAGTGAAGAAAAGTCCAAAGGCAACCGTGACAATTGCATTGTGATCGTGAAGCGCCAAAGTTCCAGAACAGTTTGCACACGTTGCAGGATCCCTCTCAGTTCATGCTTGTAAGACCTTGAACTCCAGCCCCAGACCGTGAAGTGACTTAGTGAAATGGTGCGAGTCTACTCGACCTCACGGTCCAAGACGAATGTTCACGGTCGTGAACTGGGACCGTGAAGAGGCGTCTATCTTGGTATAAAAGGGGCAGTGAGCTGAAGGAGAAGGGAACTTTTCTAGGGTTTTAATTTTCATAATAAAGGAGGGTTTCTAGTGAGAGATTAGGGTTTCTTGTTTAAAGATAGAGAGAGAAAGTGCCATTCAAAGGAGGAAGAAGGACATTTGGGCTTGCCCTAAGTTAGAGGAGTGAAGATTCTTACCTCTCAAGGGAGATTCAATCAAGGAGGAAGGAAGATTGTCATTTCGTCATGGTTCTTTCTCTTCTTTTTCTTGTTTTCCCTTGCCTAGCTATGGAATAGCCTCCCTATTCACTTGGTTGTTGTGAACCCTAGCTTGAAATATGTGATCGATTGTATTAATTGAATGCTTTGTGTGTGGGTTTGTGTTTAATGAAAAGCTTGAGGTATTTTCATGATGTTTGGGTTGTATTATTCATTTCTCATTACTATGCCAATTTGAACTAGGTAGAGGGAAACCCCCTTTTTGTTAGGAGGCTTTGATAAGCTGGATTCCTTGGCCAATTGAGCCACCTACCTAGGGTGAATTAGGGCAAACCTCAACCTTTGATTTAGCACTTTAACTTGGGTGTTATTTTGCCGTCCGGATTAAGTTTCGAGGGATTGGTTCTTGCAGCCCATGGTTAACTGGTTAAGAGAGCTAGGACTCCTACCTATTGTTGCAATCCTGAGCCGAAAAGGTTAAGAGAGCTTGACTCCCTAATTTAATGTAGCAATCCTTAATCCATTGATTGAGAGAGCTAGGGTTCCTAGCTTAATTGTTTTCCTTAACCGATCGATTAAGAGAGTGAGGTTTCCTTCACTTGGTGCGCCCTCCTAACGGTGTATGAACACACCTTCACACATTTGCATTAGATTTGGACAATCTTGGTATGAGGCTAGGGGGAGCGATACCCGGGTGAATTCTTCTCTCATTGGGACAACCTCGATTTACTTTTCTTGCTTGTTTATTTTGTAGTTTTCTTAGCTTTTAAAATCCAAATCGTTTGTTAGATAACAACCTAAGCAATTGAAGTAGGGGGTACATGGACCGACCCAGGTTGACAATTTAAAATACTTGCCCTATACTGCACCCGACTTGAGTTTAAAAACTTGGGCTCTAGTCGAGATTAATTTGTGGTGTAGTATCCGTGGCGAGTCAAGGATGCTCATATTTGGATCTCCCACAACCCAAAGAGAAGTTCAAGTTGAAGCTTGCCATGGAGAACTTTGAAAGAACATGATCCAACATGGATTTCCAACCCTCCCTCCTTCCGATTTGCACTACAAGAGAAGGTTGCACAAGCTTGTTCACGCTTTAATCTCGTACCATTTAAAGGAGAAGAGGAGGTTGAGGAGGCGATCAATGAGGACTTTGATGAACAAGACGAACTCATCCCAGAGAGTTGCCATGATGAGTATGAAGAAGAAGAACCTCATTTGGCACTAGGACGGAGGAGCAAGATAACCCTTTCAACAACTTTGCATTGCCTCTTGCCCTCCAATTTGTGCTTGAAGAAAAGGATGGTAAGCTGAGAGAAGGGGTTGAAGAGGAGGAAGTAAGCATTGAAGAAGAGGAAGATCTTGGTTGTTTCCAAAGGGAGGGAAAAATTAAGGAATAAGTAAGGGAGGTTGAATATGCAAATGGTGTCCAAGATGAGGATGAGGTCGTGATGGATGAAACTTCTACAAGTTACGAGTGCTACCAAAGCTTTCCACCCAACCTTGGTGCACTTCTCGAGAAAGACCCGTTTGAGGTTCTTTGCCAAGACAAGGCCAAACCATCATCGGTCCCTCTTGGTGGATGTGATGGTGGTCAATCGAGGTTGCACCATATGGTATGGGTCAAAGAGAAGAGAGAAGAAGAAAAGAAGGAGAGGTCTCGTGGGCGGAGCCTCAATTATAACCAAGTTCATGAGCAATCACCATCAAGTTTCACACCATTTGCTCGTGACTTAAGACTCCAGATCATCGACGAGAACCTCAACTTCAAGGAGGTTGTGGGATGGATCGAGAGTTGAGCATCACTGTCTGGCTTATGACGTGAAAGAAGTGCTTGTTGGGAGGCAACCCAACCACTACGATTTGCATTTCTTTTCCTTAAAATAAATCAACCTTCGTGAGCTTGCGGTGTTTGGAATGATAATTTTCTCTCTCGCATCTCATCCATCCTCCTAGCCCCTCCACCATTATTCAGACATATTTCGGTAACTTCGTTCTACCCTATTATTTTTCCTCCATTGGGGACATTGTCATGCTTAAGTGTGTGTTTGGGAGGGGGGGGGGGGGGTATTGCATGATATGAGTGTGTGAATAAGTGGTGTAAATTAGTGTTTGGGTGTTTGGCTATTCTATGAATACTTTGGAACCTTAATTAATGCCGAAATTTCAAAAAATTTATGGCTCCATGGTCCAAGCACTTATGTGTGAATGAATTGTCTATGGCGTACATTAAGAGTGTTTGGAACCTAGATTATATGCCCAAATATCAAATATTTTTTGAGGATACTACAGGAAAAAGGTCCTTTATTCATGGGAAATTTACCATAGTATATAGCTACTGTGACTAGTCTAGTTATGACGAGTCACAGTGTAGTTTCCCATGATCATTTGTACTTATTAATAACCGGGAAAACCATGCCAAATTTCAAATTTTGAGCACATATCCGAGATAAAAACTTTCAAAGACAGGATGTGTTTCTTTTAAGACAGTATTAACCGTGAAAAAATCATTTCCCGTGGCTAGTTGTCGATCAATAGTCATGGTACATGCTAGATGTATTCATTGTTTCTCCTGTGATTATATACTAATCATTAGCTAGATAATTTCCGTAGCTAATTACAAACCACTAGTCATCTATCCACTAAATTGAAAAGACAAACTCTTGTAATATAAGATTCTAACATTAATGTCAATACAACCGATACAAATATCATTCGTTGATTAATGGTAATTAAACATAGAATTAAATAAAACTTATTCTTGTTGCATGAAACTTCGACCTAAGAGAACCAATTACAAATCTATGAGATAACATTTTCTTGCTCTATTACTATAATTTCTATATCTGTCTTTTCTTCACTAGTATTGTGACCGGACCGTTGGCTGGTTGGTGGTCTTTGGTGATTGGATATGAGGTTTTATTTTTATTAAAATTAACCCGAAGTAAGCTTTTGGTTACTTTTGATTGGCAAAGGAGGGAATTAAGTATTGTGAAACTATTTTACAGAAGCCTTAAGTAATGAACGACCTTTTTCTTGGGGAATATTAACACCTCGCTACTTAGATAGTCAAGCGATTGTGGAAGCCCTATGTGACACATATGATTTGAATGTTGCGTAAAAAGTAATTATCATTACATAATCGTTACGTAATGTATTTGTATGAAATGAAAATGTTGGAATGTGGTTACATAAGTCTTATGTAATTGATGACATTCTTACGTAATAAATAATAACATTGTATTACGCAAAATGTTCAATCACTACATAATTCTCACATAACACGTCTAAACCTAATAAATATTCGATTTTCGTAATCATTATGTTATGCATGTGTATCTTATGTAATAGGTATAAAATGACATTACTTAATAATCATGACTGTGTATACGTTTCAGCCATTTTAATAACTTCAATTCATTTAAAACCTCAATTCACCGAACTTACAAAATTCAAGGGACTATCATAAAAAGAAAATCAAGTTCATGTAGGAGGTACGATTGGCTTGTGCAAAAGGAACCGAAGAAATCTTCGATATCAACAATTTTGTTTACTAATAAGTTACTTTCATAATAGGAAAATTAGAAAGTCCTACAATGTCGTCCTGGAATTAGGCAGATATAGTACTAAGGAGGTTCATAAAAAGAAAGAACACTTTAAGCGAGATAGCTACCAAATAGTTTTAAAATTGAACATCACCTAACCCTTAATCTATTTTGTAAATATAATTTACAAAATATCATTATTCTTTACACTGCGTCAAACTTTGACTTCATAGAAGACACAAATGTGTAGAGGTGGGCATGTGGATGATTGATCCGTGGTTTGATATCGATCCATCTACAATAATCCGAACCGCAACAGGCATTTGACTCATGTGGATGGATTGCGGATTGATAAATCTCCTATCAACACTTATTGGGGTGAGGAGGTGGTGAGTGGATTGCAGGTCATGCGAATGGCCCGTACCCCAAATCCATATGAGAAAAAGTTGTTTCTTGTACGTCGTGTTTCCTAGCCACACTACAAACTAATAATCGACCTAAAATGAAGAAGAAATAATTTTGTTTTACTACTATTATTAGTTACTATGCCCCATTATCCATTGGATATTGGGACGCAAATCATGAACTATTAAGTGTATGAAATTCACAAAATTTGTCATTTAGAGACACAATTGGTAGATGTTGTAACAGATGATTTGATGCAAATGCTATGCGGATCTACCGGAGACAAAGTGAGAGGTAATTTTTTTGTACTACTATTGTTAGTTACCATGTCTCATTATACATTAGATATTGGGATGCAAATCATGAACTATTAGGTGTATGAAAATCACAAAAATTGTCAATTAGAGAGACAATTGGTAGATGTTGTAAAGGAAGATTTGATGCAAATACTATGCGGGTCTACCAGAGACAAAGTGATAGGTGTCTAAATTGCTAACTTCTTACTAATTATTGAGGAAGTTATCATAAATATTAGTCTATTTCCGTAATGGCTATAGAAAATTATTTTTGTCGGTTAAACCATAACCCAATCGCACTCACCCGCCACCCACCCAACCCAATCCAACCTAAAGAAGAATGTGAGTGGATAGCGAGTCACAATGATACTAACCCACAAGTAAGCGAGTGGGTCAATTTCTGATAAAAACCAACCCACCCCGCCATTTCCCACCCCTACAAATATATTTTGTTAACAAATACCAACTCCAAAAATTCAAATCCAACCAATTCAAACCTAAGAAAATAATATTGAGATATTGGTTTGTGATACATGTCTTTATTTGAACATTTTCATGCCCTCCTGCTCTAACAGCCTATGAAAAAGCAAAGTTGAAATTCATGAGCCTCAACTAACATGTACGTGTTAGTCGGAATAATGGTATGAAGAATAGAGTGAGATTTTGTTTTCTAGACTGAGGGTAGGGATAAATATTAGTGTATTACAGAATGCTCAATTAATTCTCAACTAACTGGATTTTTAAATTTGTGGCCCATTATTTGTTTAGAGGCATTTGGGAATTGGGCAAAATTGCCCCTCCATAAAATAAGGTCATCCAATTAAAGTGCCAAGTGGCAACAAAGACAAAGAGTGAAGCGTGTAATATGCTTTGTAGATCAGTTCCATAATTTTGCTGCCAATTCTCCCTTCCTCAAAGCATTTGAGACATTCAAGCATTTTTCTCTCTAGAAACATTATTCAAATGAGATAAAAGTTATTTTTCTCTCTGGCAAACTCAACTGCTTAAAACATTCAGACATAAATAAACCATATACAAAGTAATATAAACACTTGTTTAGTTCAAGAAGTCAAGACAACACAAAGGGTTAGAAACACAAAATAAGAGCTCAACTACAAACAACTTAATAAAAGCTGACAACTCTCAAACTTCAACCTTACCACTATCCAAACCAAGCAATAAATATATGCATTAGTAATTTCAGCACTCAAACTCCAACTCACCTGCAATATGAAATCAAATTGTTACTTATATAACTTTAATGTTTTTGAACTCAAAAGAACTCATACATGAAACCATATGAAAAGACAAAGTAAAAGAATTAAATGAACAAGACCAAGTGACCAAAAGAAGTTGTTACTTTCTATCACATAAACATAAAGAAACCATACCAAAACTCCAAGCTGAGTATTTGAAAACTGTAAAATCTGTGTATAATCCATTCACGTTCTAGTTTCATTTCCCAAGACACAAGTTTTGAATCGTATAATAGGCAAAAATGTCAGTTATGCAGCAATCTGTGCAGGAAAACAACTACCAAACCCCTTTAGTTTTATTGGACTGCAAAAGTTCAAACAAAGAGGACAAGGAAAGAGAATCAAGATGAGTTATGAAATCCAATACTGACCCTAGTGAGAAATTAACCCAAGAGTGTATTATCTAATACACACCCTACTGAGAACATATCCATTCATTTGATGTAGCAACCTACACCAATGTATTTTAGGAAGAAACTAATCAAACCATGAAAGAAAGAGAAACTTAGAAGCATCTACACTAGGCCTCTTGTTCTAAAAAAAGAGACACATCTCCAAAGTCCAACATATATTCAGCCAGTTGTACTGATTTTGTTGCTACTACCACTTCTACTGCCTCCCGCTGCATTGCTTCTGTTGCTGCTATTGTTGGTTGTACTATTTTTCTTCTTGTGTTGGATCTGATTGTGAATCCAGTGTTGGATCTGATTGTGAATCTAGTGTTGGATCCGAAAGCAAATATTGGCGTGTGAAGCTTTGATTTGGTATGGGTAGTCGGGGGAACCTGATTGCAGAACGAAGGAAAATTAAACTTGAATCATGAAACTGTACCCTGAAGTTTGATTCATATTCATTTCCTATAAAAAAAAAGACTACTAGAAGTTTTGGCATTTGCAAGCAACTCTTCAATGCTAACAGTAATAAGTGAAGCATAACACCACTTTTCTAGGGTTGAAAACCTAACACACAACAGCTCTTCTAATGAAATCATTCTTCCCTGTTTTCCACCGTTACAGTTTTGGAAGTTCACTCTTTCTAACTGCACCGGCAAAAAATTGTTTATAATTTGAACTTCCTTCCCTCTGCAAACAACATAAAATAGAGGAAAAATGAGGATATGTGTAAAAAACAATAACCATGTTCTTTATCCTTCACTCTTCGACTTCCACTGTCTCAATTTTTATTTTCCCTCTTCTAAACCACCTTTGATCATGCACCAGTAAGGCACAATTACCCAATTCTTGAAGTAGAATGAAAAAAAAGCATGAAAATGAGAGCAGTACATTCAATGAAAATGTAATACATTCAAGACAAGCTATGACTTATATTTCTTCACATAAATGAGAGCAACCTGTATGGAAGACCCAATTTGCAACCCGACAACGGCACTTGTATCAGCACAACTATAACTCTACAGCGAGAAGTATCCTTTTCATTCCCTCAAGCCGCCTGACACACCCAAGTAAATCGAAGATACTGAGGGTATTCTCGTTCACCCACACACCAAACTCCTTTGCTAGGATATCATACTCACAGTCTAGACTCTGTTCAATTAGCTGAATATAATGAAATGTGGGAAACGATTGCTTTCAGTAATCCAAAATCAAGACAATATCTTAGAAAACTTTTTCCAGTAACAACCAACTAAATCAAAGAAAACAAACAAAAAACCATGCTCTCATTCATCCACTCGATAACAATTTATTCGAGCCCAAATGTACACATTTTCCCTCTCATTTCTTATTCGTTTAGCTTAGTATTTCATCGTTCCTCGATATATTTCACACTAGGTTGTGTTTGTTTTGATACATTTCAGGTTCTAGCATGTGTGGAAGGGTCGAGGTCGAATTTTGGGATAATTGGAGGTCAAAAAGTGAAAAAAACAGAAGAAAAGTCCAAAGTGGCGACCGTGACAATTTTCCCGTAACAGTGAAGTGCAGACGTCCAGGAAGCAACAGCAGTTCACGGTCAAACAAGGGAGTTCACGGTCTCCTAAGACCGTGAACTGGAGGCACAAACCGTGAACATCAAGCAGTCCAGCGAGGTTTCGGAGGTTACTGACGCAAAGGGAGTTCACGGTCGCTAAGCCGTGAAGTGAGGCCAATGACCGGGACAAAATTAAGCGAAGCGATGCGTTTTGGATACGACAGTGAGTTCACGGAAGTGATTAGGTGTTCACGATCGTGAACTGGCCAACGCATCTATGAACTGGTCACTTTCGCGCAAATATGAAGACAACAACGGAGAGAGAGAAAAGAGAGCTGGTTTTTGGAGAGAAATTCAATTCCCTCTCTAGGGTTTGCCCAAAAACACCAAAGGGGAGTTCTAGCGAGAGAGAGAGAGAGAGAGAGAGAGAGAGAGTGCTAGAGTGATCTTGGAGCATCATTGGAGGCTTGGGTGGATCTTGAAGACAAGGATTCAAGCCTAGAAGAAGAAGAAGAAGGAGAAGAAGAAGATCTTGAGCTCAAATTTGTAATCCCTCTCTTCTCTCTCTAGAAACTCACTCTTTTCTCTTGGGTGTTGTAGATCTCTAACTAATACTTGTAATTACTTGTTTAGATTGAATGATTTTGTATGGGTTTGCATCAATTTGAGTATTAGAGGTGTTTTCATGGTGATTGTGCTTAGTTGTGCTTTCCAAATCTTGTGTGCTTGCCTAACCTAGATTAGAGGAAAACCACACCTTTTTAGGTAGGCTTGACAAACTTAGTTTTCCCGGGCACGTTGTGCCTACTATCTAGGTTAGAGATGAGCATGCCTCTTGACTCAAGTTTGCATCTAGGTTGGTCGTGATTAAGCCACTCAAACTCCGGTTTGAGGGAGAGACCTAGGCAACCCCTAGAGACTGAGTGAGAGGATCGATTCCATGACAAATCGATCTCTAGTGAATCCATCCCGTGACAAATGGATCACTAGTTTCTCCTCCTAGTGGTTCCCCTAGACGTCGTGAGTGGATCGATCCCGTGACAAATCGATCGCTAGAGAATTGATTCTGTGACAAATCGATCACTACTTGCTCACCCTCGCGGTTCACAACCACCTACACCACACAACTCCATTCAATCCAATGAGTCACGGTAACTAGTTAGGGGGAAGCAACTCCTGGGTGAAGCTCCCTTAGTTAGAATATTCCTTTATTTACTTTTCTTTTCTTTGCTTGTTTAGTTTGTAGTTCCATTAGTTCTAAACCCAAAAGTTGCTTGCTAGATAACAACCTAAGCGATTGAAGTAGGAGTACATGGATCAGCCCGGGTTGATAATTAAAACTTACTTGCCCTATGCTGCACCCCTCTAGAGTTTAAAACTTGGGCTCTAGAGGGGGTTTCTAGTGTGGTGTTTGTGTGAGTCAACAATCCACACAATAAAAGTGAGAAAAAGTTTCAATCTTTTTACAACACCAACCTCGGGAGTTTATGATAACTGAATTGCTGGAGTAGGATGAATTCAAGCAAAAGAAAGCCAAATTGGAATGCCTGAAGCTTCCTCTGCTGAACCAAGAAGCAACAACAAAGTTAAGAGCAGCAACTCAGAGACATGTGCCAGCGATTAGAGGAGAAGGGGCAGGAAAGCTAGACTGTTGAAGAAGAGCAATAATCGGGGCAGCTTTCAGCACTTTTTCATATGAAGAAGAGAGGTTACCGGTCGCTCGACAGGTTCTTCATGCGACTGGAAAACATGACTGAAGGTTTCGATTTTAGAAGCAGATGCCAATGACATTCTTCGGTAGGGTTGGGTGGGAATTTGATCTGGGTGCCGAAATGGGGATAGGGTTGTTGCCTACAAATTGCTGCAATCGACGATAGTGATGGGGAGATGGTTGAAGTGGAGAGGATGTGTTTGAATGGTTCATGGGAATGAGGAGTTGGGAGATGAGATTCTTGGAAATCTGGGAGAGAAGCGGCCGCAATTGACGAGTGGAGGCCGGAGGGGAGAGTGAGGAGGCGAGCAAAGAGTGTGTAAGCTGTCTTTTTTTTTTTTTTTAGCAAATCACAATTTTAGGGTTAGGATTTAGGAATATGGAGGGGATAAAATGTGATAGGCATATAACCGGGGAGGGCTTTTCATGGATGACCAAGTTTTTTTAATGTCACTGTTTTAGTAGGAGGGAAAAATTTTTGGTGGGAAATTTTAGGAGCAAAAAGTTTTCATTTTCACTTTTTTATTTTACCTTTTGTTGGGGGAAATCTTTAGAGGTAAAGATTTTGTAATGAAAAATTTTTAGGGTCAAATGAAACTTTGAAATGAAAAAAATTCTTCCTCCAAAATTTGGAGATATTTTGTTCAAAGAAAAATATTGCATTGTTTATGGTAATTAACGATGATTAACATTAATAACGGGAATGAATACTAAAAATAAGATGAATCAATTCCCGTTGTGACTAGAATTATATAACTAATTATCGGAAATTTTACTGTGATTATTAGCATACTTTTTAATGACGTTCCGTGACTAGAAACCAGTTTTCCTGTAATAATTCCATTGCATGCACCTACTCACTGTGCTTTGAATTGTTTTTTTTTTTAATTTTTACCACAAATATAACGTTTTAAAAACTATTCACATAGATATTGTGTTTAGAAGGTAAGCTCAAGCGGATCCGCGTGAGCTCATTTTTATCCATAAGTGAAGCGGACCTGCTTGAGGAATGGAAAGGAATGTACATGGTGAGCTGATGAAACATGGATGTTTAATTATATAAGGACCATTTAACTTTGCATGGGTAATTATAGGTGGGATATGTTTGCCGCATCATGGTTTGCATGAGTAGGATTTATTAGTTATATTACATAGCTTATATATTATATATATGGTTATATATATATATATATATTATATATATATATATATATATATATATATATATATATATATATATATATATATAACCATATTACATAGCTTACTGAATTAGGTAGTTTTAAGTATTTTGATAATGGGGTGGGGTTTTACTAATTAACATAGTTAGTAAAAACTTAGTTTAATATACGTATATATGTTTGTACATATTTTATTCGTTTACAATTTTTATATTCATATTGTTGTCAAACTGTTTCAATTTTTACACTTTCATTTGATGTCATCTATACTAAACACCTATAAAGACAACACTTTTAATATCCATGTTTAATGTGTGCAGGCCATCTTGCTAGTCTTTGTCATTCTTTACCTTTGGGTTTTCACAGGCTTTTAGTATTGGATCCTGTTCTTCACCATTTTATTTTGTATGACTCTCAAGGGCTCTTTGAGCTCTGTTTGGTTGTGAATGAAAGTTGAGATAGCTTGCATCCATTTCATCACGCATATAATTATGAAGTATTGCTTATAAAATACATACATATATTTTAATTCTTCTCAACACTATGGTTTGTTTAGTTGTACGTCAATAGTTACAAAATAAATAATAATTAAATTAACAATTTAATCCATTAAATACGGATTTTAAACACGTGATACGTGTTTTGTACATGTTTAGTATGAGAGGCATCAAACGAACGAAAAATGTGAAACAAGTTGACAATAATACAGATATGATAATTTTAAACAGATAAAATACATACGGCCATAAACCTAAAATACTTCAAACTACCTAATTCAATAACCCAAAAAATAAATAAATATACAAGTTATGAAATATAACTAATAAATCTCACTCATGCAAACCATGATGCAGCAAACATATTCCAACTATAGGTACCCATGCAAAGTTAAATGGTCCTCATATAATTAAACACCCAAGTTCCATCATCTCACCATGCGTTCACGCGCAGGCTGGATACATTCTTTCCATTCCTCACGCGGGTCCGCTTCACTTATAAATGAAAGTGAGCATAGGTGGATCCGCTTGAGCTTACCTTCAAAACACAATATCTATGTAAATAATTTTTAAAATGTTATATTCACGAAAATTAAAAAAAAAACAATATTTATGGAATTGACCCGATGTTATGTCGATGGTGTGCATTATAGGGAGTAGTGTGACGCTACAAATATATATTTTTTCTATCTTGGATGTGTTGATAAAGTTTACCATCGAGGTTAGGACATGTGTGCGGGACTCTTTCCCAAAATGTTGGACTCCCAAAAGTTTTGTAAAAGGTGCTCCAATTTGAAAAAAAATCTTTTGAAATTTTTTTAGGTTCTCACGTGAGACGAAATCGAGCATAGTGTTTGAGTTAAGCCGTCGAAGGGCCTTTCTCTTGGTCTGGAGTGCCATTTGAGGATGTGTTTGGGAATCAGATAGCTTTCTAGCGTCCCAATCATCTTTCACTACTTTCCAACCCCATACATCTCTCCTCCTCACAAACTCGTATGGGGCGAGGAGTGCAGGTTTGGAAGTGGTGCTCAGACAATGAATTCGACCATCATGTTCCCCATATGGGGCTGAGAATGGGAAGGCGACATTGACCTTCCATTGGTATTGACGGGCGATTTCAATTCTATCTTACACCCATCTGAAAAAGACGGGAGGGGAACCCTTTGATTCCAATCGAGCCAGGAACTTTCAAGACTGTATCCATGACTCGGAGTTGATGGACTTGGGATACGTTAGACTACAATTCCCTTGGTTTCAGAACGATATGAAGGAGAGACTCGACAAGGGCCTTTAAATCAGTATTGACAGAAAAATTTCTGGAAAACCATAGTGAGGCATCTTCCTCTAGTCAAATCCGACCATCTTCGCTCTTGATCGTAAGGGAGAGATGTCTTAATTTGAAAAATTGCAAAAGGGTGGTGCCATGTGCGGCCAAGTTTAAGTTGAGACTTGATAATTTGAGTCCTCTTTTGAAAACGAAAGTAGGAGCACCACAAAGGAGTCCTTTGCTTTTCGTGTTTTCTTGAGGGTCCCCTGGTGCATGCGTCAAATGTCTAAACCTCCATAGTCGACAAGTTCCCCATCCTATAGTGCATACCATTGTAAGTTTCTTGCATTTGTAGCACTTGTATGAGTTAGTTTGCTTGGGGACAAGCAAACGTTCAAGTGTGAGGGAGTTTGATTCGAGTGTATTTGTACATGTTTTAGCCCTTCATATCTGGAGTGTTTTACTTGGTAATTGTCGTTCCTCGACCTATTTTACTCTGGGTTGTGCTTCTTTTGTCACATTCAGGTCCCAATACGTGGGGGAAGGTCAGAGATGAGTTTCATTATATTTGGAGGTCGAAACGAGCCAAAGGGTGAAGAAGAGGCGAAGTTCGTGGGCTGGAGGTGAAGATCACGGCCACAAGCTGTGAACTTGGCGAGTAGACCATGGAATCGGCAAGGTTCCAGAGATCTTCGGTCATTTCGTGAACATTGTAGTCTGTAGAGATCACTGTCTTAGCCCGTGATCTTTACAACGAGGTCGTGAAGTTCAGCGCAAAATGCAACGCCTTTGGTTGAGATCACGACCTAGGTGTTGGGATCACAACCGTGATCTTTGACCTGTCAACTTGGCACTCGGGTAGTATAAAAAAGGCAGTTGTGGTAGAAAGAAGAGAGAGCTGGGTTTTTGGGAGAGCTTGGTTTTCCTTAGGGTTTCGACCAAAAACACTAAAGAAGCATTTCTAGAGAGAGAGATGTCTAGGAGGGCTCTTGGAGCTGTTTTGGAAGTGCCAACCACCATTGAAGCTTGAAAATCAACCCCTGAAGAAGAAGATGGAAGAATTTGAACTTTGTATTGCAATCTCTCCTCTCTATGAACTAGATCTCTTCACTTAGGTTGATGAACCCAAGTTCTAGATTTTGGATTGTTTGTTTATGCTTGTGACAAACCTCTTCTCTCTTCTCTCTTCTCTCCTCTCTATGAACTATTCTTGTTTTGCTAGATAAAGATATCTAAGTCGAAGTAATGTACATCTAGAGACCCGTGATTCGATATTTTTATTACTTGCACTACCTTATGTTACATGGCTTCGATTGGAAAGTGGTAGTTAGAGCGAGCCAATATTTTAATTTAATTTTAGAAGTGGATCACCTATGTAAAATTTCCTCAACCCAAAACTATGCTGATATAGTAAAGCGTGCTTTAGCTTGTTAGTATGCAATCAATCTTTCTTCTGGGGAGAAACTGATTGCTTACTGTTAGGGGTGATAATCGGTTCGGTTGCGGTTAAACCGAACCGACGGGTCGGTTAGCCGACACCTATTAGAGGTCAAAACAGGCAACCGCAACCGCAACCGATTGTCCAATCGGTTAGCCGAAACCGCTAACCGTCGGTGTCGGTTCGGTTGGTCGGTTGACTATCAACCGGAAATTAATTGAAAAAAAAAAATAAAAATTCCAAAAAAATATAAAAGATTAATTCCAATCCTCTAGCATTCTCGATCCTTCTTCTCCCCATCTCATTCTCTGTTACCCTATCCTCTCTCCAAAAGAAAACCCCTCTCTCTAACCTCTCCAAAAGAAAAAGACTTCTGTTGGAGGACAGCGGCGAGCCGGCGACGCGAAGGCTGGGAGCGGCGGGAGGGCGGCGATGCGACGCGACGAAGGCTGGGAGCGGCGGGATGGCGGCGATGCGACGCGACGAAGGCTGGGAGCGGCGGGATGGCGGCGATGCGACGCGACGAAGGCTGGGAGCGGCGAGAGGGCGGCGATGGACGCGACGAAGGCTGGGAGCGAGAGGATTGAGGAAGGCGCTGCGACGGCCGATGGCCGACGAGCTCGACGGGGACGAGGCTACTGGCGGCGGCCGGCGAGGGGAGGGGCTAGGGTTCAGAAATGGGGAGGGGCGGCGGGTGTGAGAGGGGACTGGGGAGACTCTCGATTTTGCGATTTAGGATTTTAGGTTTAGCCGTTTAGGGCAGGGGAGGAGGGAAGGAGAGGCTGTCTGTCCGCGTGCGTCGGTTTTCTCGGTTTTGTTCGGTTAATTTGTGCGGTTGCGGTTTTTAACCGCTAACCGCGATAATTGCCCACTGGCCAGAAACGTCCAACCGCAACCGCAAACCGCAATAAACCGACGGTTTTCGGTTGGTCAATAAACCGACGGTTTCGGTTCGGTTTCGATGGTAACCGACAAACCGGAGACCGATTAACAGCCCTACTTACTGTGATAACTCCTGCGCTCTCCGTGGAATTTGTTTTCAGAGTGTTTAGGTGTTCTTCTGTTAGTCTCTAATAATCCCATTTCCTGAGCAGAATCCCCAACAACCTTTGTCGCTTTCCGGCAGTCGTCACGCCATTCGCCATGCGCTAGCAGCAGCTTCTTCCACACATCCCAACTACACTGTATATTCTATTCCCCTCAACAAACTGATAAATTGCTTTTACGTATATAAAACATACATTCCCTCAACAGCCCGTGCTGTCCGGAGAGAGGAATTGATGGTGGGCGGGAAGGGAGAATCCAAGTCGCGGGAGGCCGAGGCCGAGGCCTTGGTGGTCTGCGGCGACAGGAACATGGGAGCGGGAATCAACCTCTGGGACTTGGACTCGGGAAATTGCCTTCTTCACATCCCGACTTGCGCTTCTCCTACTCATGGTCTGCTGTGCTTGAGAGGTCAGGTTCTCGTCGCTTCTCAGGCCAACAGGCATGGCTCCGTTGGTTGTGGGGCAATCTTCGCCTGGCATTTGAAAAAGGTAAGTTCTTGGCGTTGGGCTTTGTTTTTAGAACTTCGTTTATGGGCATGTGGTGTTCGATGAAATTCCCCAGAGAAGAGATCAATCACTGTGTTGTCCTTCCTTTTGTAAGCCGGCTTATGGTCGAGGGAGCCGGACAAGATATTGTGGGTTCTGAATTCGTAAAAGTACTGTTGGTTGGTTTATGTTTTGATGATTTTAGCCCCAGTCGCCGATACGGAGCTACCCAATTGAAGCCATAGGGCCACTTGCCAGCACCTTTAATGGGATGTATCTGGTCGGCGGTGCGTTTTCAGGAAATGCCTATCTATGGGAGGTTAGTGGCGAACCACAATTCCATTATTTAGTTTTAGTAACCACTTCTGATTGTGGAGATAGACGTGGAATCGAATGGAATACCCTATCTACTTAACTTGCGGCACCTGTAGGTGACTAGTGGAAGGTTGCTGAAAACTTGGCGAGCCCATCATAAATCCTTGAAGTGCATTGCTTTCTCTAATGATGATTCCATTCTTATATCTGGATCGGATGATGGGATGATTAATGCATGGTCAGTAATTGGGTAAGGCTGAAACATTTTGCTCCTGGATTCCTCTACGGTTGTGAAGAATTGAATCACTCATACTTCACTGCATTTACATATAACAAGCTTGTTCTAGTAACCATTTCTCTTCAAGCTTGCTAGACGTGGAAGATGTTGGAATCTCATCCTCGCTGTTGTACTTTTCAATGGAGCATAAATCCTCGATAACTTCTCTGTTATCTACATCAGGCATTTCCAACTCGTGCTTTATATCTACTTCCCTTGATTCCACTAGCAAGGTTGATATATCGGGTTTATTTAACAAATGTCTAGATTGAAGCTCTTCTTGCAGAAATCAAAAGGTTTTGATTCTTTCTACAGGTGTGGGACCTAGTCTCCGGTAGACTGATACAAACGCGAGAGTATCCGACTGGTATAACTGCAGCTACCCTGCATCCAACCGAGCAACTTATTTTCTGTGGGAGCACAGATGGAAGAATATTTGTCAGTGGTCTTGATCTTGGACTTGTAGATGAACCTATTGCTGGTGTAGAAGATCAGCAGGGTGTGCTGAAAGGACAAAAGTAATGCACAATGTATGATATGCGATATTTTTTTTCCTGAATCAAGTAAAGACATGCATCTCCAATGCTTGCATGAGAACTAACTTATTATGAAAATTACTACTTTCACTAATAAACTTTATAACTTTATGTTTTGAAGCAACGTTCACTGCTTTAGACAGTTTGATTTGTTTGTTCTGCATAATTGAACTTTTAAGTTCACGTGGTGCTTGTCTCATGCTCGCGATTGACTGACTTTCCTGAGTTGCTATTAACTCACTGATTTTCCTGAGTTACTATTTGGCGTGGACCTTAGTAAAGATCTGATAGTCTCATATTCATTTTGCTGCATGGTTCCGACAGTAACTTAACTAATTGAAAGAAAAAGGCTTCACAGTTTTTACTTTTGATTTCAGTGGGTCCATAACGGCATTGGCCTTTAGCAAATACGGGTTGATATCTGCATCAACAGATAGCACTGTCTGCCTCTGGGATATAGTTTCTCAGGTGATTGTTTGGAGAATTGACCATCAGAAAGGTAATCTCTGCTGAAACTGTGTGACTGGATTTTTTTTTGGAGTCCAGCATATTGTTTTACATGTATTTGTGCCTGCTTTAAGTATGTTTCCCTAATCTCTTCCATTTCTATCCCGTGTTATGTTCAATTAATCACATAATACCTTTCCTTCTTCCTTTAATTGTAGAGTCTTTGATATATTCTTGTTCATACATCTTTTGATTTTACCATCAACCTCATGCTAAAAGTTTCCAGTTATTCGTTGGCCCATGTTCCATCAGCTGTCAAATCAAGCTGGTAACCTGTTGTTCCATCTGTAAACAGGACCGGCTACTAATCTTGTCGTGGTTCCACATTGTTCAGAGCTATTTACATCACCATCAAGTAGTCACGAAAAGAATTCAAGTCAGTTTTGTTTTTCTTCGCTGGACAAGTGTACTCAGCAGGCTGGCCCATCTGAAGGAGTGATTGCCCTCCCTCCCTCGTGCTGCTTATACCCAAATGATTTCCAAAGTTCTTTGGACCATCAAATATTCGAGATGGAGGTCTTCACCTTTGTCAACCTTAGCATACTTTCTGACAATTGCTTAACTTAGACGACCAAAGAGCTCCCTTACTTTACTGCCTCCTCTATATGCTAATACCACCAGGTTTTATATTCTTATATCAGTCTTTTGTTGCAGCAGTAGTAAAGAATCTCTCATTTGTTTTCTTTTTGTGTGTTCCGGGATGTGAACAGCAAGAACAAACACCAGAAACCATGCAAATGAAGTTAGAGACGATCATGGGGCAGCGGATGTGGGCAACGCAAATGACGAAGCACGTAATGGAAATGAACAAGCACTTACAATCTAGGGTGCTAGACTTGATGCAGGTCAGGCTACTCTTGGCTGGCAACAATGTCACTTCAGGGAAGAACAAGAAGCTTGTGACTGAAAGTAAAGCTCCATCCGAAGAAGAGGTCTCATCCCAAGTCTGAGTTTCAGTGAACAAGGCTCTTCTGATTGGAATACTTGAAACATGATTCTTCCCCACTGCCCTTTTGTGATTGGAAAATTGAATACTTGATTTTTCCATTCAAATACATACTCTTCCAGGCTCCAGCTACTCACTTGTATCTTCAAACATTCAGTTTTAACTCGGATGCAGATCTGTCAAATTTGAACCTGTCTACTCGTTATATCAGCAATTTTTTTCCGGTAGCTACTTCAGGAAAGATTCTCCAGACATGTGCATTGTTTTGGATTATCTGGAGCATTTGTGTTCATGGATGCTCTCTTCATGGACGTACCTTCAAATCTAAATGGAAGAAACTTTCCTTCGTATCCGCAAAAAGAAGTTTCAATCACAGCTGCACAGTATTCCAATCCTTCTACCAATTCGTTAAAACTAGGGGTGTTCAAATGGTTACCATGGTCATTATCAAACCGAATAAGGATGATTTCTATTAATCATGGAATACAATATCATAATCAAACCGTCCAAATTAATACAATAACCAAATTAACCAAACTAAAATTTAATCGGTTTGGCTAATTGATTAACCAGATTAACCAATATAATATATCACATTCTCATTCAGTGAGAAAAATTTATGATTAATGCATCAATTTGTAATTTATATAATGAATAAATATAAAAAAAGCACATAATTATAATTAATCCTTAACATAAACACATAAAGCTAATACAATTATCTTACTTGCAATAGAAGTATTCACCTAATAAAAATACATTTCAACGGTATAAGATCCAAATTTCACGGTTGTGCCAATAATATCCAAATTTCCCGAAATACCACTTATATCCAATTCCTTCACATTCTTTAACGGTGTTTTTGGATATACAAATGTATTTAACCAAAAATATATTGGGAAATGGATAGCTTTGGCAAAGAACAACTTTAAAACATGGATATAAGTGGTATTTTGAGAAATTTGGATATTATTGGCACAACCCTGAAAGTTTTGGATATACAAGTGTATTAAACCTAAGATTAATGAATTGTTGTGTTTGTGTGAATTGACTTAGTTTCTTAACAATTATCATATGTTAAAAAGAAAAATTACTTTCAAGTTTTCATCCAATATTATGTATGAGTTTTATCTAAGTTAGACGTATATATGTTGTGGTCTACATTCTACAGATACAAATATCCAACATAGGAACAATATTGAACTTAATTTTTCATGATTTTAAATAGAGGAATTTTGGTTGTTGAGTTCTTATGCAAAGTATTATGTTTATATAATATATATTAGATATATAGCAAATTACTTAACGGGTTAATTTGGTTTCATTGGTTAGAAGTGCCTGAAACCAAACCAAACCACCTAAACGAAACAAGCTAAAAATTCTAACCAAACCAATTATCCAAATTAACCAAACCAAATTATCCAAATACTACCGGTTAAAATGGTTACACGGTAACCAATCCGTTTGAACACCCTAGTTAAAACTGGAAAGGGGAATTAGGGGTGGGCATTCGGTCAGTTCGATTTCGACCGAACCAAAATTATGAATATTGGGTCTCCGAATTCTCCCAAACCTCAAACCAAATTATAATATGGTTCGGTCGGTTTAAATCGAATTATAATTCGGTTCGGTTTTTCACACAAAACCGAATTTGTGAAGCTACTTGTATCGTCTCACTTTTAAATTATTTTTCACCCCTAATATAAACAATAAATATGCAATTATATGCATCATCAATAATAAAATCAAACTTTTCAACACATAAGTCATAAAACATTTCAAATATTTAAGTCTAAAAACAACTACAAACATAAAAATCCACCATTTGGAGCTTGCAATTATAGTATTTTGATTTTTCGGTCAGAAATTTAGAAATTCGGTTGAAAGAACCCTGATTTCCGAACTATCCATATTTTCCTTCCTAATCAAATAGAATTAATTCGGTTTCGGTTTGGTTCGGGTTTACTGAACCGGTTGCCCACCCCTAGTGGGGATGCTGATTATGCAGTAAGCTACAACTAGTAGTTCTTTGATTTGAAACAATGTTATTGATGTTATCAGTGACATTGGTTACCATTATACTATAATTCGTTTATTGTAATAATTTAACATAATAAATTATAATCTAAAATTAAAAACAAATCATACTCTAGTTTCCTATCTGATGGGGTCTGAATAGTGAGTTTCGTGTTCGGTTCGTAGGTTGGAATAGCAATAGGATAGCCCATTAAGTGGTTAGAAATGCCCTTTCTTTGTCTCCGACTTTGTGTCAATTGTATGATTTTCGTGCCTGGGTTAGGTTCAGGTGTAATTTGTGATCTCTTATCAATCAATATGGTTATCTTTTGTTTAAAAAAAATCATACTCTAATTTCCATTTTTTCTTTTTTTTCTTTCAAACCCTAACACCTAAACTTTAATCGAATACCTTATGATACATGGTGAAAAGGAAACACGAGCTTCGTCCTTCTCTTATTTCCATTTGAGTCAATCTTTGGTCAAAACTCTCCCTCAAGAATCCACTCCCCCTTCCTACAGAATCCACTTTAATTGGATTTCCTTAATGAATTAGCTCAATCGATGATGGAAACCAAAGGGCATCTATCATATTCATGAGTTTATTTGCTTCTCAACTCTGTACTGATTTAATCGAGTACAACTATAAGTGCTGTTTTTCAAATTCGGATTACATCAAGAACAAACTTAGGAATCAAATAGGCGATCAGTTCATGAATGATTGTCTAGTATTACATATTGAAGGAGATTGTTAAACAATGTAAACACTAAGTGTATTTTAGAATTTTCAGACTGTGAAAATATTGAGTGGTACTTTGTAGTAACTTGTACTAGTCGGATATTTTATTATTAATTTTTAAATTTTTAAAGAAGACACCTATAAATAAAAAATTTGGACCTGTTAACTCTTTAGAATATGAAATTTCTAAACTATAAAATGGATTTCTACCGACCTCTTGAGCAACGGGCGCAAGAACTGACTACAACAGTTGTTGTCGCTGATATATCCTACTATATTGACTATTACTAGTTTTTTTTACCCGCGCTCCGCAACGGTAAATATACTAATTATAATTATAATTTCGTTCGATAATTTAGTTAAAATCAAATAATTTAGTTTAACAAAATCAAATAATTTAGTTAAACTTTACGTAGTGTGTTAATCATTAAAAAATATTTTTATAACATAATTATGTAAATGTTATATAACGGTGCCACACAAATCTTTCATAATATGTGACCTAATAAACTGACATTACAAATGCATAATGCGAATTGATTAAATGAATAATATTGTAGTTCTTAACAGTAAAATTAAGTTATGAAGATTGAAAAGTATCACATTTGATTTAAATAAAAAAATAAGACTTTACAAAATCTCGTGTGATGAGATGGTCCATAATTTAGTTAATAATAAAATCATTTTCCTTTTAAACTTATATTATGTAATAATTTTTTTTAATTGACATATATAATGAACAACTATCTATCCATAGCCTTACTAATTATAATTTCATTCGATAATTTAGTCAAAAGCAAATAATTTTTACGAAATAGTTTCAGGGAGATACCTTCATAAACTTTACATAGTTTCGTAATCATTACAATATATTTATGTAACAAAATTTATATAACTGTTATAGAATGGTGCATACAAATATGTTATAATGTGTGACCTAATAATAAAATAAAGTTACCGACATTATCACATTTGATTAAATTATTATTTAAAAGTTAAACATGCAATTACAGGACATATGCATAATGCAAATGTATTAAATGAATAATATTGTTGGTATTGACAAAAAATGAAGTTATGAAGATTGAAAAGTATCCTTACGTAAAAAAAAAAGACTTTACAGAATCTTGTGTAATACAAATTGATGAGGTGATCCATAATTTAGTTTAGTTAATAATAAAATGATTTCCCTCTAAACTTATATTACGTAATACTTTTTGTTTAATTGACATATATAATGAACAACTATCTATCTGTAACCTTTCAGGAAGAAACTAGAGCCATACAGGAGAATGGATTCCAACGCTCTCTCTCTCGTTCCAACGCCGCTGGCGGTAGCTCCTCCGGCGACCAAACCTCCAGATCCTCCGCCTAAACAACAACATCAGAGCATCCCTCAAACGGATGCAGGGGCGACAGTCACTTCGATGTCTTACAAGAATGTCCTGACTGGTCATAGTCAGGAGAAAGCTGCAAAAGGAAGCCAATGGACCTTCGTGGGAGAACAGGATATGGTGGCCAGCACATTCAACGGTAATCCCGCTCTTAACTTTTCGAAGAATTTCAAAGAAAGATTATGTGATCCGTGGAAAAAGACTCTTGTGGTACGCCTTCTAGGTCGATCTGTCTCCTATTCTTACCTGTGCTCCCAGCTCAGATGGAAATG
This sequence comes from Linum tenue, assembly GCA_946122785.1. NCBI lineage: Eukaryota > Viridiplantae > Streptophyta > Magnoliopsida > Malpighiales > Linaceae > Linum > Linum tenue. The sequence continues at coordinate 34,381,215 of CAMGYJ010000007.1, forward strand.
GAGACCTACAGGAACTCTAGATATCATGGATCTAAATAATGAGACATTCTTGGTGACGTTCAGCAATGATCAAGACTATCTTCTAGCACTCACATGAGGTCCTTGGGTGATTTTGGATCATTACTTACTGGTTCATCAATGGTCACCTAGTTTTCGATCGACTGACAAACCCCACCGGTCGGTGGTTGCCTGGGTTCAATTTCCCGAACTGCCAGTCCATTTCTATCATCGAGAAATTCTTTTCGCTATTGGGAATTTGATTGGGCGCACAGTGAAGCTGGATTACCATACGGAGACGCTGCAAAGGGGGAAGTTTGCACGGATTGCAATTGATTTAGACATGACAAAACCAGGTCCGATGTTGATTTATCTCGATGGAATACAGCAGCAGGTTGTCTATGAAAATCTCCCTCAAATTTGTTACGGATGTGACAGAATTGGGCATCTCGAAGAGGGCTGCCCTGAGCGAAATCCTCCCCAGGTTTTAGCTCTGGCTGTGGTTGCTGAGGGCACCTCGATGAATCCTCCGGTGAGCCAATCGCCGGAGCTCCCAACCGGCTATGGTTCGTGGATGCAAGTCACGCGGAAGTCACGAAAACAGACGAAGAACAAATTAGGTAATTCACCAAACTTACCTCTGACAATTGGCGCGGATTCAGGAAAGAATGAAGCTAAATCAAGTGGAAAAGGGAAAGTGGATAATCCTAAAGGAGTAAATGTAGTGGAAAAGAAAGGAAAGAAGGATTTCAAAGAAGAGCAGAAGAAGGGGTTGCAAGGAATACAAAAGGGGAAAGCAGTGGTTTTGGAAGCAGAGGATGCTAACGGGAAGAAGAAGAGTAACGGCTCTGTAGAGTGGCGGGTAAAGGATTATAAGGAAAAACGTCTCAAGCAGGCCCATCTTTGGTCTCGAAGGCCCAAAACCCGCCGGTGGGCCAAGCCTCTGCGTCTCCAAGTTCGGCCCTATCGCAGGAAGTGATCCAAGGCCCGAATAAAACGAATATCCACCTTTTATCGGTTCCCAAGCTCTCGACTGACCAGAGAGAAAATGTTGACCCCAATTCAAACCGAATCTCAGCCCGCCAACAGTCACAAAGAAAGAAGGAGGAGGTTTCTCAGGCGCTGTCTCAAAATAGAGGCTTCAATCTTAGAACAAGCAAAAAACCTCTTCAAATCATCTCTCCCAACAAAAAAGCATCGGCTAAGAAATCCGTAGAAGGCAACTACCCGATCACACTAAAAGCCATTGAGGAGTTCTATGCCCACACTCAATCAAAGGCTCTGGAATTCCGAAAAATCATTCTCTAGAAACCGTCAGATGTGGTCATGGAAGAGAATCAGATGGTGGCCGCTTCAATTCCCCAGCCTGATGACAGTGATACCCCAGGAGAATCTCCTGCTGCTCCGGTGGCAACTACCTGAATCTTTGAGCTTTTCCATGGACCCTGTTTTTCTCTTTCTCTTTAGTTCTCCTTTAATGTTGTCTATGTCTGTTCATCCTAATTTTAAAGTTCTAGCATGGAATGTGTGTGGCGCAGGAAGTAAAGAATTCAGGAGGGCAATTAAGCTGTTGGTGCAGTCCTACAGTCCTGATTTTCTCCTTCTGTTTGAGCCCCAGATCAGCGGAGATCGTGCTAACAGAGTTTGTGTGAATCTGGGTTTTGATGAAGTAGTGAGAGTCGATGCCGAGGGCAGGCAAGGCGGTATTTGGCTGGCGTGGAAGTCTGAGGATTTCAAAGTTCAGATTGTTGATGCAAGTAGGCAACACATCACTGTCAAAGTTTCTCACAGCAATCTTACAGAGTGGTTGCTCACGGGTGTTTATGGAAGTCCTCGCTACAATTACCACCAACAACTGTGGGATTATCTCATTCATACTAGTAGAAGTACTCAAATCCCCTGGCTCATCACTGGTGATTTCAACGCTTACAGACTTCTCTCTGAAAAAGCTGGAGCTATCTCGTCAGCTGCGCTCAGACGGTGTCAAAAGTTGGCGATTGGATTGACCGAGCCAACCTTATTGATCTAGGTTTCTCAGGGGCCAGGTTTACTTGGTTTAGAGGGAATTCAGGAGGCCTTTTTAAAGCCAGTAGAATTGACAGATCCTTCTGCAATTCAGAGTGGAATTTTTATCAGAAATTGTGGCCTCTTGTTGGGCAGAACATTGCTAATTTTGCCACTTCTTTCTTTGAATCAGGTCACCTGCCGGCAGATGTGATTGATTCTAATATCGTGCTCATTCCTAAGGTCAATCAGCCGGAATCCCCTGCTCAGTTAAGACCTATTTGCCTCAACAATGTCAGTTTAAAGGCCATCAGGAAGGCTATGGCTAACAGACTGAAGCCTTTAATGTGGAATCTGGTGGCTCCTACCCAAAGTGGCTTCATCCCAAAGCGTTAGACAACTGATAACATCATAATCCTTCAAAAAGTCCTTCACTCTCTGCGACGTAGGAAGGGGAAGAAAGGAGGTCTAGTGATCAAGATCGACCTTGAAAAAGCGTATGATAGGCTCAGGTGGGAGTTTATCAGAGATACCTTAATCGAAGTCGGACTCCCCAGCACTTGGATCAGCAGAATTATGAAGTGTGTGGAAGAGAACAGGATGAGGATTAATTGGAATGGCAAACTTACTGAGTGGATTCTGCCCTCGCGGGGAGTTAGACAGGGGGATCCCCTATCTCCCTACCTCTTTGTTCTTTGTATGGAACGCCTCTCTCACCGCATAGAGCTTGCCGTGGAAAACTAGGATTGGAAACCTCTATCTCTCACCTCTCATGGTTTTAAGCTTTCTCACCTTTTCTTTGCAGACGATTTAGTTTTGTTTGCAGAAACAGGGTCCAAACAAGTTGAGGTGATTAAGAGTTGCTTGGACGAATTTTGCGAAAGCTCAGGGCAGAAGGTTAACTTGAGCAAGTCCATGATGTTTGTTTCCCCAAATATCAGTCGTCAGAAGGCTCAACAGCTCAGTGACCAGGCAAATATCCCTCTCACTAACGACTTGGGGCGGTATCTGGGTCTAAATGCTATCCATGGGAGAGTCAATAAGGCCAGATACAAGGATTTAATCCTTCGTGTCCTGGAAGACAAACTACCTTTCGCTTGCGTCTCGCTTGACCTTGGTAAGATCAATCTCTTCTTCGATCGCAGTCTATCCTAGGTTTTCCGAAGCTTTCCCTGCCTCTGTTTGCAATGCTTTGGACAGGGTAAACAGGAAATTCATCTGGGGAGAAGAAGAAGGGGAAGGGAAATTTCATCCAATCGGGTGGGATCAATTAACTCTGCCAAAAGGACAGGGAGGAACAGGTATTCGGCCAACCAAACAAGCTAATCAAGCCATGCTTGCGAAAGGAAGCTGGAAGCTAGCTACGAGGGAGGAAACCTTATGGACTAAGCTCTTACTCGACAAATATGGCGGAAACAGAGAAGGCATCAGCATTCTGCAGAAAAAACAGGGAAGTTCTCTAACATGGAGAAGCTTTGTCTCTGCTGCTAATGTGTTGAAGAAAGGTTTTGCCATGAATATTAAGAATGGTAATCGAACTAATTTCTGGTTTGATCCCTGGGTGTCGCAGGTTCCTTTGAAGGAGTTGGCTACAACTGAGGTTCCAGTGGATCAATTAAATCATAAGGTGGCTGATTTATGGGATCCAGAGAATGGCTGGAAGATTACAGAGTTTCAAGGCTTCCTCCCAGAGCAGATGATTAACAAAATCCGGGCCATCATGATAGACCCGCTGGACATGGAGGGAGACCAAGCATTCTGGAGCATCACTGCAAATGGCCACTTTTCCGTTAACTCTGCCTTTAAGGCAATCCAGAGGCAGGCCGATCAGCAGTCGAGTTATATCTGGAAGAATATTTGGAAACTCCAAATTCCTGAACGAGTCAGAGTCTTCATTTGGATGGCGGCGCAAGGGAAACTCACCACGAACAGCATCAGAAAACACAGGCATTTAACTGATAATGACTCGTGTCCTGAGTGCAGGAACACAGCAGAAACCAACCTTCACTGTTTAAGGGATTGCGGCAGGGCCAAAGCAGTTTGGAACAGGATTTTGGATCAGCAAGGAAGAGGGAGCTTTTTCAGCAGCGACCTTGATGCTTGGATCAAGGCCAACATTCTCAATGTTTCGACGGGTAATTGGCCTGGCCAGTGGAACAATTTTTTCTGCCTAGTCCTCTGGTATCTCTGGAAATGCAGGAGTGAGAGGATTTTTAAAGGGGTGAAGCTGACCATTCCGACCTTGCATCATTATGTGGTTGCAAAGGCTTCAGAGTGGGTTAAAGCCTCCATTCCATCTATGAGAGCGCCATCTTTGAACATAAATCAAACTAGAGTGGAAGAGCTTGTTGGCTGGATCAAACCGCCACAAGGATGGCATAAAATGAATACTGATGGTGCTGCTCAAAGCAATCCTGGTATGGCTACTGCAGGGGGCGTGCTTCGGGATCATGATGGAATCTGGATAGGAGGTTTTTGCAGCAAGCTTGGTTCTGGTACCGCTCTCCTAGCGGAGCTTTGGGGAATTTTACAGGGGCTGGGGTTAGCGTGGAAGAAGGGGTCCCGCTTCCTCATTCTTGAGACTGATTCCAAATTAGCCCTGCAGCTCATTGAGATTAGGGATTACAGGGTTCATCCTTATGCAACTTTGCTTGGCACGATCAGAAGATGTTTGGCAAGAGAATGGGTGGTTCGATTAGTACATACGTATCGCGAAGGGAATAGAGTCGCGAACTGGCTCTCGAAGCACAGTCTCGTCTATCCCTTCGGTACGCATGAGCTAATTGATCCCCCTTTGGAGCTCGATAGAATCTGCAGAGATGATATTTTGGGAATTAGCTTCCCTAGACAAGTTATTAGAACAGATGGTACTTGAGCCGCGTGGTTTTTGGTTTTGCTTTTGATCCCTTGCTTTGGCTGTGTTTATTTCTGTGCTGAATTTTGGTGCTCTGCTCCTAGCCGTTAGGAGCTTGTAATTGGCGCTTGTAATTGGCGCTTGCCTCCATTCAATAAAAAAAATAAAAAAATCTATCTGCAACCTTTACATAGTGTCCTAATCATTATTGGAGACTTACATAACACATTTATTTAATTGATACATAAGAAATAGCTACCCCATAAGATTTATGTAATGTATTTGTAACTCACGTGGCTATTATACAATGGTATTACATAAATCTTTCATAATTTTTGGTTTAATAATAAAATCAAGTTACAGAAAATTTCACATATAATTAATAATTGATCTTATTGAGCATTTGTTTATTGCAAACCGATGAGACGGTAATGTCACGTAAAAATAATACCTAACTTTCCGTAACCAGTGTCTAATACAAACACATACATTTATGATTAAGCTGTCACTTATAAACATGGCTTATCAGGTTGTGTCTTGAACTCACCCGTCAGGCCGTCACTATGATTAAGTTGAAAGTCATAGTAATTAGGGGCAATAGACTTTATGTTAATTCCGGGAATGATCTCATATAAAAGAAAAATAAAGTTACTATAGTTATGTTATGTATCAGGTTATACTATCTTACACATAGTTAGTAAATACTCCATTTAATACGTGTATATATGACATACGTATTTTATGTGTTTAAAACTCCAATTTCTTTATTATTGTCAAATCGTTTCATTTGATGGGTCCTCAACTAACCACGTATAAAATCCGTATAAAATATTTGATATCCATATTTGATGAGTTAAATTGATAATTCGAACAATATTTAATTTAATATATTTAATGAGAATTGATGTACTATACAAGTGGATAACATATGACTACCATTTATATTCTAACAAACTGCCCATGACTTTTTTTTCCCTTTGTCTTTCCAGGATCATAGAACGGACAACATAATAAAATTCCCTTTATTATGAACAGTACCCGAGTTAATATTTTGGGTAAATGTTTCCAGCTTCCCCTATTTTGTCGTATGCAACAGTGAAATAAACTTGTGAGGTAATATATTTAACATTTAATTATTCTCATTGGGTGAATTGTATGTTTGGTCAGTGGGTTTATTAATATATTTCATGTTTGTCAACCAAAAATATGTTTTTGGTAATTATCCTTATCATTGAACCGCTCTTGATCTAATATGGACCAAGAATCAGAAAAAAACTTGAAACCGCAATCCCCATAGGAGTTTCGTCTTAGTTTTACAAGAGAAATCTGAACAAAGAGCAGTTCTGCAACTTAGGCTTGAACTCATTACAACCAACTACATAAAGCAACAATTGATCATTAAAAGAGATAACCAGTTCTGCCAGTTCCTTCCAGACCCACCAAACACTCTGTTGCATTGTTCCTTCCACAACAGCCCCACTATCCAGCTCCAGAATGTGCCATAGAGCCGACCATTGGTGACACCTTTTCTCACTTCTCTGCAAGCTTGTTGCAGACAGACTTTCCACCGGTTTGGCCATTGTTGCATCCTGCCAAAAATTGCTGCAAAAAACTGTTACGCATAGTTGCAGTCGCAAAATAAACAATCTCGATCTTCAACAACATTACCACTTAACACACATTTTGGATCATCGATCACTCCCCAAGCTTTAAACTTCACTTTAGTTTTTATTATGTCGAGGATGATAAGCCAAACAAGAAATCGATATTTAGTAATAGAAAATTTAGTCCATAGAACCCTCCACCAGACTACTTTAGGTTTATGAACCTGAATTGACTCTCGAACAAGCTTGAATGAATACTGCACCAGAGGCTTCTCTTCCTATAAGATCTTACCTGCGTTGTCTATCTGCAACCTAGCTGGAACCATGATAACACCGTATTTACACATGTTTTTCCCGACATTTCTCGACCGTTTGGTTTAGCCTTTGATCGCGTTTTGGCCCATTTTACGCTAGGTAGTGCTTGTTGACGATGTTTCAAGTCCTAGTACGTGAATGAAGGCTGAGGAGCAAGTCTGGGTGCAACTGGAGAGCAGACAGGAGCCGGAGGCCAAAGCAGCAAAATCCACGACCGTGGATTCCACATCTGGACCGTGGATTATTGGCAGAGATACTCCCCGGTCTGGTGTCTCCATTCCACGACCGGGGATTTTAAGTTCCTGACCGTGGATTTTGGCTCGAGATCCACTAAGTCCCGTGTGCCGTTTTGGGAATTCACGGTCTGGATGCCATTTCCACGGTCGTGGATTCCAACCGTGAATTTTGGTGTCGGGTCTTCTAAGCTGCAGCTGGGGAATTTTATTCATGATCTGGTTTTGCAAGTTTTAAAACAGAGAGAGAACCCCAGTGAGAGAAAGTGATGAAGAACAACCTTGGTAAAAGATTGGAGCGATCTAAGGTAATTGGAGCTCGACTTTTCACCTTCGAAATGTCGATTTACAGCCTGGAGTAGATTCTCATCCCTCACATAATGATTTCTCTTCCAAGCTTTGGGATTTATCTTTTCTCCATGGAGTAAACTCCCTTTGCATCTGGTATGAAGAATCCTAGTCTTGTATGCTAGGAATGGTTGTATGAACCCAGTTTTTTGAACGATTGATTTGGTATATTCAATTGAGATATTAATTAGAATTGCATGAGTCTTGATCAAACTTCTATGACTCCTGCTTTAACCTAGAATGATAGTCTCTACATAGGTTAATAACGCAACCATGCTTGGAAATAGTGGATAGATTACTTTAGTAGAGGAATCGATTCACTAATCTGTAATGGAATTGAAACCAGTAGTGGACGTTTGGCGTGTCATTACCTCGGTTAGTTTACGATTGGGAAATTATAATCTAAACTGAATGCAGGCTAGGGGGACTCATATATGGATGACCTTTTGCATACGTGAAATCAAAATATTTCCTGCTTTCTGTTTAATTTACTTTTGAACACTTCACTCAAATTCAATCGCTAAATAATAGAAATTCACGGAGTAGACAATAAATCTAGGACCCTGGTTGACAAGTAAAACTGAACCCACTATACTGCATTTCTAGATTCGATTACACTTGGTCATAGTTTGGTGTTGTGTTTTAGCGAGTCAAACCAATTTCTGAGATTTAATACATGTTTCCATATCCAAGAATCGACATTTGCATATGGGAGAGACCGAATAGAGTGGTTCTTTAGTCTGTATCTTCTAATCCATGCCACCCAGTAGCTACCTGCTTGCATGAAAAATAGCCAGAGAGTCTGCCACAACATGCAATATTCCATGTGTGCAGATCCTTCAAGTCCTATCCTCCTTCTTATTTGGGAGTAGCACGAATTTCCCATGCCAACTTAGCCCTTCCAGGTCCATTCCCATACCATAAGAAATCCGAGCATAGCTTATGAGTATGATCAAGAACAGTCTTGGTCATACAAAATTGAAATCCAATACTGAATCAAAGAATAAAGAACTGAAGAGACTAATTGAATTATGCATGCATACGAGAGCTTATTTGCCTTCCAGGTTATGATTCAGAAGGTTATTTAATGTACCAACTTTTCACAGTCATTGTTGGTCAATCTTCCAGTAAAAAGAGGAAGACCAAAATACTGCACTGGAAGAACTCCTTCACGAAAGCCATAAAGAGCTAGAGCATTTTGTTTAGCCAAGCCACCAAAGAAGACTTCACTCTTCTAGGGGTTGCATTTTAAACCAGATAGCAAATGGAATAGTCTAGTAGACTTTTCACACCAATTAAAGTAGCAGTCGACCCCTCAGTTAAAATTAAAAGGTTGTCCGTGAAGCAAAGATGCGTAAGGTCAATCATTTTGCGTTGAGGATGATATGGGATGCGACCAGAATGAGCTGCTAAATCCAACATGCTCGAGAGTGGCTCTAAGGCAATGGTAACATGTAGGGGGGGGGGGAGAGGGGATCCCCTGCCTAACACCCTTCTTAGCAACAAAATTGCCAACCAACGACCCATAAATACAAACACTGAAGAAGGCAGATTGAAGGCAAACCAGAATCGAGGAGATGTACATATCACGGAAACCAATGACTTCCATGACATTAAAAAAGAAGGACCAATTCACAGAATCAAAATGCCTTTTGGAGATCAATCTTGATAACAGGCCATGAAGAAATCAACTTCTTTTTATAATTTCTTGTGGCATTAAGATATTGTCAAAATTACTTCTTCCTTGGACAAATAGTCGATTGATTCTGACTAATAACACTAGGAAGAACCTTCTTAATCCTATTTGCTAGAACCTTAGTGATGATCTTATATAAGATAATAATGCAAGCAATCATATGATATTTCATTTCTTATTCGACATTAACTTTTATACTTAATCTCATTTTTAATCATTGGTCGTCCAATTTTGTTAAATTTGTCCAACATGGCAGTGAACTGTGATGTTTGATCGTTAAACACCTAATGTATCAAATAGAAATAATTACCTTTTATTTTCACATCACACTAGAATCTAATAAATATTTATATCCGTAAAAAATTAATTAATATAAATATTAATAAAAACATCATCATGATGATGGCTCCCCGATCATCTCTTCCCTCTAGCTTCTTTGCTAGACTCTTCAATCGCTAGATTCCTTCATCCTCATATTGGGCTGAAAGTGGCTTTGTGTTTGTTCGTTTCGTAGGTTACGTTGCTCCGACTTTTGGAGATAGTTTTACATGATCTTGGTTGTATTTTCCTACAATTGAATCTTCACTTGGATGGATTACCATCAAATTCAGATTTCAGCTGGGGATTTCGGTGTTGATTCGGGCTTAATTGTACACTTTTTATCCTCGCTTTCCATAGATGTTTGAGGCATTTTCACTCCGAGAAGTTTGGTTTTATGCTAGGTTTTGCCTTATTTTAGCGTGTTTTAGACTAAAGCAGGTGGAACCAGCCCCGGAGTCGGAAGTTGGATGAAAAGACGCAAAATCGGGTCAAAGGATGGAGGCAGCCGCAAATCACGATAGAATCAGATAGTTCACGGTCAGAAGGACCATGAAATGAAGCCATAAACCGTGAACCTCCATGCGTATAGAGCCATTTTTTGGTCTGACAGGACTCAAGTCAGTTCCCGATCGTAAGACCGTGAACCCAAGCCAGAGACCGTGAAGAGACTAAATGATGTGGTGCGTTTTTGTTCGAGATCACGGTCCCCGCCATATATTCACGACCGTGAACTGGGACCGTGAATCGAGCTTGACCTGGGTATAAAAGAGGATTGAGCCGAAGGAAGAAGGGGGAGAGACCTAGTGTTAGAAAATTCTTCTTTTTCAGATTTCTAGTGTGAGAAAGTCACGAACCAAAGAAGAGAAGAAGTTAGGGTTTTATCTTATAGCAAGATTTTGGGAATTCCTTCCCCAAAGGAGGATCTCTTCAACACAAGGAGCAAGGCTAGCATCTCCATGATGGTTTCCCTTCTTCTCCCTTGTGTTTTCCCTTCTCCTAACATGAAGTAGTCACTTATTTCACTTGGGTGTTTGTAAACCCTAGCTACAATTATGTGAATGTTTGTATGGGTTGAATGATTTGTGTGAGAGTGTGTTTTAATATGAATTTGGAGGTATTTTCATGGAAGATTCTGTTGTGTGTTTTCCTATCAATCTATTTTGCCATTCTAACCTAGGTAGAATTATTCTCTTATGAAACTTCCACATTGAGGACAATGTGTTGCTCAAGTGTGGGGGGATGTGTGTGAATGTTTGAATGATTATCATGATTGGTTGAACCATGAATTGTTAGTATCCTCCCTTGATTATGAATGTAAGAAGTTAATGAATGCGTATGGGAGTGTATGCTAGCAATTTCATTTGTGTTGTGGTGATTAATGGTCAAATGATAGTGTTTTGGAACCTCCAATACATTACCCAAATTTTTTCAAATTTGAAGGTTCCAATTCACCTTTTTTTTTGTAACAGTTCCTGGCAACTCCCTACTCGATATGCTTTGATTAGAGTACCAGTGTATGATGGGTTTTACTATCTTCTTCCTCTTTTGTGAGTTGACAATGTTTGCTATTTTAGGAAGAACATGTGTGAGGGATTATCTTTTGTTTGTCTAGTGAACTCGAAGCTTTTACAAGTTTGTGCATATTAGAAAAGAAAGAGAAGAGAGAATAATATTTTGAACATGAGGTTCTCACGTGAGGGAAACCAATCCTCACATATTCGGAGTGCCCTTGGAGAATATGCTTGGGGATCAGATAGCTTTACCGCGTCCCGACCATCTTTCAATACTTACCATCCCCCACGCATCTTTCCTCCTCACGGAATCATACGCCAAGGTCCAAAGTACCTTTTAGCGATTCATGAGACGTCATAGCTTTCATTTGTACCCAACATGTGTGGCAACCCAATGTGGAGTGCAGACTGGAAAGTGGTTCTTAAGCTAAGACGAATCCGCCCATCAACTTCCCCACACGTGACCTTGAAAGGGAAGGATATGATTCATCTGCTTGACTCGCTCGAAACTACACCGCGAATTAATCCCGACTAGAGCCCAAGTTATTAAATTCTAGTCGGGTGCAGTATAGGGAAAGTATTTAATTGTCAAACCCGTGCCGGCCCATGTACCCCTACTTCAATAGCTTAGGTTGTTATCTATCAAAATGACTTTTGGTTTTAAAACTAAGAAAACTACAAAATAAACAAACTAGTAAAGTAAATCGAGGAGAATTCTATATGAGAGGACTTCACTTGGGTATTGCTTCCCTTAGTCTCGTGCTAAGAAATAATGAACGGACCCTAGTGTGAAGGATATGTTTATATACCGTGAGGCGGGTGCAACAAGCTAGCAGCAAACCGTCCTAGGTCGATCAATCAAGGATTGCTACAATAAACTAGGGAACCTAGCTCTCTTAACCTCTCGGCTAAGGATTGCAACAATAAGTTAGGGGTCCTAGCTCTCTTGTTCGATCAACAAAGAAAATCTTAAATCTCTTAGTTAACCAACTAAGGATTGTCGCAATAATTTAGTAGTCTGACTCTCTTAACCTTTTGGCCAAGGATTGCGACAATAGGCTAGGCAATCTAATCCTCTTAACTGATCAACTAAGGATTGCAAACCAATCCCTCGGAACTTAATCCGGACGACGGAGAGACCAATCATGAAAGAATCATGGTACTTTTCCGATACTTGAGGTTTTGGCCCTATATTAACCAAGAAGGGGTTACCCATCATGTGCATAATTGTTTTAACAATGTCAATTGCATCTCTATTTGATTTCATCCTGAATTTAGGGTGCTTTAGACAATGTATGCGAATTAGGTACAAAATAAGGTCACAAGGTTAGCAATGGGGCAGGAGACTAAAGATCGCAACCTGTAGCCAGAGATCAAGGCCGAGAACCAAGTTTGAGAAGACAAGCCAAAGATCGCGGCCTGGAAGCATAAGATCGTGTCCGCGATCTGGAGGACCCAAGGTGCAAACTTCGCGAGGATGCAAGCGAGGAGAAACTGAGAGTTTCCCGAGGCAGAACACGGTCGAAGCACAAACTGCCCGGGATCAAGTTCGGGGCCGCGACTTCTGATTGCAACCCCGAAGTCAGCTCACGAACTCTTCTCTCCCGAAAGCCGATAAGACAATGTCTTCAAATCACGACCTCTTTGCTGAAGATCGCGCCCACGATTTCGACCCTGTATGGCCGCTATCTTTTTCGTCCTCTGATGCTTATAAACAGAAGACCGATTTCCCCCATTCAAGGGAGCTGATTTTGAGATAGAAATTATGGTTTTAGAGAGAGAAGCTGAAGGAAGGAGAAGAGGAGAAGAATGAGAAGGAGTTAGAAGAAGAGGAGCCATCTTCCTCAACCTCAGGTCTTCTTCCACCTCTTCTATGTATCTTCTTCCCTCATTTATGGAGTATTCATCTAAGGTACTAGGGGGTTCTAAACCCTAAACCCTAGTTTTAGGGTTACTATATATGTATGGATATTTTAGGGTTTTAATGAATGAATGTGTTTATCTAGTTGATTCTGATGCTTCCTAGCTTTGATTGTATTTGGGTAAGTCACCCTAATCTTCTCTACTAGCCTACTTGAGTTACTACGTTGGGTATGGAGTTTTAGGGTTAGACGAGTATGCGCCATCAAGAAAATGAAGGTTAGATGATTGAATAGGATCCTATGGATGGGTAGTACTTGTCTATATAGGAATACATTCCACGATAAAAGTCGGGATGAAACCTAGGTGTGGACGGTGGGATTGCCCATTGAAAGGAGCTACGAGCTTAATGCCCCAGATACGATATTCTAGATTGAGCTAACTATAAATGGGTTTAGGAGAGGCGTACTCGGAGGCGTGTGGATAACCACGAAAGCCCATGGAAAAGAGCTCACTCACCACATTCGACAAATCCTAAGTATCTATACATTGCATAATAGTCCTAAGCTAGGGTGAGGGATAGTTCCTCGAAGTACCTGCTTTTATCTTTATTTGATCTCTTAACCAGTTCACTCATATCCTCCACACGAAACTCTCAAACCAATTGGCTATATGACAACAACGTGGGAAGTAGGCTAGGGTAACAGGACCCGAGTAGTAAACGACCTTGATTGCCACTATGCAACACTGTCATTTTAGGTTAAACTTGGCCTAGGATGGGGTAGTTACGCTGTTGCCACTATGCTCTCATATTTTAACTTCATGTATGTTTTCTAAAAAAGCAGGAAACAATAAAGCAACGAGAAAGCAATGATAGAAAGTTATTGTTTAGGTAGTGTTATCTAGATGATCATGCATACCATCTAATTTAGTATATGCATCGATTATGGTACCATATCCCTTCCGCTAAAGCATTCCTAACCAAGCTTTAACCACATTTGAGAGGAACTACAACTGGCTAATGTGTATTTTCGCTTCATGCCATTAAACTAATCCATAAAACAAGAAAGTAAGGATACCACATTAACTATTTAGACCTCTATGAATCATAGTAATGGCATATAACATTGATGATCAAAGTATCAATCATCGATCAAACACAATCATGCATAATTGTGTTACTAACTAAACATACATGTATAAAATAAACGAATACCATGTATGAGTAGTTTCCTGCACAACCTATAATGATATTATAAGCAAGACCATAGTATCACATAATAGATGATATAACCATAGAATGGTAAGCATCAAACAACTAAAGCATCAAATTGTATAAGCACCACATGACTAAATCATCTAATGATATAGGTATCCAATGATAAAAGTATTTAATGACTAAAGCATATTCCATAATCTTTCATGGACCAGGGCTCAATGACGCAAAGCAAAAGACAAATGAACTAAATAAAACGAACACAAATTTAACGTCGTTCACTAACACAATGGGTGCTAACTAATCCACAGGTAGAGGAGAACAAATTTCACTGATTTTTGAGAAGAGTACAAGTTACAAACCAAATTCCGAAACGGATAAAACAAACAAACTAACCTGACTAAGCTTACTACAGATTAGGGTGGTGAAGAGTATATATAGAACTATTCTCCAATTCCCAAACAAAAAACCAAACACCAGCTTCAGTTCATTATCTAGCAAATCAGACTCAGGTTTAAAGAACTAACCTACTCTCGCAAACAGTTAAAGTTAATGTAATTACCGGTTGGGAACCCACTTAGATATGATTCCCCCTAGTCACTAGCCAGATTAATGATTGATGATCTCTAACTTGTTTCACTTTCATTCACAATGCGGAGAATCCTTGACTGGACCTTGAATATCGACTAAAGAAGTCAAGGCCCTCTTGAGTCGATTGGTTAGAGGGACGTATCCTTCTCTAGAACAACTGATCAAGGCGTTCTGAACTAGATTCCCTCTATTGAATGAGGTTCTCAATCAATACAAAGCAGTGAATCGACCCTCGACTAAAGCAATCGATCCAGATACTATCAATCTATGGTGCTCTATTGACCAAATCAGGTATTCGCTCTCATAGGATCAAAGCAGAATCAATAATCTCGACTAAAGCAGAATTGAATCATGAAAACATGCATAGATTGAATATGAACTCAAGATTATCAAGTAGGAGTACTCATTCAATCATCCAATCAAACAAACATGGCTAGGGTTCCTAAAAACCTAAGTGAAGGGAAGCTACTTCATAGAGAAGAGAGAGGCTGCAGTAAGAATCTTCAGATGATCAGTCTTCAAGTCCGGTCTTGTTCCTCGAGGTTACAAGGCTAAAAAAACACTCCTTGGGTGTTTGGGAACCAAAACCCAGCTCTCTCTCTCCAAAAATCGCAAAACAGCCTCTATACCCGCTGAAATTCGCACCCCAACTTGCACATCCTTGCAAATTGGCCATGAAAACCTCGTGGAAATCTCGCACGGCCGTGCACAATATTAAACGTCCGTGCATGATTTACAGCATGCACTCCTAAGCATCGTTGAACTTGTTTGACCTCCGATTCAGGTGTCGTTTGATCCCAAATGCTCGTAGTCTCACCCTCTTTCTTTTCATGACAAGATTACATGATTATTTGTCAATAAAATGAGGTAGAAATCTATTCTCCCTCTAGTCATGCCCGAGTTTCTCCCCCCCCCCCCCCCGAGTCAACAATTGATCTCCGATTGACTTGAAACTTTTTCCTATGCTTCACTTTATGTTCTAAGACCTAAAATGTGACAAAGGAACACAAATTAGCGTAAAATAGGCCAAGGAATGGCAAGTTAAACGATCAAGAAATGAAGGGGAAAACATGTGAAAATATCGAGTCATCATAACCTTAACCTTAGGAATGACAATGGGTACGGACGGGTGCGTATACCCCCTATACCAAACCCTTACCCGTTGGGTACGCTTTGGTAGAATACCCGGTCAAATAATCACTGGGTACTGAAAGAATATAACCATACCCTATCCACAATAGTGAAGCTAGTAGGGGCTATAGGTCCCCCCCCCCCCCCCACAAAATTTGGAGATATAGGTTAAAGTACATGTAAGTTTTGTACAAATTTAGTAACAAGAATAGTCAGTAAAGCTTTAGCCCCCCTCCCCCAATTACCGCAATTCAAGTTAGCCCCATTGCCTCCTCATTCAGATTTTTGGCTCCGCCACTGCCTATCCTCTGGGTATGCGAGTAGCCACTGGGTATGATTTCTGTGACACATTACATACTCCTCTTCTCTCATTTCTTTTCCCCATATTTCATATAGGCCGGCTCGGGGGCGGAATACAGATCAGACAGAAATTCTCTATCAGACAATGACGTAGGTGAAGGCAGATTGAGCGATGGCGATGAAAACAACTTGCTTGTGAGCTCTGCTAGTCTCTCCACTTTACTTCGTCATCGATCTCCCTCCTCCAATGGCGATGTCGGGCTTCTCCGTCCGCAAAATCTGGACCACAAACAAAAATAAAAACAAAAAGGGAGAAATAAAGGGCGCCAGGCTTCTCTTCTATCCGCCGTGTAACACCCTAAACGGCCGGGTACTACTTTTACTAAAATTCCCTTGAAAAATCAAATGAATACTCAAATCTTAAATTGCAGCGGGAAAATTTTTCATAAATAAAATACTGAAAAACACACACACTTGTAGTTTAAAGCAATGCCCTAACACATAGGCAAACTCAATATTTAAAATCTCAAAATGATCTTCAGTCTATACTCATAATCATAAATGTAAATAACTAATAATCTCTAATGTTGTTGCTACTGAAATCTTGACTAAGCATCCTCTGTGACGCTTATACTGCCCTCCTCTAACTGGTTGCCCTCGAACTCGCTGCTCACTAACTGCTCCTCTAGCTCTTCAAACTGGCGAGTGAGATGGGGTCAGTCTACGCCCTTTCGTTTAACATCTTATTAATACTTGATCACTTTACTTAACTTAAGGGCCCGTTTAGTATTGTTGCTTGTTTTTGTTTCCTGTTGTGTTTTAAGAAATTTGGAAAACCAAGAAAAAAAAACGTGTTTAGTTGGGTTTTTATTTTTTGCTGTGAATCAGAGTTGCACAACAAGGCCCAAATATGAGAAACAACAATTTATAGCTTTGGATCTGACTCTTAAACATGTTGCACACGGGATTCCTACTGGTTGGGAGCTTGATTTCATTAAAACAGACTAGTTTTCGAATCCCCACAGAAGCAAAAAAAATTCTTTTTTTTAACACAGCCCCCCCCCCCCAAAACCCTACTTCAACAGCCGCCCCCAACCCATTCCATTTTCTTTCTTCTTCTCGACAGAGACTCGCCCCTCACATCTGCCGCCTTGCCTCCTCCCGCCTCCGCCCGGCGACCCCGCCGTCGCCCCCAGCCGCCCGGCGACCCCGCCATTGCTAACCAGTTATGGAGTGATAATCATGTTTAGTATTATTTTTTATGTAAGGAACATGAAAGATGTTAGGCAAATTGAATTTTTTGAGACTTTGCTTAATATTGAAGACATATATCTTTTTTGTTTTTGTTTTTAGTTCTTACAGTAGTAACTAAACGCGTTTTTGTTTCTTGTTGTCAGCTTTCATGATTTTTCAGATTTATCAACTAAACAGGTTTGTGTTTTCTGTTTTTTTCCTGTTGTGGTTGTACATCTGTTTACACAACACCACTGCAACCACAACAACAACAAAATGATACTAAACGGGCCCTTAGTAGAAGTTGTTTTGCACTTCCACTATTAAAAATCTTAACTCTTAAAACTGTACTCTTAAAGCTCAAATCTCCACTTAAATTCTTGACTAACACGGGGATCCCTCACTAGCTAGTCCGGTTGCCAACTCATACGTATGAGAAGCCATCCAGGCTTTCCTTGAACTTAAACTTATCGTGGAAGGCTCTTCTTCCACGATTCTCAAGACCATAGTTGCTGCTCATCTTAAAAATTTCAAGAGCATAACTGTTGCTCACTTAAATATCTCAAGAGCATAACTGCTGCTCTGTCTCAAAGATCTCAAGACCATAATTGCTGCTCTATCTGAAAATCTCAAATGGCAATGGACTGGCGCTAGCGACTAAAAACTCTTAAAACGGTTTCACCTTCTTGAAGGTGAAGTACTTCTTAAAAGAAACTTGTTTTTAAACTTCAACTTACTTATAAATAAAACACGCATTATAATATGTATAACTGGAAGCATAAATCACACACAATCACATGCATCAAATAATCACACAAAGACAAGTATAGCACATAGCAGTCAATCTCAAAAACTGAAATATCGTAAGGCGTATAATTTACCCCTTTACACTCACCTTATCAATCAGTTGGCTTGTGTTATCAACCATCGAATAGCTCATCCGATGTTTTAACTTTTGCTAGGAACGTACCCATCATTTGACCTTGTCCTTGGATTGCATTAACTCCCTCTCCACGTTGTGCTATATCCCCGTCATCACATGAGATCCGATCCAAATCATCACAGCTCGCGATCGTCCCTTCTACTACTCCCCATTATATATAACTTAAACGTGGCCCTATCTCAAGCAGGGAACAATTATCCCAGCAACTCTCACGCTTCTGCTCTACTTCTCAATTCCATAGGTAAACATATATAATTCATTCTTTAAGCACACCACGCTACCATACAATCTCAACCGATCCCTAAAGTTAAAGTGAAGAAGCATCTCGAGACAGAGAAGAAGGGTTAAGATCGAAAAGGAGAGGGGATTATAGCGTGGTGAGTTCATCAGGAAGGAACAAAGCGGCTGTTGGCTGCTGCTCTAGGTTTTGGGGAGTTGGGAAATTGGAGGAGTGGGATTATTATTTTAGAAGGGTTTGATTGGAAGTTGTTGTTCGCATCAAGCCTTCGGCGTCGGAGCATCGGGTTGTTTCTTTGGAAAATTGTCCTTGTTGCAATTGACTTGAAAAAGGGCTGAATTGCAAATCGAAGGAAGGAAGGCGAAAGCAGTATACTTGATTTGAGCGGCGAATTTTGGCTTTACTTTTGAATGGAATCTAGAATTGGGTTACAAAATTCTACTACGAGCCCTATTCTTTGAATTGAAAATATTGGTTGTTGAATTGGCAGGGTGTGGAATCTGAAATTTGGGAAGTCCTTTCTCAACATGGAATTGTTTGTTTGGGATTTCGTTAATCTGGTTCAGTGATAGCTTGTGGTTTGGGAGCATCTGTTGTCTGGAAAATCAAAGAAGGAAAGTATAGATGAAGAAGAGTGGGGTATTTTGGAGAAGAAAGCTCACTCTACAATCTTGCTTTGTTTGGCTGATGACATCATTATTGAGGTTGCTGTCGAGAAGACTGTCGCGGGCTTGTGGTTGAAACTTGAAAGTCTATCTATGATAAATTCTTTAACCAACAAGTTGCATATGAAGCAACATCTGTTCAGTCTGCGTATGGGGAATGTACTTCTCTCGGGAATCATCTAGATCAACTCAATACTATCTTGTTAGATCTGCAGAATATTGATGTTAAAGTAGATGATGAGGATGTTGCCTTAATTCTGTTAGTATCTTTGCCACAGTCATATGAAAATTTTGTGGATTCTTTTATTGCTGGGAAAGATAGTTTATCTTTGGAAGATGTCATATCTGCTCTAGATACTAGATAAGTTCGACATAAAGCGTCTGGTTCAAGTTCGGAAAATCGGGCATCTGGGTTGGTTGCTATGAGCAGTAGGAGACAACAATATGGTAATAAGAAGGCAAATATAAATTCAAATCATGTTGGTTTGAAGGATGATATCTGTCATTGCTGTAAGGAGAAAGGGCATTGGAAATTTGATTGTCCTAAACTGAAGAAATATAAGGAGAAGGAGGAATCACCATTAGCCTTAGCAGTGAATGAACAGGTACATCATGAGGATATGTGGTATTAGTTACTGCAGCGGATTATCATATGTGTCCAAGCAGGGAGTGTTTTTCAACTTATGAGCAGATAGATGGAGAACATGTTTCTATGGCCAATGGTGCTATCTGTAAGATTGTTGGAAGAGGCTCCGTCAAGATAAAGACACATGATGGTTTTGTTCGCACCTTGAACAATGTTAAGCACATTCCAGAGAGACTAAGAATTTGATATCTTTGAGTCTACTAGACATCAAGGGTTTCGGTTTCAAATGTGAAGGTAGAGTGATATATGTCTACAAGGGTTCTAAGGTGATTTTGAAAGGTGTCAAGCAGGGTTCCTTGTATAATCTACAAGGTTCTGTTTTGACATGTTCTGTTGGTGATGAGTGCACCAAGGTGATTCTGAATGGCAATCTCAACATGGGTTGGACTTGCCGAATGATTTGATTTGTTGACCGCCCTCAGGGGCATTTGGAGGCAGGGGAGATTCTGTCACATTTGGGGATTTGGAGAGTCGGTTACGTCTGGCGATGTTGATTGCATCTGAGTTTGGCAATATGTATCGCGTTTGGGTACATCTGGCAACTTTGGTTGCGTCTGGTACATCTAGTATTTGAGGGAGAATTCAAGTCAAGGTGAAGATTGTTAGAATATGAATTGAATTTGATTTGGGTTTGTTTTGTGTTTTGGGCTTATTTTGTTTGGGTTTGTGTTTGGGCTTTATTTTTTGACCTTTTCCTTGTATGTTTGGGAAAATGTGTTTGGCTTTCTGTTTGGGATTTGGAGAAGAAATCTATATATACTCTTCACCACCCTAATATGTAGTAAGGTTAGTCAGGTTAGTTTGTTTAGTTTGTCTATTTCAGAATTTGGTTTGTAACATGTACTCTCCTAAAAAATTAGTGAAATTTGTTCTCCTCCGCCCATGGATTAGCTAGCACACATTGTGTTAGTGAATCACGTTAAATTTGTGTTCGTTTTGAGTTTTGATTTGCATTATCGATTGCACGCTTCTATTTTGAAACTTTCATTGGTTACACTTGGCCATTGTTAGGAGTTGTGTTTTAGCGAGTCAAGTTTTTGGCGCCGTTGTTGGGACTTTCTAGATTATTAGGAAAGGCAAAAGTTTGTTAATTTAGCTTTTCTTTCTTTTATTTTTCTTTTCACCCTTGCTTTTCACTTGGGTGTTTTTGTTGGTGTAGATCTGAATCATGGATCCTAATTAGGGAAGGCAAAAATATCCGTAACCGTGGATATCTGCCCGAATCCGGCCTAATCGGGTAGAGTAAAATCCGAATCCGAAGGACTTTTAGTGGGTACGGGTAAAACCCGAACCCGAATATTGAGGGTAATGGGTGGGTATGATTTTCTCACTATCCAACCTAAACCCGCCCGAATATACATATGAATATTTATCTTTTCTAGAAATAATCATTATTTTTCTCTAACATATTTTATATTTTATATTTAGCATTTAAATATAATATATTCATGAAATTATGTTGTGTTAATCAATTTTCTTCATTCTAGTGAATTGTTGCCGTACTATTCCTCTAACTTAATGTGAGTATACGTTTGAATGTTAACATATCTGTTGGAGTTATAAGGAGAAATTATTATCCATGGATAACCGTGGATACCCGAAACACGAACGGGTATGGGCATGGTTTTAAATTTCTACCCGTTTCCCGTGTGGGTATGGGTAAAACCCAAACTATTTTGGGCAGGGTAACAGATATGCACTATCCGCCCTCGACCCGACCCATTGCCATCTCTAATCCTAATGGCTTCTCCAACCATTGGGGGATCCACCACCACACGAGTGGTATTACCCCGAGACTTCGTGGGGCAATCAAGGAGGAGAAGACTATGGATTCGGATTGCAGTACCAACCCCCTACTACGAAAAACAGTCAGACCTGGACATTTCAAGAACAATTTCCTTATAAAGAGGAATTTCTTCCACAACCAGAGAGGGCATCGGAGCTAGAGTTAGCCATGGCAGCCTTCACGAGCCATTCTACAGAGCAATGATATACTTCACAGCCAGATTCGAACAGAGACTTGAGGCTTCTGGTAGAGCAGTGTGCTCGGGACACCGAGAGATCCCTTGATATGATCCCAATTGGATCAATTTTTAAGTGGAAATTGTGTGAGCAATAAGCCAATCCAACTCATGGGAAGAACCTGAATTTTTGGCTAAGTGTGGAAGTTGTTTCGGGTAGCGCTCTTTACAAGCCTGTTTCTTGCTTTTGGCTTGATAGAAATTGGCTTGGAAGGGTTTGTTTTTAATCTTGCAAGTTGCTAAGCAAATGGGGATGTCTGGGACCTCGAGGGAAGGCTGGGAAGTGTTGTTTTCAAGCTCGTCAAAACCATATGACAACACAGGTGAATTGTCAGGAATTGCCTAAGGCATGGAGCCGTTGTGGGAAGGTCACTTTGGAGCTTAGCTTGGGCCCAAATGAATGGCTGAAAATTGGGTTCCCAAGTTTTTCCCACATGAAAGCTGGTATTTTCTAGTATAGAAGCAAGGTATTGGGTGATCGAGTCCACAAAAAGAAGGCTTCAAACGAGGACGTTGAAGAGGGTGTCAAGGCTGCTTGTTTTCTTGCGTTTTAAGTTTCCGTGTTGCACTAGGATTAGGACTGTTTTGTTTTCCTTGTTTAATTCGAAGTTCCTTGTTGATTTAGGTTCGTTGTTAGGTCTATTTAAACACTACGAAGGCTTGTAGTGATCATTGAGTTAAGATTGAAACCCTAAAAACTAAGTTTCGTGCTTGTTTTTGGTTGAGAGAGTGGCCGAGAAAACCAAGTCGAATTGAGCTCTTGTATCGATCAAAACCGCATTGATCATGGGCGAGCATCGAATTATAATAGTTGAGCCTTCCTCCAGGTGTAGGATTACACATTGATTTCCACCCAAGCCTCTTTCTTCCTTATCGTTGGAACTTCTTCGACGAAATTCAGAGCTTGAGAGCTCAAGCTTGGATCCGAGAATCAAACACCCTCGTTGGGGGTTATCACCCCCCACAAGATGGACCTCCTAATCTAGTCCATTGCTCCTAACCCTTCTTTTTTTCGTGAATCGGAGGAGGCTGTTCAGCGCTCAGCGAAGCAAACAAAGTGGGTTGAGCAAGTTTGTGCACAGCTTGCTCAAGACCTCCTTTCTGCTTCCATACAAGAAGAGGAAGAGGATGAAGAAGGCTACGAAGACATTGTAGAGAAGACGGAAGTTTTCAAAGAGAGATCTCGTGATGATCATGATCAAGAATGTCCTGTTGTAGCCGACCACGCCTTTCCCCGTTACATCTCGAGTTGTGAAGAGACAAGCATGAGCCAGGAGATGAAAGATGATTTCATGGAAGAAATTGCTTGGCGACATGCTCTCCAATCTGTGTTGGAAAAGAAGAGGGAGATATGGTGAGGAAAGAAGTTGTGGAGGTTGAGGAAGAAAGCAAAGAAGAGGGAGTTCATGATCTTTTCCAAGGGGAGGAATCAAATTACGAGGAAGGAAGGGGGGTCGAAAAATCAATTGGCGTCCAGGTTGAGAACGAAGTTAAGGTGGAAGAGGCTTGCACCGACCCTATGTTACAAGTAATATCTCCACCAAACTTTGAGGAGCTGCATGGCAGGGACCCGTTTGAAGTATTTTTTTGCCAGACCAAGGCCACATTGACATCGGTTCCTCTTGGTGGACGTGATGGTGGTCAATCAATGTTGTCATATCTGGTTTGGGACAATGAGACGAGAGAGAGAGAAGGAGAGGTCTCGAGGGTGGAGACTTCATTTGAATCAAGTGCACGAGCCTTCATCACATGCCATACCTCATGCTCGTGACTTGAGATGCCACTTCATCGATGAGAACCTCAACTTCAAGTAGGTGTTGGGGTGGACAGAAACTTAAGAGCCACCGTCCGGCTCACGACGTGAAAGAAGCGCTTGTTGGAAGGCAACCCAACCAGTCGGTTTGCACTTTCTTTCCCTTTGCTCTTCGGTTGAGTCAGTTTGTCTTTTGATTTTAGAGTCAATAACTCAACCTTTGTGAGATTTTGTGTGGTGTTTGTGTTCCGACTACTCTCTCTACTTTCTCCCATGGACACCGCCTGCCACGTCCACCATCATTCACACTTGATCTGTTAACTTCGTTCTACCCTCCTTATCTTTCCTCCATTGAGGACAATGCCATTCTTAAGTGTGGGGGGATGTTCCATTATGTTTGCGTGTGAATTTTTTGGTTGTTTGTGTGTGCTTGGAGCCTAGTCCACTGTCCAAATTTCGATTTGAGGGCTCCAGGTACGTGTTCCTTGCAATCATCGGCTCAATACGCTTTGAATTGACAGTCTTTATATTAATATGCAACCTAGGAAGGTGGTGTAGCACTATGGAGGATGTTGATGCATTGAGAAGTCTCCTTTCTTCTTCATATTGTGTTGGTTGATTGTGTGAATTAGTGGTCTAAGGACACTTGAATCATTTGGTATAGATGACTCTCTCCCTGTCATGGACTCCCGTATCATGTTTTGAAAATGGTGCTCTAAATTCTGCTTTTAAAGTAACGTCTCCCCTGTGGAAATCGGTGAAAGTGTGTAAGGGGAGACGAGAATCCGTTCCCAACTTCCACCTACTACCTCCAGCCCCCTTACACCTCTTTCCCCCACACGAGACTTGAGACATCTGCTCCCTGCATGATCGGTAAGAGCCGGTCCCGGCATGGTCGGTAAGATCCAGGCTCCCTCAAAACCTTGGCTAGGTGGGAGCCCCATTTTCTGAAAATAACACGTTGGAATCCTTGCAAAAAGAAAAGAAAGAAACAAGAAAAAAAGGAAGAAAAGGGGGTTCCAAACATCCTAAAAAAAAAATAGAGCAGCTATAAACTTGAGTCCATGATTCCTTCTGGTTTTTAGAGTCTCTTTGTCTACGAATCATTTGTCCTCCGATCACTACTTGGCATGATCCTGTCTCGGGACTAGAGTTCTCACCGAAGAAGCTAGGGGGTGTCTTGTGCGTTGGTTGACCTCGTAAGCTGTTAATGATCTAGGAAGTCATCTACCGACGATCGGGGTTGCACGTGCTATGGAGGTCTGGATATTTGCATTGGTTTGAGCCAGGTTTGCTTTGGGACAAACAAGCGATTAAGTGTGGGGGGATTTGATGACTCGATATTTGCAAATGTTTTTCCCTTTCTTTCTTGATCGTTTAACTTGGAAATTGATCGTTCCTTGGACTATTTTATGCTAGTTTGTCTTTCTTTATCATATTTCAGGTCCTAGCACATAAAGTGAAGCATAGGCGCAAGTTTCAAGTCAATCGGAGATCAATTGGCGACTCGGGGGGAGAAACTCGGGCATGACTTGAGAAAGAATGGATTTCTACCTCATTTTATTGACAAAGAATCACGTAAGCTTGTCATGAAAATAAATAGGACGAGACTACGAGCATCTGAGATCAAACGACACCTGAATCGGAGGTCAAACGAGCTCAAATGAGCTCAACAAAGCTTAGGAGTGCATGCTGGAAATTGTGCACGGCCGTGTAAAATTGTGCACGGTCGTGTAATATTGTGCACGGCCGTGCGAGTTTTCCAAGAGGTTTGCACGACCAAAACCTCAATTTGTACGGTTGTGCAAGTCGGGGGTGCGAATTTCAGCGGGTATAAAGGTTGTTTTGCGATTTTTGGAGAGAGAGAGAGAGCTGGATTTTGGTTCCCAAACACCCAAGGGACGAACCAAAGAGTGAGAGGACGATTTGAGGCTGTTTTTTGAGCATTGGAAGCTCGAGGAACAAGCTCGGACTTCAAGACAGATCATTCGAAGATTCTTACTGCAGTCTCTCTCTTCTCTATGGAGTAACTTCCCTTCACTTAGGTTTTGAGGCACCCTAGCCATGTTTGTTTGATTGGATGATTGTATGAGTACTCCTACTTGATAATCTTGAGTCATATTCAATCTATGCATGTTTTCATGATTCAATTATGCTTTAGTCGAGATTATTGATTCTGCTTTGATCCTATGAGAGAGAATACCTGATTAGGCCAATAGAGCATCATAGATTGATAGTACTGGATCGATTGCTTTAGTCAAGGGTCGATTCACTGCTTTGTATTGATTGAGAGCCTCATTCAATAGAGGGAATCTAGTTCAGAACGCCTTGATCAGTTGTTCTAAAGAAGGATACGTCCCTCTAGAAAATCGACTTAAGAGGGCATTGACTTCTTTAGTCGAGATTCAAGGTCTAGTCAAGGATTCTCCGCATTGTGAATGAAAGTGAAACAAGTTAGAAATCATCAATCATTAATCTAGCTAGTGACTAGGGGGAATCATACTTAAGTGAGTTCCCAACCTGTAATTACATTAACATTAACTGTTTGCTAGAGTAGTTTAGTTCTTTAAACCTGAATATGATTTGCTAGATAATAAACCAAAGTTGAGTAATAGTAAATCTAGAGACCCGAAGATTCGATATATATGACTTGCACCACTATATTGCAAATCATAGATTGATAATAAACTGAAGCTGAGTAATAGTAAATCTAGAGACCCTTTCATTGGTTACACTTGGCCATTGTTAAAAGTTGTGTTTTAGCGACTAGCGATTCAGTTACGAAAAATACTTTTTTTTTTATAAAAACCATCGGTCAATCAAATGAAAATATGTAAGAATCTCCAAATTAAAACATTAATGATAAAATTATAAGCAAGGTTGTTAAACCCTTATCGAACCTCCGGTTGGACCCGAGTCGGGCTTCAAAACGGCCTCCAGAAAGCCCCCGGTCTGACCCCTAAAGAGGGAGAAGAAGAGAGGGGGAAGAGAGGAAGAGGAACAAAGGAAGGGAGATGGTAGGTGGGTCAAGGAGGTTAGGTTGATTTATTTTGTAAAAAATAAGTTTTTAATAGATATATGTAAGATATATTTTATTTCAGTTATTAAATCTTTAATTACTATATTATTTGTATATATATTTAGAAAATGTCTAAAATGGCTCAAACCGGGCGAACCCCAATTAGACCATTAAACCTCGAACAGTGGCGGAGCCACGTCTAAGGGAGGGGGGTGCATGCAGCCCCCTTGGCTGTGGGCAAAAAAATAAACTTCAATATATATAGTGGGAGATGGGGATCGAATCTTTGATCATATGATATACAATAAACAATCTCAGCTAGAAGAGGATTTTAATTTATTCGACACACATTTACTTATATCAAAGTTAATTATCTGTCCTAATATCAAAACACTATCGTCAATCCCAGCAAGTTAGAAACCCCCCAATTTCATTTTCGTTTTCCTCTACCCAGCAGCAGCTGAGGCGCTGCAAGTGCACTGGCCGACCTCCAAGCTTCCATCCTCCAACGGCAGCGAGTCCACCCTCCAAGCTCTCCATCTCCGGAAATGGAAGAGACGAAATCACGAGGTAGCAAGCTGCAACTTTTCCCCAACCGTGCATACAATCGTCGAGGTTCATTGTAGGCGATGTGTGTAGAACTATTATTATGTAATTGTACGAATCTTGGGTATTATGTTATTGACTTCATATTTTCGTTTAAAGTTGACTTTTTTATTGTATAGTTGATTTTTTCATTACATGAACAAGCACCCCATTGACAAATTTTCTGGCTCCGCCACTGACCTCGAACCCGTTACTTGACCGGCTCAATTACGATTTGACAACGTTAAGCAATACGAGATATTTTACCAACCATAAATAAAGTCGGGGGCGTCATATATAAGTCAACAATTCAATCTCTAGCACAGTGATTTGTTTCATTAATATTTTCTTACTTAAACTGAATTCCTTCCTTCCTATTCAGCTAGCACTGTCACTGGCGTGAGTCATCAGTCGATCTCTCAGTCCTACAAAAACCCTACACTATTAACCCCTTTCTCCGTTTACCAGCTTCGCAAGAGTACCATATTCATTAGACAGAATACAACTCGGGATTCCTTCCTCCGAAGCTTTTACCCATTCGCTGCCGAAGATGAGCCAGTTGAAGGCGTTATCTGCTTGCTCTGCCGCCACTCTCATCTCCCATGGACCCAGACGAGGTAACTACTCACTACTCCACCCCCTGTTTTGGCTCGCCAATGCCAAAGCATTCAAACTTTATTTTGCCCAGGAACTGATTGTCAACTGTGATAACCCTTGCTCCCTTTGTGGATTTTGTTTCAAAATCTTTTGGTATTGCTGTGTTAGTCTAATCCCTTTTCCTTGTCCCTTTATGATAGCAGAGGATTTGGCTTCGGCTTCCGCTTCTACCTTGAAGGTACATGATTTTGTATTCTTCTTCTCAACTTGAGTAGAGAGCGCCATTGCGTCCCACAGCTTTCTTACACAATTTTATCATTGAGTTCTGATGTTATTCTGGGTTCCCCATTGGTTTGAGTTGCAGTTTGGAGCCGGTGCAAGTGAGCTCAATGGAAGTCCACTGGTTAGCCAACATTGCAGACTTGTTAAGGCTCACAAAAGTCAAGGTGAGGCTCGTAGAAATTACAATTGAATCTTTGTTGATTCTGCATTGTAGGATGCCACACCAGGGCATTTCTCTTCTTCTTCTCCTCTTCATTGTTCCTATCCAGAGACATTTTTCCTCGCTTGTTAATGGAGCCATTATGTGTAATCTGATTACCCTTTACTCTTGTGCAAAAGTTAGTTTGAATTAGAGCTTCTGGGATGCCAACCTATAAAATTATTGTGCTAATTCTCCACTTCCCGTAATGTGTGCTTGATGTCGATATGTGTAGCTGTTCACTGAGTTGTTCTTGTGAGTTTCTTGTGTTTTCTGACTTATAAGGTTTGTGTGTGCAGTAATCAAAGCAGTTGCTTCCAATGATAAAGAAACTGTCTCGGCTGGAGCCACTAATGGCAGGGGCTTCCGAGGCAAATTGAACAAGGTTGTTTTAGCTTACAGTGGTGGTTTAGACACATCAGTCATCGTGCCGTGGTTGAGGTACACTCAACTTAAATTGTGTTGAATGTATATTTGTGTTCAAAATTTGGTATATGATTGATTGTACTCGTAAAATGTGTACTTGATGATTACGGTTGTGCATTGCCAACTTCTTATGTAGATTGAATGATTATTGGGTCAATTGTTACTTTCACTATGTTTTTTCGGAACTATACATGATAATATAACCCTGCATGTTTCCCCGGGAAGAATGTTTCCTTTCCCTTTGGTGGATGAAGTATCACTTTTCTTTCTCACCAAACAATTTCGACTCTTTCAGGGAGAATTATGGCTGTGAGGTTGTCTGCTTCACTGCTGATGTTGGCCAAGTATGGAAATTGTATCAATATCCTTAAGTTCCGTTATCAACGTTGCCCTTTTTTTGTTTGTTTGTTAATCACTGTCTTGATTTTCTTTCGTTGGGACTAATACCATAGGGCATCAAAGAACTGGATGGTTTGGAGCAGAAGGCCAAAGCTAGTGGCGCATGCCAACTAGTGGTGAAGGATTTAAAGGAGGAATTTGTGCAGGACTACATATTCCCCTGTCTTCGTGCCGGTGCAGTATATGAGAGAAAATACTTGCTAGGAACATCAATGGCCCGTCCTGTGATCGCTAAGGTGAGCTCTTTTAGAGTATCTTGTATTGGTCTCCTCCTTAGTGGCAAACCAGAAGATACACATCGCCAACTATCACACTTGGTCAATGACTATTCTATTGGTCTTATTATCTTCATCATTATTTGCTAATGTTGGACTATGTAACTCAATTGGCAGGCCATGGTTGATGTTGCCAAAGAGGTTGGGGCCGATGCTGTATCACATGGATGCACTGGGAAGGGAAATGACCAGGCATGTGTTGCATGAATGCTTGAGATTAGAATATCTGGGTTTTTTTATTAGCGTAACCTGACACTGTTAACCTGTGTGTTCAGGTTCGCTTTGAATTGACATTTTTCTCCTTAAATCCTGAGTTGCATGTTGTTGCTCCATGGAGGGAGTGGGATATTCAAGGGAGGGAGGATGCTATTGAGTATGCCAAGAAGCACAATGTACCAGTTCCAGTGACAAAGAAATCTATATATAGCAGAGATAGGAACCTTTGGCATTTGAGTCATGAGGTATGTTGTTCTGTAGTTTGTAAGGGATCTGCTTTTTGTTCCCCGTCATAATACCTTTTTTATATGCTGTTGCTCTCTTGCATTCCATGTTCCAGTACCCTAAGTAGCCACTGCGTCTAGTTTTATCCATCTTGATGAGGCGTTTCTCACTTGTATATACAATCTAAATTTTTTGCTTACTTTGTATCCTGCAACTTGAAGGGCGACATATTGGAAGATCCAGCAAATGAGCCAGAGAAGGATATGTACATGATGTCAGTGGACCCAGTGGATGCACCAAATGAGCCAGAGTAAAATTTTTACCCCAGAATCTCAAACAGATCTTCATCTTCCCTACAATTTCCCATAAGTTTGAAATTCATTTTTTATTCCTATAACCATTTGTTTGCAGATATGTTGAAATTGGGATTGTCTCTGGGCTTCCGGTTTCAGTGAACGGGAAGCAGTTGTCACCAGCATCTTTGCTTACCGAGCTAAATGAGCTTGGTGGAAAACATGGTATTGGACGGATTGACATGGTTGAAAACCGGTTGGTCGGCATGAAGAGCCGTGGGGTGTATGAGACACCAGGCGGGACCATACTTTTCTGTGCTGTGCGTGAGCTGGAGTCACTGACACTAGACCGGGAAACAATCCAAGTCAAAGACTCACTAGCATTGAAGTATGCTGAACTGGTTTATGCGGGTAGGTGGTTTGACCCCCTTCGTGAGTCCATGGATGCATTCATGCAGAAGATCACAGCAACAACTACTGGTTCCGTGACTCTGAAGCTTTACAAGGGATCTGTCTCAGTCGTGGGACGAACAAGCCCTCATAGTCTGTACAGGCAAGACATTTCATCGTTTGAGAACGGCCAGATATATGATCAAGCTGATGCTGCTGGTTTTATCAGATTGTATGGTCTTCCCATGAGGGTGAGGGCTATGCTTGAAAATGGCATGTGAAGAGAACCCTGTCGTCTCCAATTGGATTTGGACAGCTCCAGCATTTTCCTTTTTCTTTTGGCTGTTCTTAGTCCTTGCGAATTTGGAAGTTATGATGAAATGGGCTGCCAACCATATTCATAACCGTGGTCAGGAAGATGGACAATCAATCAGTTCTGCTCCTCAGATTAATGATTCCACCTTCAGAGTAGCTGCTTTTGTGTATTTTTGTTTTTGAACATCATGGGATGGGCATATGGATATGCTATCCTGCGTCCCTGAAATTGGAAGTCAGAAGATTCAATACCGATGCGTTCCTTGAAAAACTGCACTCAATCGAGTACTAGTAATTACTAGCTTATTACCCGGCTCGTTGGCCGGATTACTGTACGTTACCCACTTGTGGAATGGGAGAGAAAGCAAGTGAGAGTGAAGGGATTGGGATTCCACTTGATTAGGACCGATCCGGCCCAACCTAAAGACTCAGAAAGAGTCAATAAGAAAATACGAAAGGAGATGATTAGTCATATATCTTGACTCTTGAGAAGTGTGTCAAACAGGATCAAGGTTGGGTGAGGCAATTTTTAGCGCTAAGCAGAGCTCTGGGTTGAATAACTTTACTTAGGCCTAGAAATTGGTGCTGATGCAGACTTCAGTTTTTATTATATCATCATCAATCATCATTGAATTAGTCCTGGGCATCCCTCCCCGTTGTCGGTCTGAATTCTAATGATGGTTCATTCCTTGCACCAGCCATATCAGCAAAAGTTGTCATCTCGAGCATGATTTGCCTATGTACAAATAATACAATTAAAATATAAAACTGAATTCAAAGAAAAGGAAAAGAGAATTCTATCACATGCCAATAAATACACACATAATAGTTGAAGCTAAGTGAAAGTCATTACTCGCACATCAATTCTAAAAAATTACAGACTAAACAATGGCTAGAATGGGACTGAAACTACCAAGAATCATGGACGAAACAACTTTTCAAATTAAATAATCCTTATACTGAAACTACTTTCTAACTTGAAATAAGACATGATCACAGTTCATAGCACTTTTATCACTATGAATTAGTTGTAGCTCGTCCTTATCACTGCCTCCCAAGCTCAATTCAAACAGAATAGAGACCGTTATGTAAGATAACCATATCCTTACTGATCATAATTCCTTTCTTCACTCCATTTTTTTCGGAGAAAAGAGTTATCCCCTTCTTCTGCATTTCCCTTTCCCCCTCTCTTCTCCCTCTTCTTCACAAACCGATCCCTAAACCCGCAACAACAACACAAAAATAGCCTTCGCCTCTGCCATCTCCATCTACTGAACGCGTTGGTGGCAAGACAGGACTGCAGAAGCAAAATTTTCTAAAATCAAACTAAATTTTTTGAAGGAGACTCAACCACGAAAAAAGAGTAAAGCAACAATGCTAATAGTTCAGATGGTTGGTTTTGATGTTATACGTTGCTTTTGTTATGGTCTTTAGTATATCAACTGCAACAGAGAGGTTTCCTCCAATCATCTTTAGTGCATGATTTAGAAGTAAGTCCTCTTGTTTGTGTCAAACGGAAACATTCATGAGTTCTTAATTCCCCTGTTAGTGTAAATGCAGCAGCAGCAAAGAAGTTTGACAACACAGCAAGCACACAGGCAAAATGATACAATGCAGTAGGTAATATGTGTCTCGAAGATTTTGAGTTACTAAAGTTCATGTTAAAAATAAACATGAATTAAAATGGATTATTCTATTAAGCAAACACCCCCTCTAATCATACAAAGATTAGATATCCAATTCACAAACAATTAAGCCATAAAAAATCATCACACATCCACCACCTTTGATTCCCTAAATTTGGTTTTTCGCAAAGTTATGGACTCTTAAGGGTAACGTTCATGGGTAGTCTGTTTCATAACTCTAGAGAGCACAGTAAGCAGCCACCAGCCAGACACAGTGCGGTAGGCGAATATGATTCTCAATTGACAATTTCTCACCACCGGAAGTAAGAACATACTATAATAAACGTAGCGTTCATGGGTGGTCTGTTTCATAGCACTACTACACAATTTGTTAAAAAAGAAAGAAAGGTATTTAGCATCACGGCGGAACAACTTTTACAGGCCAACAACGACTACATGCTGCAACCACCAGAACTGGTATCACAACTCATAAGGAAAATCAAAAGATTTACTCTCAAATTAAGTAGTTACAACATCGAGCAATCGTCAAGCACATACACCATCACAAAAGTCACGGGACCTGATTCACAAAGCATTCAAACATTTGAGGACATTTCTGCAAAGGTACAACTTATATGTCTTTTCTCCAAGCCATTTCCATCAACATGCTAATAAATTTCCAATGCATAAAACAAACGGGCCAAAACTTGAAATTCAGCCTGTTTGACCGACCCATGCCAAATTCTAATTATTCTTTACTTTTAAACTTTCTATTTGAAAATAAAAAATAGTGAAAGAAAAGAGACGACTACAATTCGCCATTTGCACATAACTTGTTCGGGAATAAAACCATAGAAATTCAAAAGGAACTGAAAATGTTTAGGATCGTTTTAATGTTTAAAATAACCAAATAGATCTTTATGTTTAGTTTTTTACTAACAAATACCAAACGATTTCCTATAGCATACACTATAATCTAATCATTATGATGTCAAATAATTATAAAATATATATTTGAAATGATAAAAATTGGACTAATTGGGTTGGTCGAGGTTAAACCATTGAATAACTTTAAAATACATTATATTTTAGCCACTAAGATATAAAATAATAGCATAATATATATTATGTAAGAGAAAATAGCTTGTTTTAGAATGGAAAACCAATGATGTTCATTTGTTTTACTTGATGGCCAAATCCCATGTAGGTCAGGCCCATTCAACTCTTTTATTTTATGGTTAGCTGTTAGCCCATTAGATACCATGCATTAGTTTATTGTTAAATTTTTTTTTATTTTTAACAATAAAAAGAAGTATTATTTTTGCCTTTTCATATATATTTTATCACCACTGAGAAATAAAAGGGTATAAAGAAAAGAATTGACACTCCTGGACCCGTTTAAATTCGCATGTGTACGGTAAGTTGGCCCGTTCCACAGAGGAAAGAGAAAAAAATTGACACTCCCTATTCTACCCTTCCTACAAACGCTCCTCGAGCAGGAAATTTGAAATGGGGGAAGAGTTTTTTCCACCTTGCTATTATATGTTTTTAATTTAAAAGGATACAATAAATGTACTTAGTGTGATTGGTTATGATCCTTGCCTTTCTTTAAAATGATCATGGTTCGAATCCCAGTACATATATTTTTAATGAATAAAAAAACGTAATTGTGAAGACCAAAATGTCCTTCCTACTTTCACTCTCGTTGCAGGAAATTTGAAATGGGGCTCTCGTTTTCCGCTTCGGTGTATTATAATATGTGTAGACTAAGGGTGATAAACGGTTGCCGGTTAGTCGGTTAACCGTTTAACCGAACCAAAATTTTTGGTTACTCGGCTAACCGATAACTATTTATTAGAGGTGTCGGTTAGTGGTTTACTGGAAGATGGCTAACCAATTGGTCTTCGGTTAGTAACCAAAATTCAGACGGTACACCGACTAACCGAGACCCAACTCACCCAGCCCGCCATACCAGTCCACTCCTCTCTTCACTCTCCACAATGACGCCGTCTGACTAACCAAAACCACACCGACTAACATGCCTAGTAATTATATATCATACTATAACCAATTCAAAGAGTTGAACTTAATTAACCTAAGCTATATTACCGAGCAGAGAAACATACAAAGAAAATTCACCAAGCACAAGTTCAAAAGTAAATCTACATCTCTACAAATCTATAAAATTTATGATGGAGATTCACCACTCCATTTTGCTGGGATTTGAAATTCCGGCGCCCAAAGCAATTCACGGATGTCCTTTTGTGACATTTCACCAAGGTTTACTCTACCGTACCGGTCGGACCGGATAATAGACCCACAACGCTAGGCGATTTTAGCGGTAGGAAACGATTCAATTATGGTTAAACCATGATTTTAGTACAAAATACCCTACCGTTTACTTCCCTGGTATAACCTCCAGTACGGTTTCTTGACCCTTGCATTTCACTCCTTTTAGTTGTGCAGTGCGTTTTATATAACCTGGGCAAACTTGGGCTTTGACAGCTGAAGTGAGAAGGTTCGTTATATAATACTCTCGGTCCAACTATTAAAGAAGCCTTCTACAGTCCTAGCCTTTCCGGCCGGTAACACAATTTTTAACTCAAAGCCTCAACCACAAGCCCACAAGAGAAGCCCAAAAGGGAAATGAAAAACGATTAAATCAATAATTAGTTTTTTTTTTTAACATAGACAGGGATAATCAAAAGTCACATAGTCAGAGTACAGAAAATAACGCCGTGCGAAAGTCGACCAGTAGTCGAGCTTCCGATGAAAGGGCTTGTTTTGCCACAAAATGGGCGGCCCTGTTAAAGCTACGCTGAGCGTAGGAACACGAACAGAAGTAAAACGACTGCGCCAACCGGTGGATATCCTCCAATATAACGCCGAGTGCGAATGAAAGCTCCCCATTCTGGCTGAATCCGACAAAGCCCACACTGCCACCCTGAGATCGGATAACAGCGCCATAAAAATGGACAAGTGATAGACCGTCATTTACACATGTTTTTACCCTCATACTTACACCGTTTGAGGTGTTGATTCTCGTGTTTTAGGCTGATTTCACGCTAGGTTGTGCTTGTTTGTGTTATTTCAGGACCTAGTACGTGAATGAAGGCTTAGGAGCGAGTCTGGGGTCGATTGGACGCAGAACGGACGAAGGGCGAGCTTTTTGGGGAGTGCACGGGCAGACCAGGAGGCTGCACGGCCGTGCACTTGAGCCATTTGGCCGTGCACCTCATGTCGAGGCCATGCACGGCCAGACCCTGAAGATTGCACGGCCGTGCGCCTGGCCGTGCAAGGTGGATGAAGGCCGAATAATTGATACGGTCCGTTTTGAGGGTGCACGACCAGAATGGTGTTGTGCACGGCCGTGC
Organism: Linum tenue; assembly: GCA_946122785.1. Classification (NCBI taxonomy): domain Eukaryota; kingdom Viridiplantae; phylum Streptophyta; class Magnoliopsida; order Malpighiales; family Linaceae; genus Linum; species Linum tenue. Next base: position 34,416,915 of record CAMGYJ010000007.1, read on the forward strand.
ACCTGGCCGTGCAACTCGGGAAAGTCGGTTTTAAAGCCTAATTCGAGCCAAAAGTGGGAGAATCGTTTTTTGAGAGCAAAAACAGAGCCCTAGAGAGAGAAAGTGCGAAGAACTCATCCTAGAAGCCGTCTAAGAGCTGGATTTCATCGAATCGAGCTTGGAGATCGTCATAGGAGTGGAAATCATCGTCCCGGAGCAGATTATCCTCATCGTTATGAGTATGACTAATCCGATTCTTGTTTTCTCTTCTCTCTCTATGGAGTAGAACCCTTCTCTCACTTGGGTATGAAGAACCCTAGTTCCTTGTGTTAGGGATTTGATTGTAATGACTTGGGATGATATTACTGTTTGATTTTAATCGAATGACGCATGTTTAATGAATTGATTTGAGTCTGATCATCTTTTCTCAATTTCTGCTGCAACCTGAGATAGATAGAATCTGATTAGGTTGTTAGAGCCTCTTCATTCGATAGTAGGAGATTGGCTATACGAGAGTTAGCCAGTTTACTGCTTTGTACTGGTGTCATTGGCGCCAGTAGTGGAGTTCTGTGTTCATAGCCTCAGCTTTCTATCCCGGTGAAGACTAGTCGTCTGCCGGGTAGTTAGACTGAGAGGGCTTGGTCAGCTTAAGAGATTCCAAGCTACTGTCGGATCTTCCGCAGTCTAATCAACAGTAAATCAACCCAGGGAATTGCAATTGAACCTAACTAAGGGGCTAGGGGGACTCAATCCCGAGTGACTCTTGCCTGCTTTAGAAACCCGAACAATTTACTGCTTTCTTGTTGCTTTTACTTTTCACAACAATCACTCGACTTAGTTTGCTAGATAATAGAGAATCACGGAGTAAGCAGTAGATCTAGACCCCGGGTTGATAATTAAACTTGCCTGTTACTGCAGTCCCTTTCATTGGTTACACTTGGCCATTGTTAGGTGTTGTGTTTTAGCGTGTCAAGTTTTTGGCGCCGTTGCCGGGGAACCCTCTAGATTATTGGGGAAACGTGAGAATTTGTTACTCTAGCTTTTATTTACTGCATTTTATCTCTTCCACCTGTGTGCCTTCACGGGTTGCTTCTGCTGATTGTGTGCAGGTAGTGCATGACCCGTAGCCAGTCGGGAGATCTACTACCATTAGACGAGGAGCTTGAACGAACTTGCAGGAACTTCAAGCGGGCTCTAAAGGCGCGACTGGCTGCGGAGGAGGCGCTAACACAGCTGCAGTTAGGAGAAGAAGAAGAAGGAGAGATGGGTGATCCGCAGAACCATGCTGTGATCCCCGAGGAGCAAACCATGGGATCCTACTGGACCGCTAGGGCTGCGGACATGAGGTCCCCCATTCAACACCCTCAGGTCCCAGCCAACAAATTTGAGGTGAGCACCTCCGTGATCACCATGCTGCGCGGTTCAGTAGTGTTCTGTGGTAAGGAGGGAGAGTGCCCTCGATCACATCTCAGGCGATTCCACGAGCTCATCGATGGAATCAAGATCAATGGGGTACCGGCAGATGCCATCCAGCTGAGGTACTTCCCATTCACTCTGGAGGGGCAGGCCAAGGAGTGGCTAGACACTCGACCTCCGGGCTCCATCACCACGTTCGCCAACCTGGCGGACAAGTTCCTCACCCGCTACCATCCTCCATCCAAGACAGCTGATCTCCAGAAGCAGATTACACATTTTTCTCAGGATGAGGATGAGACCATTCGGGATGCTTGGGAGAGGTACACCAGCCTCTTTCTCAGGTGTCCCAACCATGGTTTCAACGATGCGTTCAAGGTGGGCACCTTCTATCACGCCCTCTTCCCAGAGGACAAGCAGCTGATCGATTCGGTTTGTGGCGGGAACATGCTGACCAAAACCCCGCCACAGCTGAATCAACTCTTTGAAGAGATGGCGGAGAATGGTTATGATTGGGGCACTGCCAGGAGATCGAGGAGAGCACCAGGCCGGGGTGTGCATGCTGTGGGCACCCAGTCATCTGATCTGGTGCAGGTGGTATCGAAGCTGGTTTCAGCTATCGATCGTTCTGGTTTGATTGCAGGTACCGGACAGCCGCAGGCGATGCACTGCCAGTGGTGTGAGAGCTCTCATCACACCGTGGAGGACTGTCAGGCTATGAGGGAGTCGTCCACTCCCCAGGAGCAGGTGGATTTCATCGGGAATGCCAGGCGCTTTGACCCCTACAGCAACACCTATAATGAGGGGTGGCGCCAGCATCCTAACTTTTCTTGGGCTGGGCCAAATCCCAGACCACCAGCTCCCCAGGGACCTCCCGGTTTCCAGAGGCCTCCATACCAGCCCAGACAGGGGCAATTTCAGCAGCAACAGCAGCCACTCTACCAGCCCAGACAGGGGCCAGTTCCACCTCAGTCGCAGGCACGACCATTTCCACAGGCAGGGGCAGCCCCAGCACAGGTTGACCCGATGGCGGAACTGAGAGATCTGGTGGGTTCTCTGGCCACCTCCAGTGCAAGTAAATTCAATAACATGGAGCAGTTCATGGAGAAAGCTTCTGGCAAGTTCTTGGAGCTAGAAGCTGGTCAGAGAAACACGCTGGCTGTGCTGCGAGATATACAGACCCAGCTTGGTGGTGTTGCCCAGGCTGTTGCTCGGAGGACTCCAGGTACCTTGCCTGGTCAGACCATCCCTCACCCGCAGAACCAGGATGAAAACTGCAGTGCCATCACAACCAGGAGTGGCAAGGTGACTGCCGATCCACCTGTTCGGGCAGAGGAGAGAGAGACCCCTGTTTCAGCACTTCCAGCTAATCAGGAAGAAATGGAGAAGGAGGTTGAGGTGCCTGCTCCTAAACCGCAACCAGTGGTGAAGGAGTATGTACCACAGCTTCCCTTTCCTACTCGGTTGCACAAAGACCGACTGGAGACTGAGTTTGCCAAATTCATGGCAATGCTGAAGCAGGTGAATATTAGCATGCCCTTCGTGGAGGCATTATCGAAGATGCCCAAGTATGCCAAGTTCATGAAGGATCTCCTCACCAACAAGAGGAAGCTTGGGGAGCTGTCTACGGTGATGCTAAACGAGGAGTGTTCTGCCATCCTGCAGAACAAACTACCAGAGAAGCGAAAAGATCCAGGGAGTTTCACTATCCCTTGCATGATTGGTAGTTTGCATGTAGGGAAGTCCTTGGCGGATTTAGGCGCTAGCATTAATGTCATGCCATATTCACTGTTTAAGAAGCTAGGCCTAGGTGAACCCAGTAATACTAGGATGAGCATCCAGCTTGCTGATAGATCTATTGTGCATCCTAGGGGTATAGCAGAGGACTTGATAGTCGCAGTAGGGCCATTTTCATATCCTGTTGATTTTGTGATTTTGGACATAAATGAGGATGTTGATGTGCCATTGATACTGGGTAGACCTTTTCTCGCCACCGCCAAGGCACTGATTGATGTTAATGCTGGAAAGCTGATTTTGAGAGCTGGGGGTGAACAAATCACCTTCTCTGTTTCTGATAATATGAAACACCCCCAGCTCCATGATGATCTTGATTACTGTGATGTTGTTGCTGATTTTGAAACCGCACTCGCCATCACGAGTGCGGGTACTGATGATTTCCTTGAGCGTTGTCTTTTGCTAGGGGAACAGGCATCACAGGATGTGCAGCTGGCGGAGCAGCTGGAGGAGCTGGACGAGGCTGCGAGCGAGGGGCGAGAGCTGCCATTCAAGCCGATTCCCATCTCGCCCCGGCTCGCTACATCATTGGAGGAGCCACCAGAGTTAGAGCTTAAACCCCTCCCATCTCATCTGGAGTATGCATTTCTCCGGGAGGGGAATAAGCTCCCGGTTATTATTAGCTCGGATCTGACCCCCGAGCAGAAGAGCAGGCTGGTGGATCTGTTGCAGAAGTATGCCCGGGCCATGGCATGGAAGATCATTGACATCAGAGGCATTAGCCCATCCTTCTGCTCTCACAGAATCTTGATGGAGGATGAGGTTAAGCCAGTCAGGCAGCCGCAGAGGAGATTGTCTCCTAACTTGGAGGCAGTGGTCCGGGCAGAGATCGTGAAGCTCATGGATGCAGGGATCATCTTTGCTATATCTGATAGCAAGTGGGTCAGCCCCACTCAGGTGGTCCCGAAGAAAGGCGGGATGACTGTGGTCCCGAACGAGAAGAAGGAGTTGATCCCGATGCGGACCGTGACCGGCTGGAGAGTCTGCATCGATTACCGGCGCCTGAACGACGCCACCAGGAAAGATCATTTTCCCCTACCTTTCATTGACCAGATGCTGGAGAGGTTTGCGGGCCATGAGTTCTATTGCTTCCTGGATGGCATGTCTGGGTACTTCCAGATTCCTATTGCATCGGAGGATCAGGAGAAGACCACATTCACTTGCCCCTTCGGCACTTTTGCTTACCGGAGGATTCCATTTGGGCTGTGTAACGCACCGGCGACCTTCCAGAGATGCATGCTGGCTATCTTTGACCGACTGGTTGGAGAGATCATGGAAGTCTTCATGGATGATTTCTCGGTATATGGAGATTCCTTCACTCATTGTCTCCATAACCTGGAACTCGTTCTGAAGAGGTGCGAGGAGACGAATCTGGCACTCAGCTGGGAGAAGTGCCATTTTATGGTTCTTGAGGGTATCGTGCTTGGGCACAAGATCTCCAAGAAGGGGATTGAGGTAGATCGCGCGAAGATTGAGACGATCAGTCAGCTACCTCCTCCCGTTTCTGTGAAGGGGATTCGCAGCTTTCTGGGTCATGCAGGCTTTTACCGGCGCTTCATCAAAGACTTCTCGAAGATTGCCCTGCCGTTGACCAAGCTGTTGGAGAAGGATGCGCCATTCCTGTTCACTCCAGAGTGCACAGCTGCATTTGAGACTCTGAAGGAGAAGCTTACCCATGCCCCTATCATGGTGACTCCTGACTGGTCTCTTCCTTTTGAGCTGATGTGCGATGCGAGTGACTATGCAGTCGGAGCAGTTCTGGGTCAGAGACGCGAGAAACACTTCCAGCCCATCTACTACGCGTCGAAGACCTTGAACGATGCACAGGAGAACTACACCACCACAGAGAAGGAGCTCCTCGCTGTGGTGTATGCATTTGACAAGTTCCGACCCTATCTGGTGCTCTCTCATGTGGTGGTCTACACTGACCACTCGGCGATTCGTTATCTGATAAGCAAGGCTGATGCCAAGCCTCGGCTCATCCGCTGGATCCTGCTGCTGCAGGAGTTTGATATCGAGATCCGGGACAAGAAGGGAGCCGAGAATGTTGCTGCAGATCATCTTTCGCGGTTGGAAGCCCCTCCGGTGGACAACTTCGAGGAAGAGATCGACGACTCCTTCCCGGGTGAGCGATTGCTGGCGATGACCCTGGTGGACAGCGTTACCCCTTGGTATTCTGGCTTTGCCAATTATCTGGTGGGCCAGCAGTTACCCAAGGGGATGGCTACTCATGCGTAGCGCAAGTTCTTCTCCGATCTGAAGCACTACTTCTGGGAGGATCCTTACCTCTTCAGAATCGGAGCAGATGGCGTGATCCGGCGCTGTGTCATGGAGCATGAGATGGGAGACATCCTGTCTCACTGTCACGAAGGACCTACTGGCGGTCATCATGGAGGAACCCGCACGGCGCGGAAGGTGCTACAGTCGGGCTTCTATTGGCCCTCGCTCTTCAAGGATGCAGACACCTTCGCACGCCAGTGCGACCGCTGCCAAAGGTCAGGTAACATTTCTGCCCGGGATGAGATGCCCCAACATATATCTGTTATTTGTGAAATTTTTTATGTTTGGGGTATCGATTTCATGGGCCCATTCCCTCCATCTTTTGGCAATCTGTACATTTTGGTTGCAGTGGACTACGTCTCGAGGTGGGCAGAAGCTCAAGCCATGCCCACCAATGATGCAAGACGGGTCTGCTCATTTCTGAAGCCATGCCCACCAGTGATAGAGGAACCCATTTTCAGGGGCAATTCACTAAACTCCTCTCTCGCTATGGCGTTAAGCATCAGGTGTCGGTGGCCTATCACCCCCAGTCAAATGGGCAGGCCGAGCTGACGAACCGAGAGTTAAAACGTATAATTGAAAAGATGGTGGTTCAGTCCCGCAAGGATTGGTCCACCAAGCTCGATGATGCTCTCTGGGCGTATAAGACTGCCTATAAGAACCCGATTGGCACTTCTCCCTATAGGCTTGTCTATGGGAAGGCGTGCCATTTGCCGGTAGAGCTAGAGCACAAGGCCTTCTGGGCCATTAAGCTGCTAAACATGGATTTGAGTGTTGCAGGTACAGAACGTAAGTTGCAGCTGCTGGAGTTGGAGGAGTGGCGTTACCACGCCTACGAGAACACCCTGCTCTACAAAGAGCGCACCAAGCGTCTCCACGACGCTAGGTTGAGGGGCCCGAAGGAGTTTCAGGTAGGTGATCGTGTTCTGCTCTTTAATGCACGCCTGAAACTCTTTCCGGGCAAGCTCCGTTCTAGGTGGTCGGGTCCCTTCACGGTGACCCAAGTTTTCCCGCATGGTGCGGTGGAGATCAGCAATGCTCAAAGCCATTCAAGGTGAATGGCCACCTCCTAAAGTTGTACTTGGGAGGTGCTGTCGAGCGCGCAGAGCTGCTAATCAAGCTCGAGGACCCTTAGTTCCTCTACTGGCGTCCAGCTAAAAGACGGTAAAGAAGCGCTTGTGGGGAGGCAACCCCACCGAGGTTTGCATTTTCTTACTCTTTTTCATTTGATTTTGTGTGTTTTTGAGTCTTGAGACGTTGATCCAGAGTCAAGTGTCGTTTTTGAGTGAAAACAGGTTGATTTCGGGACTCCAGCAAGTCGCACGGCCAGGACCTCAACTTGCACGGCCGTGCGGATATCCCCCTTGGCCGTGCGAGCTCTCGGTAAAAGTCGCACGGCCAGAAGTGCAATGTGCACGGCCGTGCGATCCGCCTGGCCTGGCCGTGCGTCTGGCACGGGCATCACTTTGACTCGCACGGCCGTGCGGGTATCCCCACTTGGCCGTGCGAGCTCTCGGTCATAACTGCACGGCCAAAATTGTCATGTGCACGGCCGTGCGACATCCTCGGCCAGGCCGTGTCGGCCTGCACGGCCAGAAGAAAGCCGTGCACGGCCGTGCGCCCCTGCCCGTGCAGCCGATGCACGGTCTATATAAATGGCCTGCACGGCCAGTATGGTCAGAAAACCCAAAATCCTCGCCGGAATCCTCTGCCCTCGCCGGAAAACCGCGACAAACCCACCTTTTTTCGATTTTTTCGGCCGCTTTGGGTCATTTTTTCACCAAACCAACACCAAACCCACTCCTTCTACACCCAAAGCGGCCTATCCCTCGAGTTTGAGCGAGTTTGGGCGACGTTTTGTCGCCGGAGGCGATTTCCGGCGAGGCTCCGACGAGCATTTCCGGCCAGTTTTTCGGCGTTTCGTCGATTCCATTGTCTTCCCCTCATCATCCCCTACACCTCTACTTGAGTCTCCAGGTTTGATTTTGCCCCTAACTATGTTAATTTTGGAGAATTGAGTGTGTAGGGTGTATGTTAGAGAACCTCATTGAATCATGTGATTTGTGTGAAATTGATTGAGGGGAATGCATGGGATGTGATTGAATTATGTTGGGCAAAGTCCCCTTTGCTTGTTTGAGCCCTTGTGTGCAATAATTTGGCCAATTTCATGCTTAACTTAATAGTGCACACAAGGTGTTCGATGAAATGCCTGTTTTCCATGCCATGTTGTGGCCACCGGTTGGGGCCCTTAATGATGTAGTTTGAGGGTGTATTTGCTATGGATGTGAACCTTGAGTTGCCTATTTTCTTGTGAATGTGCACCCCCCACCCAGATTATGCTTGATTTATCGAGTTTTTGACCCCCGAACTATGGATGAAACCATGGTTAGGCTGCTTTCTGTTCTTAAGTGTGGGGGTGGGCTTGACCTTTTCTTTGGCTCTTTTGGTTCCATGTTGGGTTGTTGTTTTGCAGGGCAATGGCGAAACCTAATCTCCAGCACCCGTTCATCCGGGATCTCAGGAGGGGCCCCACCGTAGAGCGCTTCAAGGCGGTCGCGGAAACCCCGTTTGGGTCCCACCATTGCTGGTCCAAACGGGAGTTTCGGCGACTGCACTGCTACGAGCAGCTTTCCGCCGCGGTCGCCAACACCGCATGGCGCCGTCTGCTCCAGATCTGCGAGAAGGTCTACTACGAGCCGGTGTGGGAGTTCTACACGACTTTCAAGCACAATTCCACGACCAGTTGCCGGGACAGTACAGCCGTCCAATTCAGGCTGGGCGGTGTCCCCCGGTCCTTGAGCTACCACGAGCTGGCCGAGGCTCTCGACCTCGACCTCGACGACAGTGAGGACTACATCACCGAGGTAAATGAGCCTCCGGAGGTGGACTTCGGGAGGCTGTACACCAGCCTGGCTCGGCCAGGCCAGACGCGTCCCTTCCGGTCCGGGAGGACGAAGGCATCTACCCTGCAGATCGACAACCGACTTCTCCACCACCTGCTGGCGAAGTCTTACACTCCTGCAGCTGACAGTGCCGGCGCCATCACGAAGAGGCCCCTGTACTTCCTCCATTCGATCCGCCAGCGCCGCCATCCTCTCCACCTGGGTTCGGTGGTGGCCAAGACCTTCGAGAAGACGGCCACAGAGCTGAAGAGCCTCCACTGCGCCCCCCTCATCACCCGCCTGGTCACCTTCTTTGGCCTTTCACTGCAGGGGTGCACCGAGGAGGGGGACACCCTCATCTTTGGCAGCAAGACGATCGGGAAGATGCTGCTGTTGCGAGAGAGGAACGGTGTTCAGTGGGTCGATGGATTCCCGGAGCCTCCGATCCCCGCGGAGCCCGTACCAGAGGCCCAGGCCGAGGGCCAGGAGGAGGAGGCTGCCGATGAGGTGGATCCCGAGGAGGTGGATGCTGCTGCTGATGCTGCTGATGATCCACCACAGACTGACTTCCATTACGGGGGTAGCAGCTCCACTTTCCAGGGCCAGGATTACTTCGCCCAGCAGTTCGAGCAGCTGAGGATCCAGAACCAGCTGATCCTCGACCAGCAGATGCAGTTCCATCAGCAGTACGCGGCAGATCAGGCCGAGTACCGGAACAGGATGGATGCTTATGACGTGCGGCTGAACACGATCCAGACTCAGCAGGACGTGACTCTCGCCCACATCGAGCGGGAGAAGCGCCGTTCACGGCGCATGCAGGAGGTTCAGCAGCACCTGCTTCAGCTGATTCCGGGCGATCAACCTGTCTGGAGGACTCCCTGGGATGACTCCCCTCCACATGACGGTGCTGCTGGCGCTGCTGATGATGATGCGTTCATGAACGACATCGACCTCGCCGATCTTGGCGACGAGTAGGCTCTACTCGTTGCCCGTCTCAGTGTGTTTATTTTTTTTTTTTTTAGACTTTTGTATGTTTGCTCCATGTGTGCGGAGCTTGAACTTAGAGTCGTTTGTTTTTGTTTTTGGTTTTTCCTTTGTGGTTTGATGTAGCCGTCTGGGCTAACACTTATCCCTAACGCACGGTGTGCTAGTGTGTTTCTGGTGTTCGATTTGTGCAGCATTGTCCACTCTCCCGTTCGTTTCTCGCTGACTGGTCCCCTTCCAGTCCCCCAGGAGTGTTCTTACCCGGTAACATCGTTCCCCTTATCTTTCCCTCTACTCCATTGAGGGCAATGTCGTGCTTAAGTGTGGGGGGGTGCTTTGTATCGGTTGGAATATTTATGATGGTGCTTGGAGCCTAGTCCGCTGTCCGAATCTTACGATTTGAGGGCTCCAAGTACTGCTGTTTGATCATATTGGCACTGTGTTTTGATGGATGAATTGATTGGTTTTCGGATTAATGCATGACAACTTGTTTGCGACTAGGACAACCTATGATGAGGACTGAGATGTGCAGTAGAACGATGTAGGGGTTCAGTTTTTCGACTATTTGCTTGCCAACTGTGACTTGATCTGACTTGATCTGATTACTTGTTCTTGACAGTCGTTTATGCATCTAGTTCAGGGTATCAGAATGTGAGATAGAGCATATAGGTAGCCATGTGAGATTTGAGCCTGCTCGTTTCTTTCTTGTGCGATAGATCCCTCTTCCATGATGTGTAGCATTCACGTTGTCACTAGCTAAGATGATGGGGGCATAGGATTAGCCCACGCCCAAAACTGACTGTCCTGATGTGTCATATCCCCTAGTCAGCCCCTTTGAGCCGTGTGTTATCCTTTCTTTTGGTCTATAATGAAAAAAAAATCACCCTTGTTGCATCTTTTAGAAGGTTCCACAGAGTGGTTTTTATATATTCTCTGCTGTTTCTGCTAAAGTCTATGTGAGTGTTGGAGGTAGTGCTTGAAAGTTGGGCAGGTGTTTGAAGTTTATGCAGAAGTGGTGGCTCTCTTAGGAAATGAAAAGAAAAATGAAAGTGAAACAAAGAAACAAATTGAAAGCAAAAGAGAGCCACTACCAAAAATCTGAATAATGCCCAGTAAGTAGTGTTTCTTAGCAGTCTGGCTTGGAAATGCTGATGTTTATGCCTCCTTCGCTCTTGTGCTCTTAAGATATTGAGTAATGCAGAATAGCAGAAAGAAAATACCGGTTTGTTTGACGATGATTGTGTGTTTGGAGAATGTGGAACCTTTTGCTATGAATACTTCCACCACCTAAAAGGCCTTTTCCCCATGTCCAAGACCCTAGCCAGTCATTTGAACCTGTGTCTAAGACCTCCTGATTAGTTAGTGGTGACACCCCATATGTGAACTCTAGCATTTAGAGGCTGCCATCATGGTGAAGAGATGATAGGGATTGAGAGAAATAGCATGCGCATCTTTCGCATCAAATTGTCCTGACCCCACTGGTCGAGAGTGAGTGATTCATTTTCATTTTCTATATGCTCTTGTACCCCGGTGAGGACCTAGATTGCTCGGTCTCTATTCTGATGTCTTGAGCTGGATGCATGAGTTGACTGTTTTGAGTAAGTGGTTGAATCAAGTCTAGGTTGGCCAGTGAACATAAGGGAGACTCTTCCTTTACTCGATTTGCTGCACTCGAATGTCCTTTGTGGTGGTTGTCCAGGTTGTTATTGAGGTTGTGCATGTATTGATGTTTGAAAACCAGTGCGATTCATGTGTTCTGTGCCTTTATGACTTGTCCCCAATGTTGGTTGATTGAAATATGTAAGCTTACCTAGTGTCTGACTTGGTTTGCATGGGGACAAGCAAACGGTTAAGTGTGGGGGAGTTTGAAAGACCGTCATTTACACATGTTTTTACCCCCTATCTTACACCGTTTGAGGTGTTGATTCTCGTGTTTTAGGCCGATTTCACGCTAGGTTGTGCTTGTTTGTGATATTTCAGGTCCTAGTACGTGAATGAAGGCTTAGGAGCGAGTCTGGGGTCGATTGGACGAAGAACGGACGAATGGCGAGGTTTTTGGGGAGCTACACGGGCAGACCAGGGAGACGCACGGCCGTGCACGTGAGCAATATGGTCGTGCGCTTTATGCCGAGGCCATGCACGGGCAGACCCTGAAGATTGCACGGCCGTGCACCCTGGCCGTGCGAGAAGCCTGAGGTCGAACTAATTGATACGCCGCATTTTGGAGTGCACGGCCAAGTGGGTGATCTGCACGGCCGTGCACCCTGGCCGTGCAAGTCGGGAATTCCTGGTTTTAGAGCCTATTCCGAGCCAAAAGTGGGAGAATCGTGTTTTCAGAGCAAAAACAGAGCCCTAGAGAGAGAAAGTACGAAGAACACACCCCCGAGAAGCTGTCTTAGAGCTGGATTTCATCGAATCGAGCTTGGAGATCGTCATAGGAGTGGAAATCATCGTCCCGGAGCAGATTATCCTCATCGTTATGAGTATGACTAATCCGATTCTTGTTTTCTCTTCTCTCTCTATGGAGTAGAACCCTTCTCTCACTTGGGTATGAAGAACCCTAGTTCCTTGTGTTAGGGATTTGATTGTAATGACTTGGGATGATATTACTGTTTGATTTTAATCGAATGACGCATGTTTAATGAATTGATTTGAGTCTGATCAGCTTTTCTCAATTTCTGCTGCAATCTGAGATAGATAGAATCTGATTAGGTTGTTAGAGCCTCTTCATTCGATAGTAGGAGATTGGCTATACGAGAGTTAGCCAGTTTACTGCTTTGTACTGGTGTTCTTGGCGCCAGTAGTGGAGTTCTGTGTTCATAGCCTCAGCTTTCTATCCCGGTGAAGACTAGTCGTCTGCCGGGTAGTTAGACTGAGAGGGCTTGGTCAGCTTAAGAGATTCCAAGCTACTGTCGGATCTTCCGCAGTCTAATCAACAGTAAATCAACCTAGGGAATTGCAATTGAACCTAACTAAGGGGCTAGGGGGACTCAATCCCGAGTGACTCTTGCCTGCTTTAGAAACTGAACAATTTACTGCTTTCTTGTTGCTTTTACTTTTCACAACAATCACTCGAACTAGTTTGCTAGATAATAGAGAATCACGGAGTAAGCAGTAGATCTAGACCCCAGGTTGATAATTGAACTTGCCTGTTACTGCATTCCCGGACTGCGATTACACTTGGTCGCAGTTTGGTGTTGTGTTTTAGCGTGTCAACAAGGCACACTGAGGGAGCAGGTAGGCCACCATCCCTTGGTGGGGATGTGAGTACTCCATCGAGGCCCTGCCCTTGGAGGTACGAGGAACCAGCAAAAGATTGAGGAGAAGTCGACGAAGTGGTTGACGGCTGAACTGAGGCCGCTGTCCATTTATCGGCTGACCTATGCCAAAATCCTTGCTCCTATAACCTCAAGCAAAACGCTTCATCATCAAGATTATCCAACCGGCCACTAGAATTGCCAAACATGACATTCATCGGTCCTCCAAACGACTCTGTCCAAAAGTCCGGATGCGCAGTGTACCCGGAATGCCTACCGAAGCCGCACCCTTTCCTTAGAAAGCCATAAAGCTCCATTAGCAGCCAGAAGTAACCTGCAAAACAAGGAAACAAAAAGGCAACCCAAAAAGATCTTGGAGCTGCCGCTTGGACTTCCTAATCAGCCAAACAATACGAAATGAGAAAGGAAGACTCCACCGTGGAGTAACATTGATAGGCTCCACAATGGAGAGGGTCATCACCGGCAAAACACGATGCCGTAGACCATTATGAGTCAATATGCACGAAACAGACTCTGCAACCCACTCACAAAGATGGGGCTAACGATTTCTATTCTAGGGTACACTTTTTAAATAAAAAATGATTCATAGTTAAACAAAATAAAACGGAAAAACTTTGGAAAGAAAAATAAAAAACAAGGTAAATATGGAGGATAAGTATAAAAGAAATTAAATAAATAATAGTAATAATAAAAAGGAGAGAGCATTTATCCGACGTAACCGCCACCGTCCGGAATTGTAACCGCCAACGCCAACGACGACTTCGTCGTCTCTCGTCGTCATCCAGCCCTCCTCCTAGCGCCGTCGTCCTCATCGCTGTCCTCGTTCGTGGTCGGCGTCGGATCTCCCTTTGTTGGTCGCCAGAGCAAAGGACTGGAGATGAGAGAGAGGAGTCGCCGCCGCCATCATCGGCCCTCTTCTCGCTTATGCGGTGCTCGGAAAAGCGTTACCAGGTGTCGCTAATATCTTGTAAAGTGGATCCTGAGCAGAAGGAGCATCTTCCTCCTGAGCCTCTCTATCGGTCTGAAGATTCTCGAGTTGCTGGTCGATTGCCGCGGGCAACAAATGCGGATGCGACTGCAAAATCTGCCCCAGGAACTGGCCCACCGGGGATTCGAATTGCAGCGGAGGAACTGGTGGGGAAGGATAGTACTCCCCTGGTAACGACCATGCCCGTATTTCTTCTGGAATTTTCTCATAGAGTTTTTATCAAAAAAGAAAAAGTGGAGTGTGTAACTGCGGATTGGAGTAGCCATTAAATCAATAATTAGTTTCCACTTAGAAAGCCTTAATCTTTCCTCTAAGTCTCTAACACACTTGTCGGAGCCCAGATGAGATTAATTAAAGCGGGAAGGTAATTTGGCTGGGGATTATGCGAAAGGTGGTTTTCTTGATGTTTGTTTTTAATTGAGAGAGGAAGAGATGGCTGGAAGAGACGGTGGTGACGCCGGTGAAAACTAAAAAAATAATTATTTATTTTGATAATGATGAGAAATAATATAAAGTAAAAAAAAAGTAGGTTCAAGGTACAACAAGAGCAGCACCAGAAGTGCGCTCAAGACGAAAGAGGAAAGAAAGTAAAGTGTGGAAGTGATGAAAAGCAAAGACCAAAGCAGAATGACCAAGAACAAGAGGCCTCAAATGATGTAACAAAAAGTGAAAAAACTCAAACAAGAGCTACAAAAAGGCAAGTGAGTCTGCCCCATGACAGGAGTCATGTAAGAAAGGCTTCGAGCCAGATTGCACATTGTTTTTTGTCAGCTTTCCCATGAACCACCACCCACTCAATGACTACTTTGGAGATCCGTCGGGCAATGATACTGGGGGAGAGGCTTTTGTTGTTGAAGATAAGTCGGTTGCGCTCAAGGCACAAGTGCCAGCAGGTGGCATGCAGTAGTCAAAAACAGAACCATCCCTCAATGCAATCCTGGGTGGAGGAGGGCCAATTCCGGATGGTTTCAGCAATGTCACCTTGCTCCTGGATGATTTGATTGCATCTTCTCCTGATGAAGCTCCACATATGCTTGGAGAAATCACAGTCAATGAATAAATGATCAGTTGTCTCCTCCTGACAAAGTTTGCAGCGATTTGCCAAGAGCCATCCTTTTCTATTCAAGATATCGATTGTCAGGATTCTTTTGTGAAACAGGGTCCAAATAAAGAAGCATATCTTGGTTGGCATGACGTTTCTACAGAATGAGGAGCAAGGAAATTCAGGAACACCCAAAAAAGAATATGCAATGAGGCATCTGTACATGGAAGAAACAGAAAAGGAAGAATCTGGTATGGGAGCCCACACAGGCCTGCAAGGGCTACTGTTAGCATTATAAAAGTCCAAGGAATTGATGTGCAAAAGTAAGCTTTGCCTCTCTCTCCCAGCCCCACCCCTCAAGTTAAAGTTTATATCAAAATCCCATAGAAAGGACTCACTAGAATAATGATGAACATCTGCGATTTGAGCTTCAGGGGCGCTAGCAGCAGCAACACAGGTGAAGGCATCGGCAAGTATGATTCCAGGTACCAACAGTCAAACCAAAAGGATACATCACTTCCATTTACCGGATCGATGTAGACAAAATCCCATAATTTTTTGTATTCTCTAGAGATAGCAGCCCAAGGAGAGTTGCCGATGCCGTTTCTGATTGAACAAGTGGTCCAAGATGAGTATCTATGCTTGTATTTGCACTCAATAAGCATGCGCCACCAGCTGGTCTTCTCCGTGGCAAACCTCCATAGCCATTTCGATAAAAGCGCCCTGTTAAAACATTGCAAGTCAAAAAGACCAAGTACACCATCAGATTTAGTGGCCTTACAAGTATCCCATTTGATCAAGTGCAGCTTGCGAGTGTCACCAGCATCGCTCCACATAAAGTTCCTCATTATTCTTTCCATGTCTTCGGTTACTGAACAAGGTGCTTTGAAAATGGAGAAGTAGTGCACGGGGAGGCTGTTTAGCATGGCTTTGTTTAGAACAAGTCTGCCACCACTCGATATATATCTAGCCTTCCATCCCTCCAGCCTCTTTTGGTATCTCTCGACGACAGGGGACCAAAAGGCAACACTAGTATACTTGCCACCAAGAGGGAATCCAAGGCAAAGCATTGGATTGCTACTACACTTGCAGCCGAAAAGGTCGGCATAAAATCTGGGTTCAGGGACATCCCATACAGTGATCATGATCAATTTGTCAAGATTGATCTTTAATCCTGTGACTGATTGAAAACATACCAGCGTAGCAATAAGGTTAAGCATTTGCTGGTAAGAAGCATCGCAAAACAGTAGAGTGTCGTCGACAAACAGTAAATGAGTGACTTCACCACTGCCTTCCTCTTCGTTCATTCAGAAGCCTTCTAAAAGTCCTTCAGCTTTCAGTTTGGAGATCATAAATGGGAGAATATCCATGATGAGTGTGAACAGCCTTGACAAAAGGGGACCCCCTTGCCGTAGGCCCTTTTTCGCAGGAAAGAAGCCTTTTGTCTCACCGTTGATGAGGATGGAGAACAGAGGGGAACACATAGTACCTTTGATCCAATTTTTCCATTAAGGAGGAAAGCCAATTCTTGACATAGCCTTGAAGTGAAAGCTCCAATTGACGTTGTCAAAAGCCTTCTCGATGTCAAGTTTAAAGACGAGACCCGCTCTTCTACTCTTCTGCTATCGACGAGCTCGTTGGTAATAAGCCCTGCATCAGAAATCTGTCTTCCTCTAACCGAAGCTTGTTGTTGATGTGAAACAATATGGGGAAGAAAATGAGCCACCCTACGAGAGAGCACTTTGCTGACAAGTTTGTTGTAGCTACTCATGAGACAAATAGGCTTGAGGTCTTTGATGTCGTCCACCGAGTCCTTTTTGGGTGTCAGACATATGAATGAACGAGTTACACATTTGGGAAGGACTCCAGTACCATGGAACTCGTTGAAAGCGAGCATGATGTCCTTTTTTATCCAACCCCAACATCTTTTGTAGAACTCGAAAGTGAAGCGGTCAGGGCTTGGGGCCTTGCTTCCATCACTGTCAACCAGAGCTGCCCAGATTTCGTGCTCGCTGAAAGGAGAGCACAGAGAGGTAAAGCCACCCTCAATTGTAATGTTGTGTGCATATACTCGAGGAAACGGGCGTAACCAGATGTCCTCTCTGTAGAAGTTTTGATAGAAGTTCACAATTCCTTCAGATAGATGATCACTGCCTTCAAATGTGAGACCATTGATTCTGATTCTGTTGATGATATTGAGCTTCTTTCTATAATTAGCAACCTTATGGAAGTATCCAGAGTTCTTGTCGCCAAGCTTGAGCCACAGTTCTCTAGACTTTTGTCTCCAACAAATCTCCTCCATATCAAGGGCTTTAACTAAATCAAGTTCAAGTGAATTCTGCTGCTTTTCTCGGCTTCAAGTTAAATAAATACTAATTATTTATTATTTATTTAACTCATACGTCAGCCATTTAACGATAAAAAATGATTGTTGGCTGCCAAGTAAGACTAAGTTAATGAAATCGGATGGACATTGAACAACAATGAAATGAAATATAAAATGAGTGACGAATAAGAAAGAAAAAACAATTTCAGTGGTAAACATGAAAAGATTGAAAAACTGTGTGACCAATCATGTTATTTATCCTACCAAGAAATGTTAATTGACCAGAACACATGGTAAATTTAAGAGAGTAGGCCTGACTGACCAAGAATGAAACAAATGTTGAAATTCATGGTTATTATTGTATAGTATTTTTAAGTGGCAATGATTTATAAAATCAATGAAGCGGTTTTTTTAAATGATTTGAGCAATATCATACTCTTATTGAGTAATGTTCATTTATAGTGTAGACTTTTCAGTATTTTTTATTCTCTCTACCACCAAAATAAAATTAAATAAAGATTTCTTTGAAAGAATGTAACAGTTTGGTTCATATGATATCGTATCAAACCAAGCCTAATCAATTTTTTAGATTGAATTGAATTGTCTTTCTAGTTAACAGTTTGGTTCATGCATCCCCAACATCCAAAGTATATTTGAAATTGAACTATCCTCTATTGCATCCCTTGCTTAACCCGTTAATAAATGTATGATCTTTATAGATATAAATATAATGGTAGTCAGACATAATAACCTTTGATATATTCACTTCTTTTCCGAGACTAAGAGCAATGAAAACGACGATTAAAGAGAAATCTTATGAAGTTGTTGACTTGTCCCGAATATCACAATAAAACTCTCAATTTAGGCCCAAGTATAAACCTTAATTGGGTGCAATATAGGCAAGTATGTTTAAATATTAACATGTGTCGATCCACTGAAACTTTATCTAACAATTGGTTGTTTGATTGAAAACTACGATCTACTATTAAAGCGGTTGTAAAAGTAATTGGTTTTGATGCTTAAATGAGAAGGATTCACCCGGGTGTAGCTCCCCCTAACTCGCTACCATGACTTGTCGGAATGACTAAAAATGTATGGTGGAGGTGATTGAGAACCGTAAGTGAAGTGTAGCTAGTGATGGAACATCAATCTCTCGGTCCCTAGGCCAAGGAATTCAGATTAAGCTACCAAGGTAGCTCTCTTGGCCTAATCGACTAAGGACTACCAAACCTTCACTCTCGAATCGGAATTCGGACGGCCAACACAATCAAGCTAGGTGCCAACACAAACAAGGAGGGATGCCCTACATTAACCTAGACAGGAGACATGATTTGTTTAAGAAAACCCAGCTTAACAAGCCTCTTTAACAAAAGTGGGTTTTCTCTCTACCTAGGTTAGAATGGTAAATAGATTGATAGGCAAACACACAACACAATCTTCCATGAAAATACCTCCAAATTCGTATTAAAACACACCTACACATAGACAATCATTCCATACAATCAATCACATGGTAGAAGTTAGGGTTCAGAAACACCCAGGTGAAAATGGAAACTACTCCATGCTAGAAGAGGGGAAAACACAAGGAGGAAGAAGAAAAACCATAATGGAGATGCTTGAATCCTTCCTTGTGTAGAAGAGATCTCCCTTTGGGGAAGATTTTCCCAAATCCTTGCCTTGGAGTGAAACCCTAGCTTCTTCTCTCTTCTTGCTCGTCACTTTCTCTCTCTAGAATGTTGAAGAAGAAGGTTTTCTCACTCAAGGTCTCCTCCTCTTTCTCTTTTAGCTCCAGCCTCGTTTTATACCCAGGTCAGGCTCAAATCACGGTCCCAGTTCATGGCCGTGAACTCAAGGCGGGGACCGTGATCTCGGGCCAAAACGCGCCGCATAACTAACTCAATTTACGTTCTCTGGCTTGGGTTCACGGTCTTACGAATGTGAACTGGCTTGAGTCCAGTGAGAACCAAAATGGCTCCGGGCCCCTGGCGGTTCACGGTTTGAGCTCCAATTCACGGTCTCCCTGACCGCGAACTCACTGCTTCCACCGTGATCTGCTACTGCCTCCATCCTTTGACCCAATTTTGCGCCTTTTCATCCAACTTTCTACTTCGGGGTTGGTTCCACCTGCTATAGACTGAAATGCACAAAAAAGAGACAAAATCCAACATAAAACCAAACCTCCCGGAGCATAAATGCCTCAAATGACTAAGGAAAACGAGAGTAAAAACTAAAAAGTGTACAATTAAGCCCGAATCACTCCCACACTTAGACGTTTGCTTGTCCCCAAGCAAACCATTCTCAACCAAGGTGATATCTCAACCTAACAAAATAACTTGGGGACAAATCAAAAGTCCCAAAGTGGTGAATCTCAATGGCTATTGGGCATCAAATCATGAACCGCCACAAGCAATACCGGCATCCACCACAAACGACCAGTGGGGTCAGGACCTTTTGGTACAAAATATGTGCACAACCATCAACACTCAGGCCTATCGTCTCTCCACCATGGCGGAAACCTCTAAATGCTAGAGTTCACGGGGTGGTTGTCATCACTAGCTTGTCCGGATGTCTTAGACATGGGTTCAAATGACTGGCAATTGTCTTGGACATGGGGAAAAGGCCTTTTGGGTGGTGGCAAACATAGCGTGAGGTTTACATCTTCAACCTAAAACCAAAGGTTCTATGGTTTCGACTAAGAACCTTTTATACAATCAACGACCACTAGCATCGGCCAAGAACCACACTTCCCTTCTTCCAAACCACTACCAATCACGAATTTCATTCAAGCGCACTTCGTCGTCCTATTCTTGCTATTCACATTTTAAACATAGTAGTGAAGGAGGTCATCAAGCAATTTAGGTGTTTGAATGCCTTGAGTGCCAAGAAACCCTTCCTAGAGCATACACTTAGGCTCTTGTGGCAACTCTATACTTTTATTTACCCAATTTTGTTACCTCCTTTTCGTTTCTTTTGCTCTTACTTTCTTTTGCTCTTTTTTCTAGGGGGGGGGGGGGTTTACTAGAGAGTAAAACACATGCACCTATCCTTTAACGAACAATGCTCTCTATAAAGAACTTTTCTCCAACACCACCTTTTCAAATCTAGCAATAATCGTGCAAAACCACTTATGTAGAACCTCAATGGAGCTCAATAGTGAGAACTCCGAGACACAAGGATGACTCACACTTTGACACGAAGAAAGGATGAGGTTCGTTCTTTAAATCACCATTAAGCTCAACAAGCACAAAGCTCCTAACATTAGAACGACCCCTAAAGTCATACGGCTCAAAGGGGTTGACTAAGGGATAAAACGTTTCGGGACAATCAACTTTTTGGGTGTGGACTAATCCCATGTCTCCATCATACTCATTAGTGACAATGGTGAATGTTACACACCATGGAGAGAGGGATCTATCACACATGAAAAAGACGATCGGCACAAATCTCACATGGTTACCTAGCCACCCAATCATCTATTCCAATTTCACGAACTTATATGCAAGGCAATTGTGATCAATGAGTAAAAAAGTCAAGACATCCATTCATTTAAGCACACATGAGAACTAAACTTTTGCACACACTTAATGCAACTCTCAGTCATCATAATAGGATGCACTTTATCACATGCAACAATTCAAAAGTCAATGCCAAATAAACACGAGATTCACCCACAAACCGGCCATTTTGATCATGCATTGCTTGGAGCCCCCAAAGTTTTCAAATTTGGGCATACATCAAGGCTCCAAGCATTCAATCACACACACAAGCATAATAATAAACTACCCCCCCCCCCCCCCCGCTCCCACTTAAGCTCGACATTGCCCTCAATGGCGTAAAATGAGGGGTAGAACGATGTTACCGCATGACTTGGTGAATGAAAGTTGGACAATTTCCTGGGGAAGGATGTTTGAGCTTCAAAGAGAAGACAAAACAAAACAAATCACACGCACATTCTTGCTCGAGGCAAGGTTATTACACATAACAATAGTCAACATCACGATTCAAATAAAGAAAAACTCACAAAATACTAGTTCACACACTAAAGAAAAAAAGTATAAAAAAAACAGAGTTCAGAGTTTCAAGTGGAGAAGAGGGGCGAAAGAAATCGGCTCTGCCACCACCAATGCAGTCAAAATCAGGATTTTGATCGTAAAATCGTAGGATTTTAGGATGTTACTTAGGAATTCCGATCATGATTTTACTATAAAATCGGTGGACCTTAAAATTGTTTAAAATTGGGATTAAAATCGTACCAAAATCGGGATTTTGATCGTATGAGAAAAAATAGGTGGTTTGAGCCAATCTAAAAGAAGCATAATTGTTTCGGTGGAAAGGGCAATGACAGGAATCTTCTCAGATATTTTTTCTATTAAAAAAATATTTAAAAACAATGAAAATAACCAAATTAGGGATCGGTCAATCCCTTTCCCTTCGCTCCATTTAACTTATTGGTAAAAAAATTGTCCTAATGTGGGAAGTACGTAAGAATTGACAACATTATTAACTAATTAATTTATTAATGAATATATTTGTACCAAGCCACTTGCATTACTTATTTTATTGGAGTTCAAATACTTATGGGTAAAACAATTGTAAACTATCTAGACACAACATGAAAACAAGAGACAAAGCCATTGTGCTTTATCCCTTCCTCATGAATTATTTTGAGTTATGCATTAAATAAAGATTAAAATAGTGATTTCGGAACATTAATCTTGAGAATTATCTTTTGTAAAAAATATTGAGAATTATCATTTTAAATGTTATGTGTCTAATGATTTACCTTATTAATATTATTATAGGTTATGTTCTATATGATACTTAAAATCCTACGATTTTACGATTCTGATTTTACCCGATTTTTCGATTTTAGGTAAAATCCGGATTTTGACTTCTTTATCTGCCACATGTCTCACTTGTTGACTACCTCGTCGTGGATCATTGGTCACTACTCATCGTCCGAAAGTACACCCTAGCGTCGAGCAATCCTCTCTAGGAGGTTGGTGGATCGGTTGAGCCGAGTGGTGACTCCCACAAACTGCTCCTCGAGGCGATCCACTCGCTGCTCGAGGTGGGCTCCGGAGAAGGAAGGACCAGCTCTAGATGATGATGCTGCTGAGCTGGAACCATGATAACACCGTATTTACACATGTTTTTCTCGACCGTTTGGCTTAGTCTTTGATTGCGCTTTGGCCCATTTTACGCTAGGTAGTGCTTGTTGATAATGTTACAAGTCCTAGCACGTTAATGGAGGTTGAGGAGCAAGTCTGGGTGCAACTAGAGAGCAAAAAGGATTCGGAGGCCAAAGCAGCAAAATCCACGGTCTAGAACCCAAATCCACGACCGTGGATTCCATGTCTGGACCGTGGATTATTGGCAAAGATATTTCCCGGTCTGGTGTCTCCATTTCACAACCGGGGACTTTCAGTTCCTGACCATGGATTTTGGCTCGAGATCCACTAAGTCCCGCGCGCCGTTTTGGAAATCTACAGTCCGTATGCCATTTCCACGACCGTGAATTGCAATAGTGGATTTCGCCATGGGGTCTTCTAAGTTGCAGCTGGGGAATTTGATTCTTGATCTGATTTTGCAAGTTCTAAAATAGAGAGAGAACCCTAGAGAGAGAAAGTGATGAAGAACAACCTTGGTAAAAGATTGGAGCGATCTAAGGATATTGTAGCTCGATCTTTCACCATCGCAGTGCCGATTTCCAGCCTGGAGCAGATTCTCATCCCTCACATGATGATTTCTTTTCCAAACTTTGTGATTTCTCTTCTCTCCACGGAGTAAACTCCCTTTGCATATGGGTAAGAACCCTAGTCTTGTATGCTAGGATTGGCTGTATGAACCCAGTTTTGTGAATGATTGATTTGATATATTCAATTGAGGCATTAATCAGAATTGCATGAGTACTCATCAAATTTCTGTGATTCCTGCTGTAACCTAGAATGATAGTCTCTGCATAGGTTAATAGCGCGACCTTAATTGGAAGTAGTGGATCGATTACTTTAGTCAAAGAATCGATTCACTACTCTGTAATGGAATTGAAACCAGTAGTGGGCGTTTGGTGTGTCATTAACTCGGTTAGTTTACGTGGGTGGAGGTTAGTTTCCCGCCGGGTATTCGAACTAAGAGGGTCTGGATTTATTTAGTCGAGATTATAGACTTGTCAAAAACTTTTCACAGTGTATCTGTCATTTGAAACGAATTAGGGAATTATAATCTGAACTGACTGCAGACTTGGGGGACTCATATCTGGATGACCTTTTACATACTTGAAACCATAACATATGTTACTTCCTGTTTAATATACCTTTGAACACTTCACCCGAATTCAACCGCTAAATAATAGAGATTCACAGAGTAGACAGTAAATCTTGGTTGTATTCTCCTCCAGTTGAATCTTCACTGGGATGGATTACCATCATATTCAGACTTCAGCTAGGGATTTAGGTGTCATAAAGGTTCTCTAATCACAAGCAAGACACCAACGAGAGACTACGTCCCCTTGTTTAATTCCTCCGGTCCCTAGTCCAATTAATTCCAAAAAATATGTCCAATTAATTTCCAATGGGATCATCTTCAATCAAAACCACATAAAACCTTACACTGACAACGAAGGCTACATACCCGAGGGAGACCGATGACAAGGACGACAACAATGACTGCATGTACGAGGGCCGAGAACAGAGTAGCAACAAGCAATTAGGATGGCCTGATGCAGATTTAGATTGCCGAAGTAAAGAGCGTCGAGTCTCCCATACTCTCTTTTCCTATTTTTCCTCTTCTTTCTCCGCGAGTTTAGAGTAGAATCAAGTCGTCGGAGTTTAGGGTCGGGAACAGAGCAGCAGCAAGCGGCGACATAATCTTCTTCCTGCTCTTCCTTCCTTCTCCTTCCCTTCTTCTTCTTCTCTACTACTTAACCCAGCCGCCGAAGTTCTCCGCGAATTAGGACCCAGAAGCAGGGTCGGGGACGAAGTCGCTCGCTTTAATTAAATTGGATTTTGTTCACCGGAGAGGAATGGCATGCTACTGAAGGATGAGATTCAATGTTTTTTTTACATTAGTTGAGATTATAATATTTTTTCTTATAAATATCTTTTATTAATTAAAAATTATCTTCAAAAGAAACATATGTTTCAATATGATGTTGTGAGGGCTTGTGGATCTGGAGGGCTCAGGACACGAACTTTGTAAGGAAGCGGCCGAGGAGAAACATAAAGTTTTCACAGATAGAACATGGCCGAAGCACAAACTGCCTGCGAGGAAGTTCACAGCCGCGACTTGTGGATCGTGGCCGCGAAGTCAACCTGCAAACTCCTCGCCCCCGAAGTCTGATACGACAACGTCTTCAGATTGAAGCCTCTTTGCTGAAGATCGCGCTCGCGATCTCGACCCTGCCTTCTCGCGATCTTCTCCGTCCTATGATGCCTATAAATAGAAGACCCCTTTCCTCCATTCAAGGGAGTTGATTTTGAGATAGAATTTCTGGTTTAAGAGAGAGAAGAGAGAGAAGCTAAAGGAAGGAGAAGGAGCTAGAAGAAGAGGAGCCATCTTCCTTAAGATCAAGTCTTCTTTCACTTCTTATATGTATCTTCTTCCCTCCTTTATGGAGTAGTCAACCGCAAGCTCTAGTTTTAGGGTTACTATGTATGTATGGATATTTTAGGATTTTAATGAATGAATGTGTTTATCTAGTTGATTCTTATGATTCCTAGCTTTGATTGGGTAAGTCGCCCTAATCTTCTCTACTAGCCTACTTGATCTACTATGCTGGCTATGGAGTTTTAGGGTTAGACGAGTATGCACCATCAAGAAAATTAAGGTTAGATTATTGAATAGGATCCTATGGATGGATATTACTCGTCTATATAGGAATGCCTTCACTGATAGAACCCGAGATGAAACCTTGGTGTGGACGGTGGTAGTACCCATTGAAAGGAGCTACGAGCTTAATGCCCTAGATACGATAGCCTAGATCGAGGTGATTATAAATGGGTTTAGGGGAGGCATACTCGGAGGTGTGTGGATAACCACGAAAGCCCACGGGAAAGAGCTCACTCACCACATTCGACAAACCCTAAGTATGTAGACATAGAATAGTAGTCCTACGCTAGGGTGAGGGATAGTTACCTAAAGTACCTGCTTTTATCTTTATTTGATCTCTTAACCAGTAGTTCACTCATATCCTCCACACAAAACCCTAAAACCGTTTGGCTGGATAACAACAATGTGGGAAGTAGGCTAGGTTACCAGTTCCCGAGTAGAATATGACTTTGATTGCCACTATACAACAATGCCATTTTAGGTTAAACTTGGCATAGGATGGAGTAGTTTTTGACACGTGCTAACCATTGACAATAACTTGCACGAATGAAATCGATCAATCCTTTTGGCGTCGTTGCGGGGAACCTTGTTAATTAGTAGAAAACAATTGAGTTTTTAGTCTAGTCTTTATTTTGTTTGGTTTTGTTTAGTATTGTGTTTTAGTTTTTGTTAGTTTCGTAGTTTATTTCGTGTTTGTGTTTTATTATCCAACTTTGTACATCATGGGTTGTTGAGTTTGTGTCTTGTAGCACCTTTGTATGCGAAGAAGGGATTCCTTGGAGATATTACCTCTTGATACAAAAATCAAGAAAACCCTTCGGACCTAAGAAGAGTTGCAAGAGATCAACCTCCACCAATGGCGGATCAACAACAACAAACTCAAGCTCCACCAATGCCTACAACAATGGGTTCTTACTCAAGGCCAAGCATGGATAATGTTCAATCACCTATTCTTCACCCAACGGGGGCCCAAAAACAACTATGAGATAAAGTTGGGCACAATTTTGATGCTTCAAAGAGTAGTCCAATTTAGCGGAATGATGAGTGAAGACGCTCACGCGCATATCAAGTCATTCTACGAGTTGACAGATGGAATGACTATAAATGGGGTCTCTTAAGAAGCAATTAGTCTAAGGTTATTCCCATTTACCTTGAGTGAAGCGACAAAGCAATGGTTGAACAACCACCCCCATCATTCCATCACTTCGTGGGAGGATCTTTGTGATAAGTTCTTTGCACGACACATTCCACATTCTAAGACGGCTTTAATGAGAAGTGGGATTACTATGTTCTGTCAAGAAGAGGATGAGCCATTCTTTGAAGCATGGGAAAGGTTTACGTCTCTCCTACTCAAATGCCCACATCATGGCATTGGTGATTGGCTAAAAGGGGAAAGTTTTTATAACGGTGTAAACCTCATTGATGCGGCTAGTGAAGGTGCCATTAGGAACAAGAAAGTCAGTGAACTTCAAAACTTGATTGAAGAGATGGCCCACAATAGCTACGACTGGGGTGAAGGAAGGAGAGGCAAGAGTGTGAAGAAGGGTAGTTTATTGAAGACTGAAGAACCTTCATCGTTAGCGGTGCATATATGATGAGAACTTGCACTTTAGTACTTTGAATCATTGTCGTTTTATTATTATTCAGATTATTGGGACTATTCGGGAATTGGGGAATAATTGATAAATCGGGTAGCAATAGAGAATTAGCCATTTTTATATAAACTACTTGTACGTGGGATTAGACCACTAAGCAAGATTAAACCTAAAACCTAATACTCAATTCCCTTCCTCTCTCTGCTGACCCCCTCTCTTCTCCTCTCTTCACTCGGCTGCACAGCAGCAACCTTTTCCTCTTACCTTCTTCTTTTCCTTGTCCCCAAATCAATCCCTCTCCTTCCCTCATTTTCAGTGACACTAAGGATCAATCCCTAGTTGATCCCTTCTAATCTTAATCCCTAGATAGAACCCAATTTCCCGGGCTCTATCATTTGGTATCAGAGCCCCGTTCTTGATCAAGGAAAGACGAACATGATGGTGCTGACGAAGTCAATGAGGACTGCTGACAAGGCTGCACAAGCCACGCAGGAGAAGGCGATCGTGAGAGGAGCTGCGAGTCAGGCTGGTGATGGAGAGGAAGTGGTGACCGCGGCGACTATGCCGTCGAAGCCAACCCAGGCCGCCACTTCGCCACCCAAAACGGCGCAGTCGAGGCTTCCACCGCCGGTGGCCAGCAAAGGACGCCAGGAGGGCATGGTGGAGGACGTGACGGAAGAGGAGGACCTTCACACTCTCCTAAAGAAGGTGTTGATCACCCATACTCAGGATTAGGAAGCTCGTCAGGCTGACTCCCAGGAGATTTGGCGGGCTATAGGCGAACTGAGAGAGTTCGAGACGCAGTGGCAAGGGCAACCGCGGAGTCAGGCGAAGCCACGAGGCGCAGGCGGTGACCGAGCCGGCGGGGAGGCGGCGGACGATGAAGGCGCAGGGGCGGCGCTGGCCGCGGGGTCTTCGCTGGTAGAGGGCGGCGCCTCGGCGACGGCTGGGGTGACGCGCCGAGAGTTCGGCTCGTCCGGGCCCAACGTCGAGGCAGGCCTGCTACCCACCCCCATGTCCCAAGAACTGGCGGCCCGCAAGGGTAAGGGCAAGATGCCTGGCTACGACACGGACGGTCCTCTGACGAATGATGAGACGGAAATGGTGGGGAGATTTGCGAGAGATGACAATGGTCTTGGATGGCTGGGCCTAGATGATGAGTCCGAAGATGACGGGCTCAGTTTGGTGGACCGACGAGACGACCCAGCCGTGGACCAGAGGGATGGCGGACCGGGCAGGGCAGCTGACCCGGCCGATCGGATGGGGTCCGCTCCTATCGGGCAGACCGGGACTAGATGGACCGTGGAGGGTCGACCTGAAGGCAGACGGACCGAACCGGGGTGGACCGAGACAGGGTGGACCGATGCAGGTGAGACTGGAGTGGGTCGAATCAGGCCTGGGTGGACCGGTTTGGGTCGGCCCAAGGTGTGTCGAACCGGACATCGACCAAACCCAACTCACCAGCTACCGAGAAGAGCGGACAGCAAGGGGTCCGCATGCTGGAATGGGCCGTATGGAGCGCCCGAAGCTCATGGTGGGTACCTGGACCAACAGGGCTATCAGGGGTACTACGGTCCTGGGAATCCGAGCCGATGGCAGGGATTCTCGCACGGGCAGCCATGGAGGACATCGGGTGAGAACAGGTATGGTTCGTATTACCATACTTATGACGGAACTGATGGCATAGTTTTCCGAGCTAAACCTCCTACCTTTGAGTTTCCAAAATTCAATGGGCAAGAGGACGCAGATCTCTGGTTGTATGCAGCTGAGCGGTGGTTTAAAAACCACCCGATTCCAGAGGAGAGGAAACCTCATCTGGCATCCTTCTACTTGGAGCGTGACGCGCTGCAGTGGTGGGAGTGGATGGAGAGATCCTACGCGGCAGTGGACACCTTGATCACCTGTCCCATGTTTTAGGAGGAGCTTTGATACAAGTTCGGAAAATCAGAAGGGTGGGCACCATAGCAGCTCGCAAAGCTGAAACAGATCGGCACGGTGGCCGATTATCGCGCTGAGTTCTTCAAGCTGGGTAACCAGTGCAGGGGAGTGCCAGAGGACACATTGGTTTGGTTGTGCATGGCGGGCCTCAAGCCCGAAATAGCAGCGACAGTCAGAGTATTCGAGCCGGATTCTCTAAAGGCTGTTTTTCGTCTTGCAGGTCACAAAGAGGAAGAACTTGCTATTTGGAGGAGCACCATTGGCCGTTACCCGAGGTCAAGTGGAGGGGGCGGAAGCAGTGGAGCTGGTGGTAGCAGAGGAGGATCCATGGCGGGAAATGCCTCCGGAGCTAAAACCGGGAGGGGGAATGCGGCACCAGTGGCTAGAGTGGGGCCGCGGGCCATACCAAAAGGTTTCATGCGATTCTCTCGGGTTGAGATCGAACAAAAGAGGCGGTAGGGCAAGTGCTTCAACTGTGATGGTCGGTTCACCATTGGCCATCAGTGCCCGAAGCCGGATCTGATGATGCTCGTCGGACGCTGGGAAGACGAAGCCGAGGATGCCGCTGAGGACGTCGGAATGGCGAAGAGAACCAGTGAGTTAGAGGAACAACCTTGGGGACAAAGTTTCTTTTCGAAGAAAGCGGGGATGATGAGAAATTGCACTTTAGTACTTTGAATTATTGTCGTTTTATTATTATTCTGAATATTGGGAATTCGCGAATTGGGAAATAATAGATAAATCGGGTAGCAGTAGAGAATTAGCCATTTTTATATACACTACTTGTACGTGGGATTAGACCACTAAGCAAGATTAAACATAAAACCTAATACTCAATTCCCTTCCTCTCTCTTCCCCTCTCTCTACCGACCCCCTCTCTTCCCTCAGCTGCACAGCAACAGCCTTTTCCCCTTCCCTTCTTCTTTTCCTTGTCCCCAAATCAATCCCTCTCCTTCCCTTATTTTCAGGGACACTCAGGATCAATCCCTAGTTGATCCCTTCTAATCCCAATCCCTAGATAGAACCCAATTCCCCGGGCTCTATCAATATACAAGAACTTTCCGAGAAATTTGATCAAGTTGCATCATCAATGAAAGGAAATGGGAAGCAACTTATGAAGTGTGATTGGTGTGGTCACACAAGTCATACCATGGAGGAGTTTAAGTCTATGATTGAGGCTTAAATACAATTTGAGCAAGCCAACTTTGTTGTAGGACAATCTCGAGGAAACAATAACTTCGTTTGGTCTTCTCCGACGGATGGAAAACCTTCGGGGTTTCAATCGCAAGACCCTATGCAAAATACTTACCCAAGATCGAGTCAACCCCCATACCATGAGGCGTATCAAGTGAAAAGTTGACCCTCCGATGTTCGAGTCTTTAAACTTAAAGACCTGGTTGATCAATTTGTTACACACTCCACAAGAAGTTTGAAGCTATTGACAAGTTCATGGAGAGTACCATGACCAAATTCTCAAGTTTGGAAGCGGAACAAAGAAATCAACAAGCTTAACTTCAAAATCTTGAAGCCCAATTAAGTTCTTTGGCTCATGACCACAAGGAACTCTTCTGGGCAATACCGAACCTAATCCTAATGAGGGTTTCATGCGGTAACTCTAAGGAGTGGCCAACCTTTGAAGGTGGTTCCTATCTCAACACCGAGGATACTGGTAAAAGAATTCAATGTTAAGTTATGCAAGAAGAATAGCTAGTTTGGGAAGAAGTGCAACCTCCTATTGAAATTAAGATTGAAGATGAGGAGAAAACTATGAAGACTCAAACACCCAATCCAATACCAAAAGCTCCTTATCCTACACGATTATTCGAAAGCGATCTCTATCGAATGTGTTCCATGGAAGGATACTTTGAAGCAATTGAAGGTAACGGTCCCTTTCTTAAACTTGGTGATGAAGATTCCTAAATATACCAAATTCTTGAAGGAAATATTGTCGGGAAAGAGGAAGATGGAAGAAGTCGCTAGGGTATCTGTTAGTGAAGTTGCTTTGATATCCATTGGATGTGAAGGATTCGCTTCCAAATTGAGAGATCTGGGAACCTTCACTATCCCATGTACCTTCGGAGTCAAAACTTTTTGGAAATTGTTGGCGAATTTGAGGTCTATTATCAATATTATGACTACAACAATATACAATGAGTTAGACCTTGGACCACTCATACCTATTAAGATGCGGATTGAGTTGGCCAATAGGTCAATTGTCGAACCAAGAGGAGTCATAGAAAATGTCTTGGTAAAATGTGTTCATTTTGTTTATCCTGTGTACTTCATGGGTCTCGACACAGAAGGATGTGATGCATCGATTATCCTAGGCCGACCATTCCTAGCCACGGCAAGGACTATCATTGATGTGAGTGGAAGCAAGATCACCTTAAAGTTTGGAGAGGAGGAGATAAGCTATAAGATAACCCAACCCCCAATTTGCACAAGTAATTTAAATGGGAAGATGTCAAGATAGATTGTGAGCCGGTTACACCTCCTACCCAACCGCCTTCAAGCCCCGAGATAGAAGGGTTTAATATGATCATTCATGTTGATCCCCTGATAGTAGAGATGAAGGTGCGAGTGATTCTTGCAAGATTATAAAGAGACGGGGTAAAGAAGAATTTTCTCACAAAAGGGATACTCAAGAGTTGCTCAAAGTTTCTCATCAATCTAGTGATCGTAGAAGGAAGCTAAAGAGGTACATCTTTGAAGAGAGATTCCCCGGGGTAACAGGTCAGGATGTAAAGAAAAACTTATCTCCTATTTCACGGATGATGATATATGCACAAGGGAGCTTGGTTCCTTCAATCTTACACATCAACCTTCGAATTAATCCTTCCTATTTCAAGCACCGGATGAGGCATCCGAGAGACTGCATGGTCTTTTGATCTCAAGGAGTCAACTCCGGCAAAAAGACTTTCAAAGACGCGCTTTTTGGGAGGCAACCCAATAACTCGGTTTGTGTATCTTTTCTTTTTGAATAATTTCTTGAGTAGAGATTAGTATTGCTCTGAGAATGATTGATATGGCTTAGCCCTTGCCTTGTCCTGTCTTTGGATATTTGAATGCTTTAGATGATTGATTAAACTTATGGAATTGGTGAAAACATGTTGTCCTAATAAGGGCAAAGATCGTGGTTGACATACCAAAGATCGCGGTCGGGATCTCATGACAACAGCCCGCGATCTTGCTCGTGACTATTCAAAGGGGACCTCCACATTGCATTTGACAACACCTAAATTGGTGTTATTTACCCTCCATCTTAGGGTTTGTTTTGTGCCAATCCATGTGCTTAAGCTTTAAAAATTGTCAAATGCATTCCTATTTCGTTCCTATTTGATTTTGATGTGATTATAGGGTGTATTAGTAAATATGTGCAAATTAGGTACAAAAAAAGGTCACAAGTGTAAAAAAGGGGCAAGGATCAAAGATCGTGGCCTAGAAGCCAAAGATCATGGCCAGAATCTACAGTCGTGAAATCTCGCTGAAGATCGCAGCCTAGAAGCCAAAGATCACAATCGTGATCTTGCAGCCCCAAGGCGTGAACTTCGGGAGGAAGGAGCCGTGGATGAGCAGATACTTTCCCCAGTCGAATCAAGGCCAACGTGCAAAATGCCCGTGACAAAGATCACGCCCGCGACTCAAGGATCATAATCGCGAAGTCAGGCCGCGGCCTCCTCCGTCCTTAAGGCCTCGACGACAAACGTTTTGAGATCACGACCCAGCGACCAAAGATCACGACCGCAATCTCCATGCTTCAGGCCGCGAACTTCCCCCAAGCCAAATTGCCTATAAATAGAAAACCCCTTCCTCCTTTTCAAGTGGGCTGATTCTGGGTGAAATTTCTTGTTCTAGAGAGAGAAGAGAGAGAAGCCGTAGGGAGAAGAAGAGAAGGATAAGAAGGAGGAGTTAGGAGGCATATTCTACCCCAAGTCTTTTTTCTATTTCTACCATGTATCTTCTGCCCTCCTTTATGCAGTAGTCCTCTAAGGTACTAGGGGCTCTAAACCCCAAACCCTAGTTTTAGGGGTTATTATGTAGGTATGTATATTTGAGGGTTTGTATGAATTAATGTGTTTGTCTAGTAGATTTTTAATGTCAATCTTTCCAAAATGATGACGCTTGGGTAAGTCTCCCTAATCTTCCCTCTTAGCCTACTTTATGCTACCGCGCTAGGTAAGGAGTTCTAGGGTTAGACGGGTATGCGCCAGTTGGCGAGTTTAGGTTAGTTGTGTGAATGGGGGTCTAGAGTGGTCGAGGCGACTGAACCCCTGCTATAGGTAGCCTCCCTAGATGGAACCCTGGACGAAACCTCGGTGGACGTGTATAGTGTCCATTGAAATGAGCTATAAGCTTAAAGCCCCAGATACGATAGCCTAGATCGAGGTGCTAAAACATGGGTTTAGGGGAGGCATACTCGGAGGCGTGTGGATAACGATGAAGGCCCAAGCAAAATAGCTCACTCACCACATTCGATAACCCTAAGTATCTATATAAGCATAATATCCCTAAGCTAGGGGGAGGATTAGTTCCCCGAAGTACCTACTTTTAGCTTTGATCAACCTCTAGACTAGTGTTACCTCATATCCTCCACTCAAAACCTCAAAACCTGATTACCTAATCAACAACAAGGTAGGAAGTAGGCTAGGGTACCATGACCCGAGTAAATACGACCTTAATTACCACTATACGACAATGCCGTCCTAGGTTAAACTTGGCTTAGGATGAGATAGTTGTTAATACGTGCAAACCACTGACAATAACATGGACAGATTCAAGTGATCAAGCTTTTTGGCGCCGTTGTGGGGGAAACTTGGTAACTAATATAAAACCATTAAGTTGTTAGTTATTTTTTACCTTGCTTTATTTGTTTGTTTCGTGTTGCGTTTGTGGTTGTGTTGTTGGTTTATTTTGTTTTGTTCTGTGTTTGTGCTTTCGTTTCGTATTTTGTTTTCATATTGGTGTCATTGCTTGTATTGTTATTCAACTTCGTACGTCATGGGTTGTGGATGTTTTTGTGTGTAAATATACTTTTTCCATGGATCCATCCGAGCTAAGGCGTATTGCTGAGGAAACTATTGATATGCTCTGCCGACATTCACAATTTCACGGAAAGGATGATGAAAGTGCCATAGATCATATGGCCTAGTTCTTAAAGGCGGTCAAGGGGTTGAAGAGTTCGGGATTCACTCAAGATCAATTGAACGGAATCTTCTTCACTTATACCCTGATAGGAGACCCAACAGTTTGGTACAAAGAGTTTAGATCCACTGCCCCCCTCCTAGAGCCAAGTCGTGGAAGCATTTGTGTTTCGGTATCTTGTCGGAACAATGGTTGTCCTGCGAAGGGAGGAGATTGACACGTTTCAACAAGAGAGCTAAGAAACTTTTAAGCAAGTTTTGGAAAGATTTGAGGAGTTGGTGCAAAGAAGCCCAAGCCATGGATATTCTGACGAGCAACTCAACATAATCTTCTACAAGGGACTTTACGACACCTTCAAGGGTATGATTGAGAGAAGATATCCCACCGATTTTCAATACAATGATCGGGATTCACTCAAGATCAATTGAACAGTGCACATCCTGTCGGGAGTTGAGATGACGGTTCGTGCAATTGGAGGAGAGAGTCTCTGATTGGGTTTCGATCTGTCATCAGTGAATGAATGACTTCGATTGATTTGTCCATGCTTCGATAGCTCATGTAGAATCAATGAGAGCAGAAACCAAGGTATTGGTGAGTTCCTTCAAGCTTTTGTCTGGTTCCCTTGGGCAATTGGAAGAAATGATCAGAGAGGGGCATCAGAAGTCTGAGGAGCAGAAGAACCCCCCACCAAGAAGTGAATTAACAATCAAGCCGGATGTTATACGGTCAATCGTAATTTCAATTTTGATAGAGGAAGAGAGAGGCGGTAGCAAAAGAAGTATCTATTGTTATTCCAGAAATTCGAGATGTTCAACACTCTTCACTTATGTAACCCGCATTGAACATCTCATGGCCACTAAATGGGAGTTTGAAGAGTACCTAATTGTGGATATAGGACAAGCCTATTCGGTGATTGTGGAGCACCATGCACCAATCGAGAGGAACGATCCATGTCTGTTCACCATTCCATGTGCAATCAAAGGAGCTACCTTCAAGGAAGTCGTCATGGATATATTCTCAGACCTCAATCTCATCAGCTTCGAGACATTTAGGAGGTTGAAATTACCAAGTTTGAGACCGACAGATACAACCATCAAATTGGCCAATGACTCAATAGCATACCTGATGACTCGATATTTACACATGTTTTTGTCGACCATTTTTATGCTATTTGAGGCTCGGATCTCAGGTTTTAAGTCGATTTTACTCTAGGTTGTCTTGCCAATGAAATTTCAGGTCCTAATGCGTGAATGAAGGTTTGAGCACGAGTTCGGGGTCGATTGGGAAAAATCGGGACCAGCGAGGGAAATCAGACAAGTTGCATGGCCAGGACGGGAAAGCGCACGTCTGTGCATGGTTGCCGAACCAAACTGAACCGAAACCGAAACCGAATTAATGCTATTCGGAAGGAAAATATGGATAATTTGGAAACCAGGGTTCTTTCAACCGAACCGAATTTTTGAATTTCCGACCGAAAAACCAAAATACAATAATTGCAAGCTCCAAATGGTGGATTTTGATGCTTGTAATGGTTTTTAGACTTCAATATTTGAAATGTTTTATGACTTATGTGTTGAAAATTTTGATTTTGTCATTTATGATGCATATAATTGCATATTAATTGTTTATATTAGGAGTGAAAAATAATTTAAAAGTGAGAAGATACAAGTGGCTTCACAAATTCGGTTTTGTGTGAAAAACCGAACCGTATTATAATTCTGTTTAAACAGACCGAACCAAATTATAATTCGGTTCGAATTCGGTTTGAGGTTTGGGAGAATTCGGGGACCCGATTCATAATTTTGGTTCGTTCGAAACCGAACTGTCCAAATGCCCACCCCTAATTGAAGCGCAGACTGCATCCTTAGGAGTGAAGATTGACATCCCAGAGCATATTATTCCCTTCTTTATGAGTATGAATGCTTTGAATTCTGTTTTCCTCTCTCTCTCTCTCTCTCTATATATATATATATATATATGGTGTAGACCTTTCTCTCACTTGGGTATGAAGAACCCTAGTTTCATGTGTTAGGGATTTGAGTTGTAATGACTTTTGGATTGTTATACTTTTTGATTATAATCGATTGAAGTGTTCTTATTGAATCAATTGAATCCTGATCAAATTCTCTTGATTTCTGCTGTAACCTGAGATAGATAGAATCTTATTAGGTTGTTAGAGCTTCTTCAATTGATAGGAGTGGATTGATTATACGAGAGTTAGTCAATCCATTGCTTTATACTGGAATCCAATTCCAGTAGTGGAGTTTTGTGTTAACTGCCTTAGCTTTCTATCCCGGTGAAGACTAGTCGTCTGCCGTTTAGTCTATTTAAGAGGGTTTGGTCAACTTAAGAGATTCCAAGCTTATGTCGGATCTTCCGCAGATTAATCAAAAGTAAATCAACCTAAGGAAATTACAACTTGGACCTAACTAAGGAGTTATGAGGACTCATTCCCGAGTGATTCTTCCCTTGCTTTAGAAAACCGAACACTTTCCTGCTTTCTTACTGTTTTTGGTTACAATCACATTCACTAAATCTTTCCCGCTAGATAATAGATAATCACGGAGTAGGCAGTAGATCTAGACCCCCGGGCTGATAAATTAAACTTACCACTATTCTGCATTTCCATACTGCGATTACACTTGGTTGTAGTTTGGTGTTGTGTCATAGCGTGTCAATTTTTTGGCGCAATTGCCGGGGACTCTAGGTTATTGTAGAAACGTGATAGTCTCTTACTTTAGAATTTTCTTTACTACATCCACCTGTGTGCCTTCACGGGCTGCTTTTGCGGATTGTGTGCAGGTAGTGCATGACTCGTAGCCAGTCGGAAGATCTACTGCCATTGGACTAGGAGATTGAACGAACCTGTCGTAACCTCAAGTGGACTTTGAAGGCACGACTGGCTGCGGAGGAAGCTTTAGAGCAAATGCACATCACCGAGGAGGAAGAAATGGGGGAACCACAGAATAAAGATGTGGTCATTCCCGAGGAGCATACCATGGGCTATTACTAGACCGCCCGAGCCACAGACATGAGGTCCCCCATCCAATATCCTCAAGTTGCTGCCAAAAACTTTGAGTTGAGTACCTCTGTCATCACCATGTTGCGCGGCTCGGTGGTATTCCGTAGAAAGGAGGGGGGAGTGTCCCAGATTGCACCTTCGGCGATTCCACAAGCTGATTGATGGGATCAAGATAAATGGGTTTCCTGCCGATGCCATCCAGCTGAGATACTTCCCATTCACTCAGGAGGGGCAAGCCAAGGAGTGGCTGGACACTCGGCCTCCGGGATCGATCACTACGTTCGCGAACCTGGCGGACAAGTTCCTCACCCGCTATCATCCTCCATCAAAGACGACGGACCTGCAGAAGCAGATCACTCATTTTTCATAGGAGGAGGATGAAACCATTAGGGATGCTTGGGAGAGATACACCATTCTCTTTCTGAAGTGTCCCAATCATGGTTTCAATGACGCCTTCAAGGTGGGCACCTTCTACCACACCCTCTTCCCAAAAGACAAGCAGCTGATTGACTCGGTTTGTGGCGGGAACATGCTGACTAAGACGCCATCGCAGTTAAATCGGCTCTTTGAGGAGATGGCTGAGCAGGGATATGACTTGGGAAATGCTAGGAGATCGAGGCGAGCACCAAGCCGGGGTGTGCATGCTATAGCCACCAGTCATCTGAGTTGGTGGAGGTTGTCTCGAAGTGGTATCAGCTATGGATCATAATGGGATGATCTCCGGGACAGGGCAGCAGCAGGCAATGCATTGCAGTGGTGCGAGTGCTCCCATCATACTATAGAAGACTGCCAGGCCATGCGTGAGTCTAGTACACCACCGAAGCAGGTGAACTTCATCAACAATGCTAGGCGCAATGACCCCTATAGTAATACTTACGACGAGTGATGACGCCAGAATCCAAATTTCTCCTAGAGTGGCCACAACAATCCCAAGCCACCTGGCTTCCATGCTCCTGCAGCTGGTCTTCAAAACCAAATGCAGCCATACCATCCCTGCCCGGCCGCCCGGGCCAGATGCAGCAACAACAGCCCCTTTATCAGTCCAGATAGGGACAGGATTTTCAACAGCCCCTAGCACCGGGCGACCCCGTGTCAGAATTGAGGGATCTAGTGACCACCTTGGCCAACACTAGTAACCAGAAGTTCCATAAATTGGAGCAATTCATGGAAGTGGCTACGGGCAAATTCATGGAGATTGAAGCTAGCCAGAGGAACCAGCAAGGCACTCCTGCAAGATATGGACACCAAAATCAGGCACCTGGCAGATGCCCTTGCTACTAGACCGGCTGGCACACTTCCTGGCCAACCCCTGCCGAATCCAAGAAATCATAAGGAGGGGTTGCATGCCATCATGCTGAGAAGTGGGACTGTGACTGAGGATGGACCGCCGAGGAGCGCGAATAAGGTGCCACAGATCACCCCGGAGCCGGAAGAAGACCTGGTGATGGAAAAGGAGTCAGAGGCTCAGGCCGCAAAGCCCCAGCCAGTAGTGGCTGAATATAAGCCTAAGCTCCCCTTTCCCACCAGGATGCACAAAGACCGGCTAGAGGCAGAGTTCGGGAACTTCAAGTCCATGCTTAGGAAGCTGAATGTTCAAGTGCCCTTTCTAGATGCACTATCTCAAATGCCTAAGTATGCGAAGTTCCTGAAGGATATTCTCTCGAAAAAGCAGAAGCTGAGCGAGCTGGCCACTGTGGAGCTCAGCGAGGAGTGCTCGGCCATTCTGCAGAACATGCTTCCTTCGAAGCTGAAGGACCCAGGTAGTTTTACTATCCCATGCTCTATCGATAAATTGCATGTAGAGAGGTCCTTAGCAAATCTAGGTGCTAGTATCAATGTTATACCATATAAATTGTTCAAGAAACTAGGCCTAGGTGAACCCAGTGCAACTAGGATGAGTATTCAATTAGCTGACCGATCTGTAGTTCATCCTAGGGGCATACTGGAAGACCTCCTGGTTAAGGTAAGCAGATTCTTTTATCCTGTGGATTTTGTTGTCTTAGACATCAACGAGGACGCAAAAGTGCCCTTATACTAGGTAGTCCTTTCTTGGCCACCACCAAGGCTCTCATAGATGTGCATGAAGGGACCTTAGTCTTGAGAGATGGCGAGGAGTAGATAACATTTTCCATTGCTAATAATATACATGCTTTATCGCCTTTGCATGTTGTCTCTCACCAGGTGCACGATTCTGTTGTGTATCCTTCTATGCCTCCCATTTTGCAGCATTCTCCTCTCATTCCTTCGTCGCCACTCCCGTCCGTCTCGTTACCAAAAGAAAAGATCAAGGAGGAGTGGCGGCCGAAACTGCAGGTAGCTAAGCCTGCTCAAAAGAAAGTTGGAGACCACTATGAGCTGGTCTCGGCTTTTGAGCCACGATCGCCCTGGCCATCCGAGTATTCACTTGCTTGCATCCTGCCGGATGGCCAGGTCGAGTTGACAAGTGCTGGTGGTCACACTCGTCGTGTGCATGGCCACCATATGAAGTTCTACCTCAAAAGCGATGTGGATCCGCTCTTGGAGGCACTTGTTCCTACACCGCTCTGAGCATCCAGCTAAAGACGTAAAAGAAGCGCTTGTGGGGAGGCAACCCCACCTCGATTTTTTTTTCTTTTGTTTCTTTTTGGTTTTTCCACTTGGAACTATGGTTTCTATCACCTAGTGTGTTTTGATGACTCTAGCTCGGTGCCCTTCCACTGGTCCACCTTCCAGTCTGCCCCTGATGACTGGTCCCATTTCCAGTCCCCTGGCGGTCCGTTTTCCCAGTAACATCGTTCCCCTTATATTTCCCTCTTCTCTATTGAGGGCAATGTCATGCTTAAGTGTGGGGGAGGGGGGATTGTTTATCTTTGACTGCATAGATGAGTTTGTGTGCTTGGAGCCTAGTCCACTGTCCAATTTGATGAATTGAGGGCTCCGAGTACGTGTTCCTTGCAAATTGCCTGCTCAGTATGCTTTGAATTGACAGTCTCTATAGTAATGTACAACCTAGGGAGGTAGTGTAGCACTATGGAGGATGTTGAAGTATAAGATTTTTCCTATCTATCTCTCTGTTGTGCCGGTTATTTTGTGAACTAGTGGATTTGGACCGTTGATTCATGTGGTATTGATGACTCTCTTTATGTTGTGTTTTGGACTCGTGTATCGAAAAAGGGTGCTCAAGTGTGAAATGAAAAAGCAGTTGGTCCTCCATGTCAAAATTTCGAAAATTTTAAAACATGGGGGTAAGCCCAACGTGTGTGGCACCGTTCATTGCACAAAATCGGGTTTTTGGAAGAGATTTTAGTGATCCTTGGTGGGGTAGGCCTACAAGGTGAAGCTAAGCTGTCTCTAGTATAAGTAAAATTCCACCCGTTGAGCGGTTTGCCTACTCGAGGATGTGGTTTTAAGGGCATGGATAGAACATCCGACCCCCCCTCCAAGTGAGATGAAATGAAAGAGAACCCGATATGAAGAGTCTTTAGTCGTTTAATTGTGTGAGTTTCCTTATCCATGAATTGACTGACTTAGTTCCACTGCTTCTCATGATCCTGGCTTGAGTCTAGTACTTGTATTGAGAGAGATAGGGGACGTCTTAGAAGACCAGTTGACCTCGTAAGTTGCTAATTGATCTAGGAAATCCTCTACCGACGATCGGGGTTGTTGTTGCTATAAAGGTCTGGAGAGCTGCATTGGTTTGAGTCAGGTTTGCTTGGGGACAAGCAAACGGTTAAGTGTGGGGGAATTTGATGACTCGATATTTACACATGTTTTTGTCCACCATTCTTATGCTGTTTGAGGCTCGGATCTCCGGTTTTAAGCCGTTTTTATGCTAGGTTGTTCTTGTTTATGACATTTCAGATCCTAATGCGTGAATGAAGGTTTGAGCACGAGTTCGGGGTCGATTAGGCGAAATCGGGACCAGCGAGGGAGATCAAACAAGTTGCACAGTTAGGACGGGAAAGCGCACGGTCAGGACGGGAAAGCGCACCGCCGTGCGTGGTTGCCTTTTTGGCCATGTGGGATTTACCGAGAAACTGCACGACATGACCCTGTTTTTCGCACGATCGTGCACGATGAATTTGTGGTCGTGATGGTTTCTGCGAGAGAGCTGCACGGCCAGGCTCTCGGATTGCACGGGTCGTGCACTCCCCTGGCAGAATTAATTGAAACCACGCGTTTTGGGGTGCACGGGCAGACTAGGAGGCTGCACGGCCGTGCGGTCTGGCCTGCAATCGCGAACGGCAACTTCTTAACCCAATTTCGGGTTTTAGAGAATGGGATACGACTTTTTGAGAAAAAATAGAGTTCTAGAGAGAGAAAGTGCCAAGAACAAACCCT
The DNA here is from genome assembly GCA_946122785.1 of Linum tenue. Classification (NCBI taxonomy): domain Eukaryota; kingdom Viridiplantae; phylum Streptophyta; class Magnoliopsida; order Malpighiales; family Linaceae; genus Linum; species Linum tenue. The sequence continues at coordinate 34,457,725 of CAMGYJ010000007.1, forward strand.
AGGAGCTAATTTGGATTGGATTTCTCACCAATGAAGCCCAGATTGCATCCTCAGGAGTGAAGATCGACATCCCAGAGCAAATTATTCCCATCTTTATGAGTATGACTGCTTTGAATTCTGTTTTCCACTCTCTCTCTCTCTCTCTCTCTTTGTGTGTGTGTGGAGTAGACCTTTCTCTCACTTGGGTATGAAGAACCCTAGTTCCATGTATTAGGGATTTGACTTGTAATGACTTTTGGATTGTTATACTGTTCGATTATAATTTATTGAAGTGTGTTTATTGAGTCAATTGAATCCTGATCAAATTCTCTTGATTTTTACTGCAACCCGAGATATATAGAATTTGATTTGGTTGTTAGATCTTCTTCAATTGATAGGAGTGGATTGATTATACGAGAGTTAGTCAATCCATTGCTTTGTACTGGAATCCAATTCCAATAGTGGAGTTCTGTGTTAACTGCCTTAGCTTTATATTCCAGTGAAGACTAGTCGTTTGCCAGTTAGTTTGTCTAAGAGGGTCTGGTAAGCTTAAGAGATTCCAAGCTACTGTCGGATCTTCCCGCAGTTTAATCAACAGTAAATCAACCTAAGGAAATTACAACTTGGACTTAACTAAGGAGCCAGGGGGACTCATTCTTGAGTGACTCTTCCCTTGCTTTAGAAAACCGAACACTTTCCAGCTTTCTTACTATTTTTGGTTACAATCACATTCACTAAATTTTTCCGCTAGGTAGTAGATCTAGACCCTGGGTTGATAAATTAAACCTACCACTATTCTGCATTTCCAGACTGCGATTACACTTGGTCTTAGTTTGGTATTGTGTCATAGCGTGTCAATATCCGAAGGGGATTGTTGAAAACATTCTGGTGAGAGTTGCGTCATTTGTTTACCCAGTGGATTTTGTTGTGATAGAAGGCGGAACCCAACATTTTGACCCATCTCCTACTTGGCAAAACCTTCTTGGCAACCGCAATGGCGGTGATTGAAGTTCCGGAAAGATGAGTGATTTTCCAGTACAGAGAAGACAATATGGTAATATACCTATCAAATGGCAACCGTGGGACTTCAACCTCATTCACCCCCCATGAAGGGACGAGCTCCACAAACAGTCAAGCTTCGCCAACCATTTCAGATTCGAGGATTGATCTCATACCACCTTCCCATGAGAGCAAGGTAACACTCCTAGAGGAAAAGGCAACGACTTGTCAAATCCTTAAAAGAAGCTTCAAGAAGATTACCCATCATCCGATTCTCAACTATGATACCATGACGAAGGACCTTGTCAGATCAACAACGAAAAGGTGTATTGATCGGCTTCATGGTTTGCATTTGGGCTTGCATTACAAGGGTGAATTGGACAATGCTACCCAAGGTTAGGGGGTCCTTCCACTTGAAGACATCCATTTGATCCGAAAGTCCGGCAAAAAGACTTCAAAGACGCACTTGTTGGGAAGTACCTCGACACTTCGGTTTGTTTTCTTTTACCTTACCTTTTCAAATAAACTTCCTAGTATGATAAATTATATTAAGCCTTGTTGTCATACTCTAGCCCCTAGAAATTTTTTTGGGTTCTCAAGCTAGTTGGGTGGTCCGTGAATGTTTAAGATTGCGGCCGCAATCCTACGGTGCTAGCCCGCGATCTTTCCCGCCCTCGCTACTTAAACAACCAGTGTGTGGGCTGTACGATTTATTCCCTCTTTTTCCCCAACTTCCACCACTCTTGGGTTGTGCTCTCATCTAGAGTCATTCTCCGCCACCCACTTTGAAAATATTTGAATGGGAGGTTAGTGTTGTGCTAATTCAAGAAATAGTCTTGAAAATTTCCTATTTTTCAAGCTTTGTTAAGGATGGGAAACTCAAAGAAAGTGCCCGAGTCATCAACTTCAATCAAGGGTGGGAAAAAGGCACCTCACCCATATCTTGAGTTCGGGGACAAGGACAAGGCCGAGTATGCACACTTTTCCCCCAAAACATATGGCGAACGTCGTAGCATCTCTTGGGAAGCTTTGGAGGAATTTGGAGCCACCGCACCTATTCAAGATCTCATCCAAGACCCGACGTGGCTCAACCTTTTGACAATCAACGAGAAGATCTATGCCAAACCAGCCCTCAAATTCACCGAGGCTATGGCATTTACCCTCCCGGATTCATCTTCACTCAAGAAGGCCTTGCACTTCACGAGGAAGAGTTGGCTTCTTGTCAACATCCGGAGGACTTCTTCACTAGCCATCTTAAAAGGTCGGAGCACCAAGAATTTTTCAACCCCAAATCCACTAAGAGTAACTCCTTGAAGCCCGAATGGCGAGTCCTCCACAACATCATCTCTTACTCTGTCGGTCTTAAGGAAAAATCTGCTAGCAACCTCACTAAGAGAGACCTCAATCTTCTGAGGTCGATATTTGTCAAGTCGCACTTGAACCTTGGGTTGGTCATCCTCAAAACCCTCTACAAGAACATAACCAGCTTGACAGCGAAGACCATCCATGGGGGAGTGACTCAACCCGAATATGACATTTAAATCCCACCTAAGGTCCAAGTATAAACCTTAAATGGGTGCAATATAGGGAAAGTATGTTTAAATATCAACCCGGGCCAGCCCATGTACCCCTACCTTGATTGTTTGAAACATTATCTAGCGGAACGTTGTTTTTGAAAATCTCTACAATCTATGATAAGCAGCAAGACTTGAAAAGTAAAAGGATTGAAACTCTTGGTGAGAAGCTTCACTCGGGAGTTGTTTCCCCCTAACTAACTGCCATGAACCGTGGGATCAAATGAATCGATGCGCGACAAGGCGATTATGAACCGCTAGGAGGAGCAACAATGGTTAGAAACCACACTCTTAATTGCTTGGCCAAGGAATGCATTTTAGGCTATAATTGTAGCCCTCTTGGCCCAAGCAATTGAGGGTTGACTTACCTTCTCCCTCAAACCAGGGTTTGGACGACTTGAGCACAATCAACCTAGGTGTTCAATTTGAGTTTAGAGGTTTGCCCTACATTAACCTAGATAGGAGGCATGGAATGCCTAAGAAAACCCAGCTCAATTTGAGCCTCTTAAGATAAGGGGGTTTCCCTCTAAGCTAAGTTAGAATAGCACAATAGATTGCCAAGGACAAAAAATGCACAATCACCATGAAAAATACCTCAAATCTTAAATTAAACACCAACCACACACAATCATTCATTCCACACAATCAACTACATGGTAGAAGTTAGGGTTATACAATACCCAAGTGAAAAGGAGACTACTCCATGCTAGAAAAAGGAAGAACACAAAGGAAAAAGGAAAAAACCATCATTGTGATGCCTCCATCCTTCCTTGTGCTTTTAGAGATCCTCTCTTGAAGAGGAAATTCCCAAATCTTGAACTGGAGCAAACCCTAGCCTCTTCTCCCTTTTGGTTCGTGGCTTTCTCTCTCTAGGTTTTCAAGAAGAAGAAGGTTTCGCTCACTTTGGGCTCTCCCTTCTTCCTCGTTTCAGCTTTCCTTTTATACACAGGTTGCGCCCAGTTCACGGCCATGAACTAATGGCGGGGACCGTGAACTCAGTCCAAAACGCACTGCTTCACTTAACTGGTTCGCGGTCCATGTCTTCAGTTCTTGGTCTTACGACTGTGAACTGACTCGGCGTCAGTAACCTCTGAAAACTCATTGGAAACTCACCAGTTCGCGGTTTGTTGCTCTAGTTCACGGTCTTGATGACCGTGAACTGCGACTGCTACCTGCTCTTTGCCCGATCCTCGTGCCTTTTCTTCCAACTTTCGAATTCGGGGTTGGTTCCACCTGTTAGACTCTGAAACACAGCAAACCTAGCGTAAAACCAGCCTTTTTGGAGCTCAAATGCCACAAACGCCAAAGAGAAACGGGGATAAAAAGTGTACATTTAGGCCCAAATTACTCCCCCACACTTCGACGTTTGCTTGTCCCCAAGCAAACCATTTCACACAAGGTAATATCTCAACCTAAACAAAATAATTTGGGGACAACTCAAAGGGCACAAAGTGGGGAATCTCAATGGCTATTGGCAATTAACACATGAGGCCACCAAAACGGGCAAACGAAAAGTTCTCACCTTGTTCATGAATCAATGCAAGTGATCTCAACAAGATCACTCACCAACCACAACTAACCATGCATAACATGCAAGTCCAAGGAATAAACGAATGGGCAACAAAGGTTCTCACCGGGGTATGATATGACATGCAAAACAAGAATAAATCACTAACTCTCTCGACCAGTGGGGTCGGGACCATTTGGTTCAAAAAATGTGCACGATCATCAACATTCGGCCCTATCATCTCTTCACCACGGCGACAACCTCCAAATGCTAGAGTTCATGGGACGGTTGTCATCACTAGCTTGTCTGGAGGTCTGACACAGGTTCAAATGGCTGGCAATTGTCTTGGACATGGGGAAAATGCCTTTTGGGTGGTGGCAAACACAACATGAGGTCCTACATATTCACCTTAAAACCGAAGGTTCTATGGCTTCGACTAAGAACCTTCCCTACACACAACGACCACTAGCATCCGCCAAAAGCCTTACTTCCTTCCAAACCAAACTATCACCCATTACGAACTATATTCAAGCACAGTTCCTTGGCCTATTCTTGCTATCACATTTCAAACATAGTAGTGAAGGAGTTCAACAACAATTTGGGTGTTTCAATGTCTTGAGTGCCAAGAAAGCCTTCCTAGAGCATACACTTTGATTTTTATGGCCACTCTCTACTTTATTTATCTCGTTTTTTTACCTCTTTTTCAATTATTTTTCTTTCTACTTTCCTTTTCTTTCTTTTTCTCTTTTCTTTTCTTTTTGAGGGGGTACTAGAGAGTGAAACACATGCCATTTAATGAACAATGTTCTCGATTAAGAACTCACTCCAACACTACCTACTTCTTTTCTAGCAAGAACCGTGCAAAATCCTCCTATGTAGAACCTCAATGGAGCTCCATAGCATGGACTCCGGGACACAAGGAAGACTCATGTATAGACACGAAGAAGGGATGGGGGGTCTTTCTATCAAACAACATTAAGCTCACAGGCGAAAATAGAGAACGACCCCCAAAGTCACAAGGCTTAGAGGGGTTGACTCGGGGTTAGAACATTTCGGGACAATCAACATTTAGGCGTGGACTAATCCTATGCCTCCATCATACTTACTAGTGACAACTGTGATGTTACTCGCCACGGTAAGATGGTTCTAAGCACACAAGAAGAAAACGATCGGCTCAAAACTCACATGGCTACCTAGTCACCCAACCATCTAGTGCAATTCACAAAACGCAATGCATGACAATTGTAATCAACAAGTAATCGAGTCAAGACTTCCATTCATTTTTGAACACATGAGAACTAAACCTTTGCACTATCCTAATGCACCTCTCAGTCATAATCATAGGAAACACTCGATCACATGCAACAATTCAAGGTCAATGCCAATAAACACGAGATTCTCCTACAAACCGGCCACTTTGATCATGCAAGCATTGCTTGGAGCCCTCAAAATTTTCAAATTTTGGCATACATCAAGGCTCCAAGCATTCAATCACACTCACACAAGCATAATAATAAACTACCCCCCCACACTTAAGCTCGACATTGCCCTCAATGTCGTAAGATAAGGGTAGAACGATGCTATCGCATGGCTTGGTGAGTGAAAGATTGAATTTTCTTTTCCGGGGTAGGAGATTGGAGCTGCAAGGAGAAGACAAAAGCAAACACAAGCACACACATTCTCGCTCGAGGTGAGGTTATTACACATAACAATATGATAGTGAAACAACAAAACCTTGCAAACTTCATGAAAGCGCTTCGTCTTTTCCTTATGAATCTTGGTGTTCTCATAGGCCTGAAGGCGCCACTCCTCAAGTTCAAACACCTGCAACTTCCTTTCATTTCCACAAAAGTAGGGTCATATTCAATAGCTTAGTGGCCCAGAAAGCCCTATGCTCTAGCTCTATGGGAAAATGACACGCTTTGTCGTACACCAATTAGTAAGGTGAGACGCCTATTGGGGGTTTGTAGGCCGTGCAATACGCCCATAGAGCATCATCGAGTTTTGCGGATTAATCCTTGAGGGATCAGGGATTGATCCACGGTCTTTTCCAGTTTTCTTTTCAGTTCCCTATTTGATAACTCTACTTGACCACTTGTTTGGGGATGATAGGCCATTGAACCCGGTGGGTAACGCCATAGCGATCGAGGAGTTTGTCGAACTGCCCTCGAAAATGGGTTCCTCGATCACTGATGATGGCCCTCGGGGTCCCAAATAGTGAAAACAATTTCTTATGAATTCCGCAGACTCGTCTTGCATCATTGGTGGGGAGGGCCTGAGCCTTGACCCACCTAGAGACGTAGTCCACATCCACTAGAATGTACTTGTTTCAAAAAGGCGAGGGAAAAGGGTCCATAAAGTCAATGCCCCAAACATAAAAAATCTCATACGTAATGCAAATCGTTTGGGGCATCTCATTTCGATTAGAAACATTACATGTCCTCTGGCACCTGTCGCGACTATGATGGTTGCGGCCTGCGGGGCGATGAAGAAGGTGGAAGACGAAGGCGGTATGGCGATGACGCGGATGAGAACAGCTTGGCGAGGACGGGGCGAGGACGGCAAGGAGATGATGAAGGTTGCGACGCCGGCAGGTAGGGTTCGAACTCTTGAGGAAATCAGAGGGTGAGGCGGGAGTGATTTTTGGGATTAGGGTTCCTCACGAGTCGGAAGTGGGATTTATGGTTCCTCGCAAGGCGACAGTGAGCGAGAGATTGTCGATTGGAGTTCTTGGAATGGGATGATATGGAGTGAAGATTGAGAGGCTTGGGGTTGGAATTAGGGGTTTAGAATTAGGGAAAGGAGAGAAGTGTTGTATCTTCTGATGATGTTCAAAAACAAAAATACACAAAAGCAGCTACTCTGAAGGTGGAATCATTAATCTGAGGAGCAGTACTGATTGATTGTCCATCTTCCTGACCACGGTTATGAACATGGGTGGCAGCCCATTTCATCTTAACTTCCAAATTCGCAAGGACTAAGAACAGCCAAAAGAAAAAGGAAAAAGCTGGAGCTGTCCAAATCCAATTGGAGACGACAGGGTTCTCTTCACATGCCATTTTTAAGCATAGCCCTCACCCTCATGGGTAGACCATACAATCTGATAAAACCAGCAGCATCAGCTTGATCATATATCTGGCCGTTCTCAAACGATGAAATGTCTTGCCTGTACAGACTATGAGGGCTTGTTCGTCCCACGACTGAGACAGATCCCTTGTAAAGCTTCAGAGTCACGGAACCAGTAGTTGTTGCTGTGATCTTCTGCATGAATGCATCCATGGACTCACGAAGGGGGTCAAACCACCTACCCGCATAAACCAGTTCAGCATACTTCAATGCTAGTGAGTCTTTGACTTGGATTGTTTCCCGGTCTAGTGTCAGTGACTCCAGCTCACGCACAGCACAGAAAAGTATGGTCCCGCCTGGTGTCTCATACACCCCACGGCTCTTCATGCCGACCAACCGGTTTTCAACCATGTCAATCCGTCCAATACCATGTTTTCCACCAAGCTCATTTAGCTCGGTAAGCAAAGATGCTGGTGACAACTGCTTCCCGTTCACTGAAACCGGAAGCCCAGAGACAATCCCAATTTCAACATATCTGCAAACAAATGGTTATAGGAATAAAAAATGAATTTCAAACTTATGGGAAATTGTAGGGAAGATGAAGATCTGTTTGAGATTCTGGGGTAAAAATTTTACTCTGGCTCATTTGGTGCATCCACTGGGTCCACTGACATCATGTACATATCCTTCTCTGGCTCATTTGCTGGATCTTCCAATATGTCGCCCTTCAAGTTGCAGGATACAAAGTAAGCAAAAAATTTAGATTGTATATACAAGTGAGAAACGCCTCATCAAGATGGATAAAACTAGACGCAGTGGCTACTTAGGGTACTGGAACATGGAATGCAAGAGAGCAACAGCATATAAAAAAGGTATTATGACGGGGAACAAAAAGCAGATTCCTTACAAACTACAGAACAACATACCTCATGACTCAAATGCCAAAGGTTCCTATCTCTGCTATATATAGATTTCTTTGTCACTGGAACTGGTACATTGTGCTTCTTGGCATACTCAATAGCATCCTCCCTCCCTTGAATATCCCACTCCCTCCATGGAGCAACAACATGCAACTCAGGATTTAAGGAGAAAAATGTCAATTCAAAGCGAACCTGAACACACAGGTTAACAGTGTCAGGTTACGCTAATAAAAAAACCCAGATATTCTAATCTCAAGCATTCATGCAACACATGCCTGGTCATTTCCCTTCCCAGTGCATCCATGTGATACAGCATCGGCCCCAACCTCTTTGGCAACATCAACCATGGCCTGCCAATTGAGTTACATAGTCCAACATTAGCAAATAATGATGAAGATAATAAGACCAATAGAATAGTCATTGACCAAGTGTGATAGTTGGCGATGTGTATCTTCTGGTTTGCCACTAAGGAGGAGACCAATACAAGATACTCTAAAAGAGCTCACCTTAGCGATCACAGGACGGGCCATTGATGTTCCTAGCAAGTATTTTCTCTCATATACTGCACCGGCACGAAGACAGGGGAATATGTAGTCCTGCACAAATTCCTCCTTTAAATCCTTCACCACTAGTTGGCATGCGCCACTAGCTTTGGCCTTCTGCTCCAAACCATCCAGTTCTTTGATGCCCTATGGTATTAGTCCCAACGAAAGAAAATCAAGACAGTGATTAACAAACAAACAAAAAAAGGGCAACGTTGATAACGGAACTTAAGGATATTGATACAATTTCCATACTTGGCCAACATCAGCAGTGAAGCAGACAACCTCACAGCCATAATTCTCCCTGAAAGAGTCGAAATTGTTTGGTGAGAAAGAAAAGTGATACTTCATCCACCAAAGGGAAAGGAAACATTCTTCCCGGGGAAACATGCAGGGTTATATTATCATGTATAGTTCCGAAAAAACATAGTGAAAGTAACAATTGACCCAATAATCATTCAATCTACATAAGAAGTTGGCAATGCACAACCGTAATCATCAAGTACACATTTTACGAGTACAATCAATCATATACCAAATTTTGAACACAAATATACATTCAACACAATTTAAGTTGAGTGTACCTCAACCACGGCACGATGACTGATGTGTCTAAACCACCACTGTAAGCTAAAACAACCTTGTTCAATTTGCCTCGGAAGCCCCTGCCATTAGTGGCTCCAGCCGAGACAGTTTCTTTATCATTGGAAGCAACTGCTTTGATTACTGCACACACAAACCTTATAAGTCAGAAAACACAAGAAACTCACAAGAACAACTCAGTGAACAGCTACACATATCGACATCAAGCACACATTACGGGAAGTGGAGAATTAGCACAATAATTTTATAGGTTGGCATCCCAGAAGCTCTAATTCAAACTAACTTTTGCACAAGAGTAAAGGGTAATCAGATTACACATAATGGCTCCATTAACAAGCGAGGAAAAATGTCTCTGGATAGGAACAATGAAGAGGAGAAGAAGAAGAGAAATGCCCTGGTGTGGCATCCTACAATGCAGAATCAACAAAGATTCAATTGTAATTTCTACGAGCCTCACCTTGACTTTTGTGAGCCTTAACAAGTCTGCAATGTTGGCTAACCAGTGGACTTCCATTGAGCTCACTTGCACCGGCTCCAAACTGCAACTCAAACCAATGGGGAACCCAGAATAACATCAGAACTCAATGATAAAATTGTGTAAGAAAGCTGTGGGACGCAATGGCGCTCTCTACTCAAGTTGAGAAGAAGAATACAAAATCATGTACCTTCAAGGTAGAAGCGGAAGCCGAAGCCAAATCCTCTGCTATCATAAAGGGACAAGGAAAAGGGATTAGACTAACACAGCAATACCAAAAGATTTTGAAACAAAATCCACAAAGGGAGCAAGGGTTATCACAGTTGACAATCAGTTCCTGGGCAAAATAAAGTTTGAATGCTTTGGCATTGGCGAGCCAAAACAGGGGGTGGAGTAGTGAGTAGTTACCTCGTCTGGGTCCATGGGAGATGAGAGTGGCGGCAGAGCAAGCAGATAACGCCTTCAACTGGCTCATCTTCGGCAGCGAATGGGTAAAAGCTTCGGAGGAAGGAATCCCGAGTTGTATTCTGTCTAATGAATATGGTACTCTTGCGAAGCTGGTAAACGGAGAAAGGGGTTAATAGTGTAGGGTTTTTGTAGGACTGAGAGATCGACTGATGACTCACGCCAGTGACAGTGCTAGCTGAATAGGAAGGAAGGAATTCAGTTTAAGTAAGAAAATATTAATGAAACAAATCACTGTGCTAGAGATTGAATTGTTGACTTATATATGACGCCCCCGACTTTATTTATGGTTGGTAAAATATCTCGTATTGCTTAACGTTGTCAAATCGTAATTGAGCCGGTCAAGTAACGGGTTCGAGGTCAGTGGCGGAGCCAGAAAATTTGTCAATGGGGTGCTTGTTCATGTAATGAAAAAATCAACTATACAATAAAAAAGTCAACTTTAAACGAAAATATGAAGTCAATAACATAATACCCAAGATTCGTACAATTACATAATAATAGTTCTACACACATCGCCTACAATGAACCTCGACGATTGTATGCACGGTTGGGGAAAAGTTGCAGCTTGCTACCTCGTGATTTCGTCTCTTCCATTTCCGGAGATGGAGAGCTTGGAGGGTGGACTCGCTGCCGTTGGAGGATGGAAGCTTGGAGGTCGGCCAGTGCACTTGCAGCGCCTCAGCTGCTGCTGGGTAGAGGAAAACGAAAATGAAATTGGGGGGTTTCTAACTTGCTGGGATTGACGATAGTGTTTTGATATTAGGACAGATAATTAACTTTGATATAAGTAAATGTGTGTCGAATAAATTAAAATCCTCTTCTAGCTGAGATTGTTTATTGTATATCATATGATCAAAGGTTCGATCCCCATCTCCCACTATATATATTGAAGTTTATTTTTTTGCCCACAGCCAAGGGGGCTGCATGCACCCCCCTCCCTTAGACGTGGCTCCGCCACTGTTCGAGGTTTAATGGTCTAAATCTAATTGGGGTTCGCCCGGTTTGAGCCATTTTAGACATTTTCTAAATATATATACAAATAATATAGTAATTAAAGATTTAATAACTGAAATAAAATATATCTTACATATATCTATTAAAAACTTATTTTTTACAAAATAAATCAACCTAACCTCCTTGACCCACCTACCATCTCCCTTCCTTTGTTCCTCTTCCTCTCTTCCCCCTCTCTTCTTCTCCCTCTTTAGGGGTCAGACCGGGGGCTTTCTGGAGGCCGTTTTGAAGCCCAACTCGGGTCCAACCTGAGGTTCGATAAGGGTTTAACAACCTTGCTTATAATTTTATCATTAATGTTTTAATTTGGAGATTCTTACATATTTTCATTTGATTGACCAATGGTTTTTATAAAAAAAAAGTATTTTTCGTAACTGAATCGCTAGTCGCTAAAACACAACTTTTAACAATGGCCAAGTGTAACCAATGAAAGGGTCTCTAGATTTACTATTACTCAGCTTCAGTTTATTATCAATCTATGATTTGCAATATAGTGGTGCAAGTCATATATATCGAATCTTCGGGTCTCTAGATTTACTATTACTCAACTTTGGTTTATTATCTAGCAAATCATATTCAGGTTTAAAGAACTAAACTACTCTAGCAAACAGTTAATGTTAATGTAATTACAGGTTGGGAACTCACTTAAGTATGATTCCCCCTAGTCACTAGCTAGATTAATGATTGATGATTTCTAACTTGTTTCACTTTCATTCACAATGCGCACTCATCTGTCATCCACCCAACCGGACCCACAGAAGAATGTGGGTGGATTGCGGGTCAAAATTATTCCAACTTGCTACTTAGCGGGTGGGTCAATTTGAAAGGAAAATCCACCCAACCCGCCCATTGCCCACCTCTATCCACAGTAGTGAAGCTAGGTTGAATCTAGTAGGGGTTGTAGCCTCCCCTCCCCCCTCCTTTCCTAACTTGGAGATATAGGATAAATTACATGTAAGTTTTGTACAAATTTAGAAACTAGAATAGTCGGTAAAATTTTAGCCCCCTCCCCAATTACCTCAATTCAATCCACCCACCACCCCCCCTCGTTCAGATTTCTAGCTCTGCCACTGCCTATCCTCCGGGTATGCGGGTAGCCACCGAGTATGATTTCTATGACACATTACTGACTCCTCTTCTCTTATTTCTTTTTCCTATATTTCATATAGGGCGACCTGGGGCGGAATACAGATCGGACGAAAATTCTCTATAAGACAATGACACAGGTGAAGGACGATTGACCGATGCCGATGAAAACAGCTTGGTTGTGACCTCTGCTAGTATATCCACTTTACTTCGTCATCGATCTCCCTCCTCCTGTGGCGATGTCGGGTTTCTCCATCAGCAAGATCTGGACCACACACAAAAATAAAAAACAAAAAGGGAGAAATAAAGGGCGCCAGGCTTCTCTTCTATCCGTCGCTTGCCACTACTCTAGGTTTTGCCCTTTGGGGGGTTGGTGACAGCTCTCCTGAGTTTCAGGCGAGAGTAAGGAGACGCCAAAGACAACTCGAGAGGGGAGAAACTTGAGACAGAGAAGAAGAGGAGCATATCGAGGTTTGGGAATTTTGAATCGATTTCAAGCGAGATCGAGAGGGAGCAGCTCGAGACAGAGAAGAAGGGTTAAGATCGGAAAGGAGAGGGGATTATAGCGTGGCGAGTTCATCAAGAAGGAACGAAGCGGCTGCCGGCTGGTGCTCTAGGTTTCGGGGAGTTGGGAAAATTGGAGGAGTTGGGATTATGATTTTAGAAGGGGGTTATCGGCTGCTAGGGATTTAAACCTCTTATTTAGTTTATTTATATTTTGGTTTGCGTCGTTAGGTTCTGGTCCATGAAAGATTATGGAATATGCTTTAGTCATTTGATACTTTTATAATTAGATACCTATATCATTAGATGTTTTAGTCATGTGGTGTTTATACCATTTGATGCTTTAGTTGTTTGATATGCTAACCATTCTATGGTTATATCATCGATTATGTGTTACTATGGTCTTGCTTAGAATATCATCATAGGTTGTGCAGGAAACTACTCATACATGGTATTTGTTTATTCTATGCATGTATGTTTAGTTAGTAACACAATTATGCATGCTTGTGTTTGGTTAATGCTTGATACTTTGATCATCAATCTTATAGGCCATTTCTATGATTCATAGAGGTCTAAATAGTTAATGTGGTATCCTTACTTTCTTGTTTTATTGATTAGTTTAATGGCATGAAACGAAAATCCACATGAGCCTGTCGTAATTCCTCTCAAATGTGGTTAAAGCTCGGTTAGGAATTCTTTAGCGGAAGGGATATGGTACCATAATCGATGCATAAATGCATATACTTAATTAGATGGTATGCATGATCATCTAGATAACACTACCTAAACAATAACCTTCTATCTTTGCTTTCTCGTTGTTTTATTGTTTCCTGCTTTTTTAGAGTAGATTGTCGACCATTAATAGGGGACCTTCAAACCATCGTATTTACTTTTAGTTGCACCATAATTCGAACATAAGTAGTAAAGTTCAAATTAGTTGCTATCAATAGACACATGAAATATGACCCTGGGCATACATAGAAAATTTATTACTTCGATTGCAATACTATTATATGTTGCACATCATTGTATCTTTTTGAATAGAAAACATACACGAAGTTCAAATATGAGAGCATATTACTTTTTCATCACGGTTAGCTAGCTCACTAAGTATCTTATAAGTACTTTTATGGTGCTTTATAATTTGATTTTTTAAACCGAAATACTCATGGCTACAGAGCTGACCAAAATCATGTTCAAAAACTTCAATAAAACAAGTAAATCCAAGCATTTTTCCACAAGAAATTCAAATGAAAATCCCTAAATAGTTGGGCGACCCAAATCTGTGGCAAACAAAACCACCCAAACTCAAAACCCCCATATCTCCAGTATATATACTCATGATCATGAACAAAAAATAAAGAAATAACTATAACACTAACTCCTCGCTGAGCTCCCCTCGATCTCGTCTACATTGGAGCGGCTTCCCATCTTGTTTTGCCTATTCTCGAAGGCCATCTCTGCCAACCCTTCCTCGACCTGATGAGTGATAAGGGATTAGTCTCGTCATTACTTCCTAAGGTCTTTGCCCTAGGCAAACTCCCTACTAAACACGTTATTAGAGTTTCCTTTCTAGCACAAATGTCGTTCTCGCTTTCTGCTCTTACATAATCATTCTTTCTACTAGTTTCTAGAAGTCCTCTACTTCTATCCTTAACTCATAGACATCAATACTAGGGACCACCGCGTTACGTATCGCCGTCCGGTGTCCCTACCTAGTATGCCAACCGCGTTACCTCTCGCCGTCCGGTTGCATACCCAAACTCGGCAATGGCACTGCATTACGTCTCGTCGTCCATGCCCGGTCAACTACTGTGTTACGTCTCGCCGTCCAGTAGTGACCTCAACAAACACGATCAACTGTTGCATTACGTCTCGCCATCCAGCAGAGATCCGACCATCTACCGCGTCCAGTAGTGGACCAACCGCCCGGGGGGTTCATCTTACCATTAACCAACTATTACAACCATACACACATACATAGCACAACGCGTGCATCCACATTAAGTAGGCGGTAGGATGCCACACACATATCACGCTTACTAGAAAATTAACTAAATAATAACTTGAAACGAAATGGGTAAATTAAAAGACCTACGACTGAGATATTACCCTATTTACACTCACCTCGAATTCTTCCAAACTGACTCTGATTCTTCTCTAAAATTCTCATATTTGTTCCTAAAACAATCTCCTTGCTTCCACGATTCCATAGGCGCAGACGGCTCCTCGATTGGACGTCAAACGAACAAGTTATGGCCAAAATAAACAATTCGTCAATTTTCAAAGTATCAATACCAAATCTGTATTTTTCCAAGTCAACGCCATTGACCCTGATCCTTCTGGAATATTACGTATTCAATCCTCTATCCTTTCGAATTACCAAGAATGGTACCTAAATTTGACAGATTTTCGTCCGAACTTCGGAGGCTCGGTTCTCCCTCGTTTGAGGTCCGAATTCGATTTCATCGACATGGTAATGATCTAGGGATTTCCCTCTTTGCAGTGATACCCACCACTTGAGGAATAGTTGAAGTCGAATACGCCGGTGCCGCCGACGTATCGTTTTAGATGAACTCTGTAGCAGTCCACGATTTGTCAATCACCACCGCCTAGTTGCCGCCGTTGCACCTGCCTTCGCTGCTGCTCCTGTTGGTCGCCAGGGGTCTGGGTAATCGGGGTAAGGTATAGGGTGGGCAAGCCGACGCTCTCTTTCTTTCCTTTTCTTCTTCTTCCTCCGCCCGACGCTCGGGCTGCTACTGCTCGTTACATTGGGAAAAAAGGGTTTGCGGTGGGAGGTTATGTGCTGCTGGGGTTTGTGTGGGGAGCGGTTTCATTGGGCGGGGGGTGGTTATTAAGTGGAGACTCGGCCTTTATGGCCACCCCACTCTTTTTTGTTTTCTTTATAATAATAATATAATAGTTATTATTATTATTATTATTATTATTATTATTCATAATCCGCGGTTGCAACCTTTCATACGTAACCCTTAACACAATCGTTCACATAATTTGGTCGAACCTGAACCCAAAGGTCGGAGTGTTACAACGCCTTATTTCAACATTGTAATTTATGAAATTATTTTTATCAGTACGAGGCAATATTTAAATGTAAGGTCAAAGTATTAATCACTTGGATATGATATCCATCTTAATAAACTATTTCCATATCCACCGCTAACAATTATTGGTTACTCGATTTTTCTTGAAAGCATTAATGTAAGTGTAACACTTACATGCCTATGCATTATATGATATATTTTTTTATCTCACTAGTGAACACTAAACAAGGTTATGTTGTGTTCTAAAAATACTTTGCACACTTAGACGATCGCCTAACAATTGCAGAGTGAGAAATTTGAAACTACATGTGTCCTCTTTTTATAATATAGATATATAAAATTAATTGTTATTTAAATAATATATTAAAGCTAATACTATCCAAATAATTCATTCATAAATAAATAAATACATAACTAATGCAATCATCATTTTCATAAACAAGTATGACGTTTTCTAGGAAAGAATAGTTCGAGCCATCATAAGGGAATTACTCTTTTTGATTGTTGAGACTTTATGGACAATGTCTATGTACGATGACCCAAAACTGGGAGACTAGGATTACGATAGCTTGATAGTTTGACTTTGCATTTCATCGTCCCTCGACATATTTCACGCTAGGTTGTGCTTGTTTTGATACATCTCAGGTCCTGGCACGTGTGGAAGGGTCGAGGACGAGTTTCAGGACGATTGGAGGTCAAAAAGCTCAAAAACCGAAGAAAACACACAGTTCACGGTCAGAGCAGCGAGTTCACGGTCGCTAGGACCGTGAACTGGAACCACAAACCGTGAACCGCGAAGCGTCCAGAGGGGTTTCAGAGGTTACTGACACCAAGGCAGTTCACGATCGCTAAGACCGTGAACTGGAGCCATGGACCGTGAACCCTACAAGTGAAGCGGTGCATTTTGATTCAAGCATTAGAGTTCACGGACGCGTTCTGATGTTCACGGCCATGAACTGGCCGCGCGGCTGGGTATAAATAGAGAGCTGGAAGGAAGAATATGAGAGCTTTTAGTAGGTTTTAGTTTCAGAATAAAGGAGGGTTTCTAGTGAGAGATTAGGGTTTACTCTTCCTAATCTAGAGAGAGAAAGTGTCATTCAAATGAGGAAGAAGGATATTTGGGCTCATTTCAAGCTAGAGGAGTGAAGGTTTCTTCTTCTCAAGGGAGATTCAACCAACACGGAGGAAATATTTTCATCTCTTCATGGTTCTTTCTCTCCTTTTCCTTGTTTTCCTTTGTCTAGCTATGGAATAGCCTACCTATTCACTTAGGTGTTTGTAAACTCTAGCTACAAGTAGGTGAATGCTTGTATGAATTTAATGATTTGTGTGTGGTTGTGTTTTAATATGAATATGGAGGTATTATTCAGAAATGATTATGTTGTGTGAAAGCCTATCAATCTAATTGCCATTCTAATCTAGCTTAGAGATGAGACCTCCTTAGGTTAAGAGGCTCAATTTGAGATGGGTGTTCTTGGGCATTTCATCCTCCTAGGCTAGTTTAGAGAGGAAACCTCCTTTATCCAAAGAGGCTCGATTTGAGCTGGGTTTCCTTGGGCATTCAATGCCTCCTAAACTAGTTTAGAGAGAACCCTCCTTAACCTAAGAGGCTCTATTAGAGATGGGTTTCCTTGGGAATTCAATGCCTCCTAAGCTAGTTTAGAGAGAACCCTCCTTAACCTAAGAGGCTCTATTAGATATGGGTTTCCTTGGGCATTTTATGCCTCCTATTCTAGTTTAGTTAAAGGCCAAACCTCATATTTCGCATTAGCACTTAGGGTTTGGTTGTGGGTGGCCATTCGAACTCCAATTCGAGGGTGAAGTCGAACCATTCCTTAGTCAATAGGTTTAGAGGGTCGCATTAGCGGCTTGAATCGTATCCCATTTCCTCAACCTAGAGATTAAGAGGGTAGCCTTGGCTACTTGTTAGACTTCCCTGCGGTTTGTAACCCCCTAACCACACACAGTCATTCGATCCTTCAAGTCGTAATTGCTAGCTAGGGGGAGCAACACCCGAGTGAACTCTTCTCTCATTGGGACAATCTCGATTTACTTTACTTGCTTGTTTTCATTTGTAGGTTTATTAGTTTTAAACCCAAAACTGTTTTGCTAGATAACAACCTAAGCGATTGAAATAGGGTACATGGATAGACCCGGGTATGACGATTAAATACTTGCCCTATTGATACAATCCTGAAATCATTGCTACTTCATTCAGGCTTGATCGTTGAAGAATCAAAGCTAAACTGTAAAATTTATCCAAGTGTTTTTGATGTTTCAGGTATCCGACTTTGGAGGCTCGTTTCTCTCAACTGGTTTGATGAAAATAGGAGTTTGACAGCTTGTTTTGCTCGTAAGAAGCTTATCTACATGCTGGTATGCTTGGTAGCTCGAACTGAAGCCCAGAAGGTCATTGTCCAGACGTAGAAACATGCTATGAAGAAACCTGAAAACTGCCTGAAAATGGCTAAGGCAGAAAACTGGTTTGTGAAGCCCACTTTGAAGCTCTACTCGAGAAACATGGTTGAGAATCGAGTCAGGAGCTTCCTTCCACATGAAAGTATGCATGTTAATCTAAAAAGGAAAGGAATTGGATGAACCATAGCTTACCTGGAAGACTTCCATCGAGTGGCTCAAAGATGGTATGGAAGCCTGTTTGGTGACGGGCGAAAAGGCAGAGTTGGAATCCTTGTTGTATTCAGATTAGTTTGTTTTGATCGTCCTTATTGGTTTTATTCGTTGAGCCTTCCTCTAGGTGTAGGATTGCACATCGAATTTCATCTTACGTTCATTCTTTCTTCGACACGTAGTTGGAGTTGATCGACGAAATTCAGAGCTTGACTTCCAAGCTCGAGGTTGAGAACGAAACACCCTGGGAGGGTCGTATTACCTATGCTGCTCCCGGCTAGAGTTTAAAAACTTGGATTCTAGTCAGGATAAATTTGTGGTGTAGTTTTGTGCGAGTCAGGGATAAAATTGTCACTACTTTAGATTATAGGCTTACGAACACTAAAGCAAACTTACAAATTTTCCAAAAGAAGAAGAAACAGTTTAATAGTGTGTTGTATCATCCTCCCCACACAAGGGCTAGATCAATGTATTGTGCTATGAAAGGTTGTCATTATACATATGAAATGTTGTCGGGGGAGACAAAGAGAAGAGAAAATCACAACTAGTATGCTTTTAAAGGCTACTAGGAAAAAATTGAGTAGGCCTAATAGAGAAAATATATCGAATAGTATGGTGCTAACACTAACCCTTAGCTAGTAGGAACATTACCTTTTAATGAATATGTTGAAGGGATTGACATAATTAATAGTTTTTTTTAAAGGAGGGGGCACACTAATCATTTTAACAAATTATAGGGGGGACACGCGTCTACTTGAGAATGAACTCTGATAGGTGACACATGAAAGAAATGCAGCCAATTGCTATGCAAATCCGTAGCCGATCGATTTCATCCGTGCAAGTTATTGTCAATGGTTAACACGTGTCAACAACTACCTCATCCTAGCCCAAGTTTATCCTAAAATGGCATTGTTGTATAGTGGCAATCAATGTCGTATTCTACTTGGGTCCTGGTACCCTAGCCTACTTCCCACGTAGTTGTTATCTAGCCAATCGGTTTGAGGGTTATGTGTGGAGGATATGAGTGAACTACTAGTTAAGAGACCAAATAAAGATACAAGTAGGTACTTCGGGGAACTATCCCTCACCCTATCTTAGGACTACTATGTTATGTCTAGATACTTAGGATTTGTCGAATATGGTGAGTGAGCTCCTTTACGTGGGCTTTCGTGGTTATCCACACACCTCCGAGTATGCCTCCCCTAAACCCATTTATAGTCACCTCGATCTAGGCTATCATATTTGGGGCATTAAACTCATATCTCCTTTCAATGGGTACTACCCACCATCCACACTGCGATTTTCATCTCGTGTTCTATCTAGGAAGTCATTCCTATATGGACGAGTATTAACCATCCATTGGATCCTATTCAATCATCTAACCTTAATTTGCTTAATGGAGCATACCCGTCTAACCCTAAATATCCATACCTAGCATAGTAGCTCAAGTAGGATATAGTAGAGAAGATTAAAGTGACTTACCCAAACACAATCAAAGCTAGGAAGCATAAGAATCAACTAGATAAACACATTCATTCGTTAAAACCCTAAAATATCCATACATACATAGTAATGATGGAGAAGATCGCGGACAGGCATGGTAGGGATCACGGGCGCGATCTTCCGCAAAGAGACTGCGATTTGTAGACGTTGTTATATCGGCCTTCGGGGGCGAATCGTTCACGGACTGACTTCGCGGTCGTGATGCACGAGTCGCGTCCGCGAACTTCCTCATAGATAGTTTGTGCTTCGACTGTGTTCTGCCTGGGAAAACTCTCTGTGTCTCCTTGGCTGCTTCCTTGCGAAGTTCGCGCCCTGGGCCCTCTAGATCATCGGTGCTATCTTATGCTTCCAGACCGTGATCTTTGGCTTGTCTTCGCAGGATTGGTTTTCGGGCATGGTCTCTGGCTACAATCTGTGATCTACAGTCTTCTACCCCATTGCTACACTTGTGACCTAACTTGCATATATTGTCTAAATCACCCTAAAATCACGATGAAATCAAATAGGAACGAAATAGGGATGCAATTGGCATTGATCAAACAATTATGCACATGAATTGGCACGAAACAAACCTTAATATGAAGGGTAAATAACACCAATTTAGGTGTTATCAAACTCCCCCACACTTAGGCATTTCCTTGTTCCCAAGAAAACCTACTCAAACCAATGAATCATGATAGAAAAAATAATGAGGAATGCACTCTAGTTCTTCATTGCATAAAGAAGAGTAGACATAGATGAATGACCGTTATTATCATCTTGCTGTGTACGTATGCACAAAATCTCGGGTGAGGACCATACTTGTTACCCTAGGCTAAACATTCAAGGTGTGCACCGGGGGATTCTCAAACAACAAATAAGCACAAGGAACTCTCTTGCTCTTTTCTTCTCTCTTTGGATTTAGGAGTTAGTCATTTATTGGTCTCCTTTTTCGATGTTGACTCACATTGCACCAAGCTTTTGCAATCAAAGCATCTCTCCCTCATGACCAAGAGCGGATGAATCATAGCCTTCCCTTTCAAGGTCACGTGTGTGGAAGTTGATGGGCGGATTCGTCTTAGCCCGAACACCACTTCCTAGCCTGCACTCCACATTGTTTTGCCACCCATGTTGGTTACAAACGAGAGCTATGAGGTCTCATGAATCTCTAAAAGGTACTTTGCACCTTGGCGTATGATTCCATGAGGAGGAAAGATGCGTGGGGGATGGTAAGTAGTGAAAGATGCTAGGGACGCAGTAAAGCTATTTGATCCCCAAGCATATCCTCAAAGGGCACTCTAAATTCGTGAGGATTGGTTGCCGCTCACGTGAAAACCTCATGTTCAAAAGATTATTCTCTCTTTTCTTTCTTTTCTAATATGCACAAACTTGTGAAAGCTTCGAGTTGAATAGACAAACAAAGGAGAGTCATGCACACATGTTCTTCCTAAAATAGCAAACATTATCAACTCACAAAAGATTAAGAAGATAGTAAAACCCCTCATACACATGTACTCTAATCATGCAACTATCACCTAACGAGCACCATAGATCAAGTATCTACCAAATCAAAGCATATCGAGTAGGGATTTGCAAGGAACAAGGTGAATTGGAACCCTTAAATTTGAAATTTTTTGGGTAATGCATTCAAGGTTTGAAAACACTGTCATTGGACCATTATTCACCACAACACAAATACAGTTGCTAGCATAAACTCCCATACGCATTCATCAACATCTTACATTTATAAACAAGGGAGGATATTAGCAATTCATGGTTCAACCAATCATGATAATCATTCAAACATTCACACACATTCCCCCACACTTGAGCAACACATTTTTCTCAATGTGGGAGTTTCATAAGAGAATATCTTGAAGGTTACCATCGTTGGGTTGTGGGTTAATGAAGGTACACAAGTGTAGCTCTTTGTCTTCCTGGTGATATTCACAATGATAAAGCGTAAGAAAGAGAGGAAGATGAATAAGAGTTATAGGTACGGTAGATATATAATATAAGTACCAATAATAGTAGTGCTATAATATAAGTACTAATATAACTACGAAAAGTATAACAAAAATAAATTAATAATTAAACATTTTTGTAATTAAAATCAAAGAAAAAGAAAAGATAGAACTTAGGCCCTGGATGCCTAGTACTCAATCCTCCTCGGAGGGTCCTTCTTCTTCTTGAAGTGGTGCAAGGGGAGTGGAGCAATCAAGTTGGGGCGATGCATCTTCGATTGGAATGTCCATCTTCTTCATAATAGCATGGATGCACGCCATGATGTGGAGCCGCGCTTCCTTCTCCCTCCTTTGATTTTGAAGATTGCCTCTATCATTGCTTCGACTTGGTAGTCCCTTGCGTTGGTTATTGGCGAGGGAACAGGTTGAGAAGTGGGTAGATGCACCTCTCCTCCCTCATATATGCTTTCCACGTGATCTTCCTCGGTTGCAAGTCTTCTTTGTTCCCTCGCCACCTTAGCTTCCGGAAGTCTAAATACGGTGCCTTCCATTTCCCTCGCCACCTTAGCTTCCGGAAGTCTAAATACGGTGCCTTCCATGTCCAACGTATTAGTGGTCGGAAATGGAATTCTGCACTCCCCAAATGTCATCGTCGTTCATGTGTAGAACTTTGAGTTTCGACTTCAAGACTTCGAAGGATGTAAGAGTGGTCCTAGTATCCAATCGAAATTGCACAGCCCCAAAGTCGAATTGGAAATACTTGGCTAGACGAGTGACAAATACCCCTCCATAAAGTACGACGAGTCGATAGTGTTATGGGAAAATCCAAGTACCACATTGGTAATACAAGGGAATGAATCTTTGTATATAAGTGTCCACCTAGCCCAATCCAAGTACCACGAACTTTGTGTCCTCACCACAGCGATTATCTTGATCCGTCAGAAACCTTGTATAGATGGGCTTCTCGGAACAAGGATTTTCCCAAACTCAGAACTCTCTTTGATCTGCTTCCCAAATGTTGAACTCTCTTGGATCCGCCAAAGCGCAAACGTGGATCCCTCGTGGATCCACCAAAACTAGACGCAGATCTCAATCCCGAGGTCATCGAATGAGGGTCACACCAAACTGACGTCCACCGCCCCGGATCTGACGAACCAAGTGATAGACCGTTATTTACACATGTTTTTACCCATGCTCTTACTCCGTTTGAGGTATTGATTCTCGTGTTTTAGGCCGATTTCACGCTAGGTTGTGCTTGTTTATGATATTTCAGGTCCTAGTACGTGAATGGAGGCTTGGGAGCGAGTTTGAGGTCGATTGGACAAGGATCGGACGCATGGCGAGGTTCTGAGGAAGTCGCACGGGCACATCCATAACCCGCACGGCCGTGCAAGTGACCAGTTTGGCCGTGCGGGATTGTGCGTGGGCACGCACGGGATTGTGCATGGCCACGCACGGCCGTGCAAGTGACCAGTTTGGCCGTGCGGGATTGTGCGTGGGCACGCACGGGCACAAGTGAAATCCGCACGGCCGTGCAAGGTGCAATCCTGGCCGTGCGAGTTGGCTGAGGTTCGACTTAATGATACGGCGCGTTTTGAGTTGCACGGCCAGAATGGTGATGTGCACGGCCGTGCACCCTGGCCGTGCAAGTCGGGAAACCCTGTTTTAGAGCCTATTCCGAGCCAGAAGTGGGGGAATCGTGTTTTGAGAGCAAAAACAGAGCCCTAGAGAGAGAAAGTGCGAAGAACACACCCTAGAAGCTGTCTTAGAGCTGGATTTCATCGAATCGAGCCTGGAGATCGTCATAGGAGTGAAAATCATCGTCCCGGAGCAGATTATCCTCATCGTTATGAGTATGACTAATCCGATTCTTGTTTTCTCTTCTCTCTCTATGGAGTAGAACCCTTCTCTCACTTGGGTATGAAGAACCCTAGTTCCTTGTGTTAGGGATTTGATTGTAATGACTTGGGATGATATTACTGTTTGATTTTAATCGAATGACGCATGTTTAATGAATTGATTTGAGTCTGATTAGCTTGTCTCAATTTCTGCTTCAACCTGAGATAGATAGAATCTGATTAGGTTGTTAGAGCCTCTTCATTCGATAGTAGGAGATTGGCTATACGAGAGTTAGCCAGTTTACTGCTTTGTACTGGTGTTCTTGACGCCAGTAGTGGAGTTCTGTGTTCATAGCCTCAGCTTTCTATCCCGGTGAAGACTAGTCGTCTGCCGGGTAGTTAGACTGAGAGGGCTTGGTCAGCTTAAGAGATTCCAAGCTACTGTCGGATCTTCCGCAGTCTAATCAACAGTAAATCAACCCAGGGAATTGCAACTGAACCTAACTAAGGGGCTAGGGGGACTCAATCCCGAGTGACTCTTACCTGCTTTAGAAACTGAACAGATTACTGCTTTCTTACTGCTTTTGCTTTTAAACAACAATCACTCGAACTAGTTTGCTAGATAATAGAGAATCACGGAGTAAGCAGTAGATCTAGACCCCGGGTTGATAATATAACTTGCCTGTTACTGCATTCCCGGACTGCGATTACACTTGGTCGCAGTTTGGTGTTGTGTTTTGGCGTGTCAAGTTTTTGGCGCCGTTGCCGGGGACCCTCTAGGTTATTGGGGAAACGTGAGAATTTGTTACTCTAGCTTTTTATTTATTGCATTTTTTTTCTTCTTTTCCACCCTTGCTTTTCACTTGGGTGTTATGTTTTTGTTGGTGCAGCTCTGAAACATGGATCCTCATGGCTTCTCCAACCATTGGGGGTATCAACCACCATCCGTGTGGTATTACCCCGAGACTTCCTGGAGCAATCAAGGAGGAGAAGACTATGGATTCGGATGTCAGTACCAACCCCCCTACTATGGAGAACAACCAAACCCTTGGGAACCTCAAGAACAATATCCTTTTCAAGAAGAGTTCCTGCCACAACCAGCAGAGCCATGCTACACTTCACTGGAAGATCCGAACAAACAATTAAGGCTTCTCGTGGAGCAGTTTACTCGAGACACTGAGAGAGCATGCTCCAAGATGGATCTTCAAATCCAAGCCCTTGACTCTTCCGATCCCTCATTGCTCCACGACATGGAGCAGACTGTTCAGTGCTCAGCGAAGCAAACAGAGTGGGTGAAGCAAATTTGCTCACATCCTGCTCAAGATCACCTTTCTGCTGCTACGCTAGAAGAGGCGGAGTATGACAAGGGCAGCGGGGGCGTTGAGGAGCCTACAGAAGTTATCACAGAGAACTCCCATAATAATCATGATCAGGAAATTCCTCTGGTGGCAGATCACACCGTTCTTCATTTATGCTCTAGCATGCTGGGCCTGTGCGAGGAGAGGCAAGATGATCCCATTGAAGAAATTGCTTGGCGACTTGCTCTCCAATCTGTTTTGGAAGAAGAAGAGCGAGCAAGGATGAGGAAGGAAGTTGTGGAGGATGAGGAAGGAAGTAAAGACGAGGTAGTTCTTGATCTTTTCCAAGGGGAGAGACCACATTTTGAAGAAGGTAGGGGGGTTGTGGAGGCAATTGGCGTCCAGGCTGAGGATGAAGTTGAGGTGGAAGAGGCTTGCACCGAGCCTATGTTACACTTGATATCTCCACCAAACTTCGAGGATCTGCTTGGCAAGGACCCATTTGCAGTGTCTCTTTGCCCAACTAAGACCACATCAACATCAATCCCTCTTGGTGGATACGATGGTGGTCAATCGAATATATCTTGTCTGGTTTGGGGCAATGAGACAAGAGCAGATGCGAAGGAGAGGTCTCGTGAGTGGAGACTTCATCTTCCTCAAGGTCACGAGTCGTCTTCATCACCTATCACTTCACTTGCTTGTGACTTGAGACTCCACATCATCGATGAGAACCTCAACTTCAAGGAGGTTTTGGGGTGGACCGAAACTTAGGAGCCACCGTCTAGCTAAGACGTAAAAGAAGCGCTTGTGGGGAGGCAACCCCACCAAGGTTTTTTTTTCTTTTGTTTGTTTTTGTCGGTTTATCCACTTGGAACTATGGTTTCTATCACCCAGTGTGTTTTGCTGATGCTAGCCCCGCTGACTGGTCCACTTCCAATCCCCCAGCAATGTTTTAATCCGGTAACATCGTTCCCCTTCTCTTTCCCTCTACTCCATTGAGGGCAATGTCGTGCTTAAGTGTGGGGGGATGCTTTGTATCGGTTGGAATATTTATGATGGTGCTTGGAGCCTAGTCCGCTGTCCGAATCTTACGATTTGAGGGCTCCAAGTACTGCTGTTTGATCATATTGGCACTGTGTTATGATGGATGAATTGATTGGTTTTCGGATTAATGCATGACAACCTGTTTGCGACTAGGACAACCTATGATGAGGTCTGAGATGTGCAGTAGAACGATTTAGAGGTTCAGTTTTCCAACTGTTTGCTTGCCAACTGTGACTTGATCTGACTTGATCTGATTACTTGTTCTTGACAGTCGTTTATGCATCTAGTTCAGGGTATCAGAATGTGAGATAGAGCATATAGGTAGCCATGTGAGATTTGAGCCTGCTCGTTTCGTTTTTGTGCGATAGATCCCTCTTCCATGATGTGTAGCATTCACGTTGTCACTAGCTAAGATGATGGGGGCATAGGATTAGCCCACGCCCAAAAACTGACTGTCCTGATGTGTCATATCCCCTAGTCAGCCCCTTTGAGCCGTGTGTTATCCTTTCTTTTGGTCTATAATGAAACAAATCACCCTTGTTGCATCTTTTAGAAGGTTCCACAGAGTGGTTTTTATATATTCTCTGCTGTTTCTGCTAAAGTCTATGTGAGAGTTGGAGGTAGTGCTTAAAAGTTGGGCAGGTGTTTGAAATTTATGCAGAAGTGGTGGCTCTCTTAAGAAATGAAAAGAAAAATGAAAGAAAAACAAAGAAAAATTGAAAGCAAAAGAGAGCCACTACCAAAAATCTGAATAATGCCCAGTAAGCAGTGTTTCTTAGCAGTCTGGCTTGGAAATGCTTATGTTTATGCCTCCTTCGCTCTTGTGCTCTTAAGATATTGAGTAATGCAGAATAGCAGAAAGAAAATACCGGGTTGTTTGACTGTGATTGTGTGTTTGGAAAATGTGGAACCTTTTGCTATGAATACTTCCACCACCTAAAAGGCCTTTTCCCCATGTCCAAGACCCTAGCCAGTCATTTGAACCTGTGTCTAAGACCTCCTGATTAGTTAGTGGTGACACCCCATATGTGAACTCTAGCATTTAGAGGCTGCCATCATGGTGAAGAGATGATAGGGATTGAGAGAAATAGCATGCGCATCTTTCGCATCAAAT
Source organism: Linum tenue (assembly GCA_946122785.1). Lineage (NCBI taxonomy): Eukaryota > Viridiplantae > Streptophyta > Magnoliopsida > Malpighiales > Linaceae > Linum > Linum tenue. The sequence continues at coordinate 34,484,892 of CAMGYJ010000007.1, forward strand.
TGTCCTGACCCCACTGGTCGAGAGTGAGTGATTCATTTTCATTTTCTATATGCTCTTGTACCCCGGTGAGGACCTAGATTGCTCGGTCTCTATTCTGATTTCTTGAGTTGGATGCATGAGTTGACTGTTTTGAGTAAGTGGTTGAATCAAGTCTAGGTTGGCCAGTGAACAGAAGGGAGACTCTTCCTTTACTCGATTTGCTGCACTCGAATGTCCTTTGTGGTGGTTGTCCAGGTTGTTATTGAGGTTGTGCATGTATTGATGTTTGAAAACCAGTGCGATTCACGTGTTCTGTGCCTTTATGACTTGTTCCCAATGTTGGTTGATTGAAATATGTAAGCTTACCTGGTGTCTGACTTGGTTTGCTTGTGGACAAGCAAACGGTTAAGTGTGGGGGAGTTTGATAGACCGTTATTTACACATGTTTTTACCCCTGCTCTTACTCCGTTTGAGGTATTGATTCTCGTGTTTTAGGCCGATTTCACGCTAGGTTGTGCTTGTTTATGATATTTCAAGTCCTAGTACGTGAATGGAGGCTTGGGAGCGAGTTTGAGGTCGATTGGACAAGGATCGGACGCATGGCGAGGTTCTGAGGAAGTCGCACGGGCACATCCACAACCCGCACGGCCGTGCAAGTGACCAGTTTGGCCGTGCGGGATTGTGCGTGGCCACGCACGGCCGTGCAAGTGACCAGTTTGGCCGTGCGGGATTGTGCGTGGGCACGCACGGGCACAAGTGAAATCCGCACGGCCGTGCAAGGTGCAATCCTGGCCGTGCGAGTTGGCTGAGGTTCGACTTAATGATACGGCGCGTTTTGAGTTGCACGGCCAGAATGGTGATGTGCACGGCCGTGCACCCTGGCCGTGCAAGTCGGGAAACCCTGTTTTAGAGCCTATTCCGAGCCAGAAGTGGGGGAATCGTGTTTTGAGAGCAAAAACAGAGTCCTAGAGAGAGAAAGTGCGAAGAACACACCCTAGAAGCTGTCTTAGAGCTGGATTTCATCGAATCGAGCCTGGAGATCGTCATAGGAGTGAAAATCATCGTCCCGGAGCAGATTATCCTCATCGTTATGAGTATGACTAATCCGATTCTTGTTTTCTCTTCTCTCTCTATGGAGTAGAACCCTTCTCTCACTTGGGTATGAAGAACCCTAGTTCCTTGTGTTAGGGATTTGATTGTAATGACTTGGGATGATATTACTGTTTGATTTTAATCGAATGACGCATGTTTAATGAATTGATTTGAGTCTGATCAGCTTGTCTCAATTTCTGCTTCAACCTGAGATAGATAGAATCTGATTAGGTTGTTAGAGCCTCTTCATTCGATAGTAGGAGATTGGCTATACGAGAGTTAGCCAGTTTACTGCTTTGTACTGGTGTTCTTGACGCCAGTAGTGGAGTTCTGTGTTCATAGCCTCAGCTTTCTATCCCGGTGAAGACTAGTCGTCTGCCGGGTAGTTAGACTGAGAGGGCTTGGTCAGCTTAAGAGATTCCAAGCTACTGTCGGATCTTCCGCAGTCTAATCAACAGTAAATCAACCCAGGGAATTGCAACTGAACCTAACTAAGGGGCTAGGGGGACTCAATCCCGAGTGACTCTTACCTGCTTTAGAAACCGAACAGTTTACTGCTTTCTTACTGCTTTTGCTTTTAAACAACAATCACTCGAACTAGTTTGCTAGATAATAGAGAATCACGGAGTAAGCAGTAGATCTAGACCCCGGGTTGATAATATAACTTGCCTGTTACTGCATTCCCGGACTGCGATTACACTTGGTCGCAGTTTGGTGTTGTGTTTTGGCGTGTCACCAAGCTCTGAAACCACTTGCCATAATCGGCTTCTCATTAGTACGATATTGTCCGCTTTGGGCCAAGCCCGCACGGTTTTACTCTTGGGTATCCTCCCCAAAAGGCCTCGTACTAATGAGCTTGGTGGACACTAATATACAAGGGTTCCTTCCCTTGTATTATCGATGTGGTACTTGGATTGTACCATAAAAATCCTCCCCTCAAGGCAAGGACCACGAACTTCGTGTTCTCAGCTCAGCGATTATCTTGATCCGCCAGACACCTTGTATCGATGGGCTTCTCGGTACAAGGATTTTCCCAGACGCGGAACTCTCTTTGATCCGCCAAACAAACATGGATCTCTCCTAGATCCACTAGACAGATGCGGACCTCCGTTGATCCGCCAAACCAGATGTAACCCAAACGTGGATCTCTCGTGGATCCATTAAACCAGACGCAAATCTCAAATCTCGAGGTCACCGAACGAGGGTCCACCAAACTGACGTCCACCGCCCCGGATCTTCCGAAACAGACTATGATACCACTTGTCATAATTCGGCTGCTCATTTGTACGATATTGTCCGCTTTGGGACAAGCCCGCACGGTTTTACTCTTGGGTGTCCTCCCCAAAAGGCCTCGTACTAATGAGCTTGGTGGACACTAATGTACAAGGGTTCCTTCTCTCGTATTACCGATGTGGTACTTGGATTGTCCCATAACACATCTAACCTAAACTCGCCAGCTGGCACATACCCATCTAACCCTAGAATTCCTTACCCAGCGCCGTAGCATAAAGTAGGCTAAGAGGGAAGATTAGGGCGACTTACCCAAGCGTCATCATTTAGGAAACAATGACATTAAAAATATGCTAGACAAACACAATCATTCATTCAAACCCTAAAATATCCATACATACATAATAAACCTTAAAACTAGGGTTTGGGTTTTAGAACCCCTAGTACCTTAGAGGACTACTCCATAAAGGAGGGAAGAAGATACATGGTATACATAGAAGAAGACTTGGGGTAGAAGATGCCTCCTAGCTCCTCCTTCTTCTTATCCTCTTCTTCACCCTTCAGTTTCTTTCTCTTCTCTCTCTCTAGAACTAGAAATTTCATCCAAAATAAGCTCACTTGAAAAGGGGGAAGGGGTCTTGTATTTATAGGCAATTTGGCTTCGGGTAAGTTTACGGCCTGAGGCAGGGACATCGCGGTCGTGATCTTTGGTCACTGGGCCGTGATCTCAGAATGTTGTCGTCGAGGCCTTAAGGAAGGGGTAGGCCGCGGTCTGACTTCGCAGTCGCGATCCTTGAGTCGTGGTTGTGATCTTCCTCGAGGGCATTTTGCACGTGGGCCTTGATTCACTAGGGAAATTCTTTGCTCATCCATGACTCATTCCTCGCGAAATTCACGCCCTGGGGCTCCAAGATCGCGGTCGCGATCTTTGGCTTCAAGACCATGATCTTTAGCAAGACTTCACGACTACAAATTCCGTTCATGATCTTTGGCTTCCAGGCCACGATCTTTGATCCTTGCCTCTTTTCTACACTTGTGACTAGGGCTGTTAATGAGCTGAATCGAGCCGAGCTTTTCCATAGTTCGAGTTCAGCTCGTTAATATATTTCCAGGCTCAATCTCGGCTCGTGTTCGTCACAAGCTTTAATATGCAAACTAGAGCTCGGCTCGTTTATGAAGATGAAAGCTCGAGCTCGGCTCGTCAAATAAATTTAACGAGCCCAAAATTGAGTTTAGCTCATAAAATGTTCATTATAGCTCAAGATTGACCTAGAACTGAGCACAAAATTACATTCAAACCTGTAGCAAAGTTTATCAAAGTAAAACACAATATTTATCACAATTTCAATACATAAATCCATGAATTTTAATCTTTTTTTATGCCAAACTATTAAATGAGCTTGTTCGCGAGCTTTCGAGTTGAACATGGTATGGATCAAGTTCGGCTCGTTTAGTTAACGAGCTTGTTTGCGAGCCGGCTCGATTAAGACGAATCGAGTGTCGAACGAGTTTTTCTCGAGTCGGACGGCTCGGTTCATTAACAGCCCTACTTGTGACCTTGTTTTGTACCTAATTTGTGCATATTGACTAATACAACCTATAATCACATCAAAATCAAATAGGAAGAAATAAGATGTAATTGAAATGTTTAAACGCTTAAGTACATGAATTGGTCCAAAACATACCCTGAGATGGAGGGTAAATAACACCAATTTTGGTGTTATCAAACTCCCCCACACTTAGGCGTTTGTTTGTCCCCAAGCAAACCTACTCAAACCTAATGCAATATGATAGATGAATCAATGAGGAATGCATGCTAGTTCTTCATTTCATAGATAAGAGTATACGGGGATGAATGAACGCTACTACCTTCCTACTGTGCAAGCATAAACTCTCATGTGAGAACCATATATACTAACTTGGGTCGATCATTTAAAATGTGCTCCGGGGGATTCTCCGACAACAAACTACTAATAGAACTATAAGCGGTGCTTTTATTATTTATTTTGGTGTAGGAGTTGTCATTTTTTGGTCTCTTTTCTCCGTTCATGCAGGTTGCACCGAACTCTTGCAATTTATTTCATTGCATAATAGCATCTCTCCCTCATGAGCAAGAGCGGATGAATCATAGCCTTCCCTTTCAAGGTCACATGCGGGGAAATTGATGGCCGGATTCGTCTTAGCCGAGAACCATGTCCCAGCCTGGACTCCACATTGGGTTGCCACACATGTTGGGTACAAACGAGAGCTATGAGGTCTCATGAATCGCTAAAAGGAACCTTTGGTCCTTATCATGCGATTCCTTGAGGAGGAGAGGTGTTTGCGGGATCGTAGGTAGTAAGAGATGATCGGGACGCAGTACAGCTATCCGAACCCCAAACACATCCTCGATGGGTACTCCGAGCTAAGAGAACAATCCTATGACGGTGGATCTCAATTCTTTTCCCGGTTGCCACTCACGTGAGAACCTCCTTTCTATTTTTAAGCACAAATGGAAAAAGTTCCTAGTTCTAATAAAAGGAGAGAATCTCGTAGACAATACCTTCCTAAGATAGCAAACACTATCAACTCACACTAGAGGAGGAAAGTAGTAAAATCCCTCACGTACCGATACTCAAACCATCCAACTATCACCTAAGATGCATAACACATCAATCAATCTAGTCAAATCAAAGCACATTGAGTAGGTAATTGCAAGGACAAGGTGTTTTGGAACCCTCAAATTTGAAAAAAATTGGGTGTGCATTCAAGGCTCCAGAAACACTAATATTTCATCATTCATCACCGCAACAAAGGCATGATCACTAGCATACACTCCCATAAGCATTCATCAATATCTTACATTCAAGAACAAGGGAGGATACTAGCAATAAACGGTTGCACCAATCATGATAAACATTCAAACATGCACAAACATCCCCCCACACTTGAGCAACACATTGTCCTCAATGTGGGAGTCCGCCAAGAAAAGACTATGAATGTTACCATAGGTCGGGTTGTGGGTTGGTGAAGGTTCACAAGTGTAGTCTTTGTCTTCCTGGTGGTTTTCACAACGATAAAGCGCATAAGAGAGAGAGGAAGACGAAAAGGAGTTATAGGTACGATAAATATATATATATATATATATATATATATAATAAGTACTACTACTAGAGAGAGAATATTTAAGGTACAAAAGGTAAAATGAAAATAAAGCGATAATTAAACATTGTTTTAATTTAAATAAAGAAAAGCAAAGAAAAAGAAAAGATAGAACTTAGGCCCTGGATGCCAAGAACCCATTCCTCCTCGGAGTTGTCATTAGGATCGCAGTCGTCCTCCGAGACAAGGTGATCACCAGCTGATGAAGGTGAAAGAGGGAAGCCTTGCTCAACTTCGCTCGGGCCCATGTGCATCTTCTTCATTATCATGTGGATCGCTCCCAGAAGGTGGCGCCTAGACAGCCTCTCTCGCCTCAAAAGGAAATGAACCTCCTTGTGATCCTCAATTAGCTTGGCGTTCTTTATGATGAGGATGGCATTCTGCTCGATGAGAGTTGTTATCTTTGTGGCCTGAGAGTCGAAGGATGAGGAGCATGGTGGAGGTGCTTGAATTCGAACTCTTAGTGGTCGGGGAATTATGCCTTTGTTGGTCTTCTTGGCGTTGGTGACCTCCAAAAGTTGCATCTTGGTTAGACTATCTCTAGTGAACATCTGAGTGGAGCGGATAGTTGTGCACTTGAATTCTTCCAAATTTATTCCGAAATAGAGTGCAAGGCGAGTGACATATGCTCCCTGATTTGGGCCTAAATGTACACTTTTTATCCCCGTTTCTCTTTGGCGTTTGTGGCAGTTGAGCTCCCAAAAGGGTGGTTTTAAGCTAGGTTTGTTGTGTTCAATGTGTTTCAGAGTCTAACAGGTGAACCAACCCCGGAGTCGAAAGTTGAAATAAAAGGCGCGAGGATTGGGCAAAGAGGAGGTAGCAGCCGCAGTTCACGGTCCAAGCAATGAGTTCATGGTCATCAGGACCGTGAACTGGAGCCACAAACCGCAAACTGGAGAGGTTCTAGAGAGTTTCAGAGGTTACTAACGCCGAGTCAGTTCACGGTCGTAAGACCATGAACTGAAGCCATGGACTGCGAACCAGTTAAGTGAAGTGGTGCGTTTTGGACTGAGTTCACGGTCCCCGCCATTAGTTCACGGTCGTGAACTGGGCGTGACCTGTGTATAAAAGGAGAGCTAAAAGGAGGAAGAAGGGAGAGCCCAAAGTGAGAGAAACCTTCTTCTTCTTGAAAACCTAGAGTGAGAAAGCCATGAACCAAGAGGGAGAAGAGGCTAGGGTTTGCTCCAAGTCAATATTTGGGAAGTTCCTCTTCAAGAGAGGATCTCTACAAGCACAAGGAAGGATTGAGGCATCACAATGATGGTTTTTTTCTGTGTTCTTCCTTTTTCTAGCATGGAGTAGTCTCCTTTTCACTTGGATTTTGTAGAACCCTAACTTCTACCATGTAGTTGATTGTGTGGATTGAATGATTGTGTGTGGGTTGTGTTTAATTTAAGATTTGAGGTATTTTTCATGGTGACTGCGCATTGTGTGTGCTTGGCAATCTATTGTGCTATTCTAACCTAGCTTAGAGGGAAACCCCCCTTATCTTAAGAGCTCAAATTGAGTTGGGTTTTCTTGGGCATTACATGCCTCCTATCTAGGTTAATGTAGGTCAAACATCTAAACTCAAATTGAACACCTAAGTTGATTGTGATTAAGCCGTCCAAACCCCGGTTTGAGGGAGAAGGTAAGTCAACCCTCAATTGCTTGGGCCAAGAGCGCTAACACAAAATATAAGCCATACAACTCAAATTTAGGGACAAGATGTTTGGAACCCTCAAATTTAATTGACTTTGGGTATATCATCAAGGTTCCTAACACAAAATATAAGCCATACAACACAGCAAAACAAAGGCAATCGATATTAACCACTCCCACAAACGATCATCAACTTCTTACATTCATTACTAAGGGAGGCTACCACCAACTATGACAAAAATCATTCAATCAAGCATACAACCCCCCCCCCCACCCCACCCCACACACACACTTGATTGACACATTGTCCTCAATGTGGGAATTCAAAGGTAGGTTCATGAATTGTTACCATAGGGTGTTTGGTGGCTTGGTGTAGGTGCACAAGTGTAGGTTTTTGTCTACCTGATTGGTATAGAAGGATAAAACCCATAAGTAAAAGTGAAAATAGAAGGTTGCGGAGCACGAAAAACATAGATAGATAGGTATTTAAGAGTACTACAACTACTAGGTAATTAATAGTTCGAGGCACGGAAATGAAAAGCATTGAAAATGTTGTGGAGAGACACCTTCTAAGGGGATCTCTATCTTCTCCATAATTGCATGTATGCACGCCATAAGTTGTTGCCTTGCTTCCTTCTCTTGTCCTTGGTTTTGGAGGATTATTGCTATCAACGCTTGGGTACGGTAATCAATAGCTCGGTTGATTGTTGAGGATGTCGAGTGGTAGGTTGGTTGATGTGTCACATCCTCCTCCTACATGCTCTCTTCTTGTCCTTCCTTGCCATCCACATCAATTGCATCTCTTGCTACACACCGGTTGGTAGGCGTCGGGAGACGAAACCCTTACTAGGAAATAAGCTCTAGTTCCTCTCAATAGGTTCAACCAATCATGCACACAAAAGCGATAAATCAATTACGCTTGCATCATCTCTAGCATTGTTTGGGGGAGGCATTCCTCTAGCAGGGGTTCGGCCGCTCATCCACTAAAAGAAACCCTAAGATCATTAATCTAGACCTAATTAGCTAGGCGCTCCTAGTCTAACCCTAAACTTCCCACCTAGTTTTGTAGACTCAATTGTAGGCTAGTAGAGAAGAGTTGGGAGACACGAGCCTCGGCATAATCAAGCATACCTGTAGCATAAATCACTGAAACAAACAAATCCATACTAAACAAATTCATGGGACGATATGGACCTTTGTATTTGATTTTTTTTCGGAGGGGGGGGGGGTTCTTGAGATAGACGATAGTTGATAGAGTAATTCTTGATCATAATTTCCAGTATGAGTAGTGCGGCCAATATGAAATTTTTGATTGGTAGTAAAACATTGATTCCCCCTGTTGAGGCTTAATTTGATCTTCATAAATTTCGCGAGATAGTTTTTTACGAAGTTTTGTTATAGCATCTATAATGGCCTCGGGTTTAGGAGGAAAGCCCGACAAATAGACATCTACGGGAATTACTTTATCGAATCCTCGAACAATACTATAAGAATCGATCGCGCTTGATTTTTTCCCATAAAAAAAACCTTCTCTTTACTAAGTTTGGATAGGACTCATGGTCTCCTTTTCCTTGTGTTAGAAATTTGTTAACACCAAATATTATCTGATAAAGCTAGCGCTGTTAATGAACGAAGCCGCTCATGAACGACTCGGTGTGCGACGCGAGAAAAACTCGCTCGACACTCGATTCGTTTTAATCGCGCTGGCTCACGAACAAGCTTGTTAACTAAACGAGCAGAACTCGAGCCATACCATGTTCAGTTTGAAAGCTCGCGAACAAGCTCATTTAATGGTTTGGCATAAAAAAAAGAATTAGGATTCATGGATTTTATGTATTGAAATAGGGATAAATATTGTGTTTTACTTTGCTACTGGTTTGAATGTAATTTTGTGCGCAGTTCTAGGTCAATCTTGAGCTATCATGAACATTTTACGAGCCTAACTCGATTTTGGGCTCGTTAAGCTTACTTGACAAGTGGAGCTCGAGATTTCAGTTTCGTAAACGAGCCGAACTCGAGCTTGCATATTAAAGCTCGTGTATTAGACCCCTTGTGGTCGTGTGGAAATTCCAGGGAGCTCACACGGTCAGGCTGGAAATCCACACGGTCGTGCGCTTCTAGCCGTGCAGCGTGCCTGAAGACCACTTCATTGAAACGCGGCGTTTTCACATCCACACGGGCAGACTGGAAAGCCACACGGCCGTGTGGCCTCGCCGTGTGGTCGGGAAATTCTGGGTTTTAACCCAATTTCGAGCCTAAGGAGAGAGAATTGATTTTCTGGAGCAAAAATAGAGCCCTAGAGAGAGAAAGTGCGAAGAACGCCCTCTAAGAGTGGTTTTGGAGCTGGGTTTCATCAATCAAGCTTGGAAATCATCCTTGGAGTGAAGATCACCATCCCAGAGCAGATTCTTCCCATCTTGATGAGTATGAATGCTTTGTTTGTTGTTTTCCTCTCTCTCTCTCTCTCTCTCTATGGAGTAGAACCCTTTCTCACTTGGGTATGAAGAATCCTAGTTCTATGTATTAGGGATCATTGTTGTAATGACATTTGGATTGTGATATTGTTTGATTATAATCGATTGAAGTGTGTTGATTGAGTCAATTGAAGCCTGATCATCTTTTATTGATTTCTGCTGCAACCTGAGATAGATAGAATCTGATTAGGTTGTTAGAGCTTCTTCAATCGGTAGTAGTGAATCGATTATACGAGAGTTAGTCGATTTACTGCTTTGTACTAGAATTCAATTCTAGTAGTGGAGTTCTGTGTTCATAGCCTCAGCTTTCTGCAGTACAATCAACAGTAAAGCACCCAAAAGTAATTACAACTATGACCTAACTAAGGAGCTAGGGGGACTCATTCCCGAGTGACTCTTCCCTTGCTTTAGAAAACCGAACAATTTCCTGCTTTCTTACTACTTTTAGTTAAAATCACAATCACTCGACTTAGTTAGCTAGATAATAAATAGTCACGGAGTAGGCAGTAGATCTAGGCCCTGGGTTGACAAATAGAGCTTGCCACTTACTGCATTTCGTGACTGCGATTACACTTGGTCGCAGTTTGGTGTTGTGTTTTAGCGTATCAAGTATTAGGCGCCGTTGCCGGGGAACTTCTAGGTTATTGTGGAAACGTGAAAGTTTGTTACTCTAGCTTTTTCTTTACTGCATTTTCTCTCTTCCACCTGTGTGCCTTCACGGGTTTCTTTTGCTGACTGCGTGCAGGTATTACATGACCCGTAGCCAGTCGAAAGATTTACTGCCATTAGACCAAGAGCTTGAACGGACTTGCAGGAACTTCAAGCGGGCTTTAAAGGTGCGACTGGTTGCGGAGGAGGCTCTAGCACATCTGCAAATCACCGAGGAGGAAGAAATGGGTGAACCCCAGAACAACGATGTGGTCTTTCCCGAGGAGCAGACCATGGGGTACTACTGGACCGTTAGAGCCGCGGACATGAGGTCGCCCATCCAGCACCCTCAAGTTCTAGCAAATAACTTTGAGGTGAGCACCTCTGTCATCACCATGCTGCGCGGCTCGGTGGTATTCCGTGGCAAGGAGGGGGAGTGCCCCCGATCACACCTGAGGCGATTCCACGAGCTCATCGATGGGATCAAGATCAATGGGGTCCCAACCGATGCCATCTAGCTCAGGTACTTCCCATTTACTCTGGAGGAGCAAACCAAGGAGTGGCTGGACACTCGACCTCCAGGCTCGATCACCACATTTTCCAACCTGGCGGACAAGTTCCTCACCCTCTACCATCCTTCGTCCAAGACGGCGGACCTGCAGAAGCAAATCACTCACTTTGCTCAGGATGAAGATGAGACCATTCAGGATTCTTGGGAGAGATACACCAGTCTTTTCCTCAAGTGTCCCAACCATGGTTTTACCGACGCCTTCAAGGTGGGGACCTTCTACCATGCCCTCTTCCCGGAAGACAAGCAGCTGATTGACTCAGTTTGCGGCGGAAATATGCTCACCAAGACACCGCCACAGCTGAATCAACTTTTTGAAGAGATGGCAGAGCAGAGCAATGATTGGGGAACTGTGAGGCGATCGAGGCGAGCACCAGGGCGGGGTGTGCATGTTGTAGCCACCCAGGCGTCTGATTTGGTGCAGGTGGTATCGAAACTGGTTTCATCCATCGATCGCTTTGGAATGATTTTCGGGACTGGACAGCAGCAGGCGATGCATTGCTAGTGGTGCGAGAGCACCCATCACACTATGGAAGACTGTCAGGAGATGAGGGAGTCGACTACACCCCAGGAGCAGGTGAACTTCATCAACAATGCTAGGCGCACTGACCCCTACAATAACACTTACAACGAGGGGTGGCGCCAACATCCCAACTTCTCCTAGGTTGGGTCCAATCTTAGACCACCAGTCTCCCAAGGACCGCCAGGCTTCCAGAGGCCGTCATATCAGCCCAGGCAGGGGCAATTACAGCAACAGCAGCAGTCTCCCTACCAGCCCATGCAGGGCCATGCTGCTCAACCACAGTCGCGACCCTTCCAGCAGCCAGGTGCAGCCCCTGCAACCCCAGTGCAGAATGATCCGATAGCTGAAATGCGGGACTTGGTGGGTTCTCTTGCTAGTTCCAGTGCTCATAAATTCAACACTATCGAGCAGTTCATGGAAAAGGCCTCGGGTAAATTCCTGGTTCTTGAAGTTGGCCAGAGGAACACACAGGCTATCTTGCAGGATATCCAGATCCAGCAGGGGAGTGTGGCTCAATAGCTTGCTTGGTCATACCATTCCTAATCCGAAGGACCCGAATGCCAACTGTAATGTTATCCCTACAAGGAGCGGCAAAGTGATTGCAGACCCACCTGTCCTGGCCAGACAAGCGGGAGGGAGACCTGCCTCGGCATTTCCAACTTTTGAAGAAGAAGCGGAGAAGGAGGTTGAGGTGCCTGCTCCTAAGCCGCAACCAGTAGTGAATGAGTATGTCCCTCAACTCCCCTTCCCTACTCGGTTGCACAAAGACAGGCTAGAGGCAGAATTCAGGAACTTCATGTCCATGCTAAGGAAGCTGAATGTCCAAGTACCCTTCCTGGAGGCACTATCTCAAATGCCTAAGTATGCGAAGTTCCTGAAGGATCTTCTCTCAAAGAAGCAGAAGCTAAGCGAGCTGGTCACTGTGGAGCTCAGCGAGGAGTGTTCAGCCATTCTGCAGAACAAGCTTCGGCCGAAGCAGAAGGACCCAGGTAGTTTTACTATCCCGTGCTCTATAGGTAAATTGCATGTAGAGAGGTCCTTGGTGGATCTAGGTGCTAGTATCAATGTTATGCCATATAAATTGTTCAAGAAACTAGGCCTAGGTGAACCCAATGCAACTAGGATGAGTATTCAATTAGCTTACCGATCTATAGTTCATCCTAGGGGCATAGTGGAAGACCTTTTGGTTAAGGTGGGCAGATTCTTTTATCCTGTGGATTTTGTTGTCTTGGACATCAATGAAGACACAGAAGGGCCCCTTATACTGGAAAGGTCTTTCCTGGCCACGGCCAAGGCTCTCATAGATGTACATGATGAGACCTTAATCTTGAGGGATGGTGAGGAGCGAATAACATTTTCCATTGCTAATACTCTCCCTGCTTCATCGCCTTTGCATATTGTTTCTGATCAGGTACACGAGGCTGTCGTGTATCCGTTTGTGTCTCCCATTTTGCAGGATTTTGCGCCCCCTCCTCCTCCACCGCCCTCGCATTCTTAGTTACCACCTGAGCGGATTAAGGAGGAGTGGCGGCCGAAACAGCAGGCAGCGAAGCCTGCTCAAAAGACAGCCGGAGACCACTATGAGCTGGTCCCGCCTCCTAAGCCTCGACCGCCTTGGCCATCCGAGTATTCACTCGCTTGCATCCTTCCGGATGGCCAGGTCGAGTTGACGAGTGCTGGTGGTCACACCTATCGTGTGCATGGCCACCATCTGAAGTTGTACCTCAAGAGCGATGTGGATCCGCTTTTGGAGGCACCCTGTTCCTTCACCTCTCTGAGCATCCACCTTACTGGCGTCCAGCTAAAAGACGGTAAAAAGCGCTTGTGGGGAGGCAACCCCACCAAGGTTTGTTTTCCTTTCGTTTATTTTCGGTTTGTCTACTTGGAACTATGGTTTCTATCACCCAGTGTGTTTTGCTGATGCTAGCCCCACTGACAATCCACTTCCAGTCCCCCGGCAGTCTTTCCTTCCGGTAACATTGTTCCCCTTATCTTTGTATTGGTTGGAATCTATATAAGTGTGTTTGGAGCCTAATCCGCTGTCCAAATCTTAAGATTTGAGGGCTCCAATTACTGAGGTTTGCATTATCATATTGGCACTGTGGATTTGATTGGTGAATCGAATGGCTTTCGAATCAATGCATGACAACTTGATTGTAACTAGGAAAACCTATGATGATGACTGAGACGTGCAGTAGAATTGTGTAGGGGTTCAGTTTTTTTCAACTGTTTGCTTGCCAACTGTGACTTGGATTGATCACTTGCTCTTGACAGTCATTTATGAATCTAGTTCAGGGAATCTGAATGAGAGATAGAGCATATAGGTAGCCATGTGAGATTTGAGCTTGCTCGTTTCTTTCTTGTGCGATAAACACCTCTTCCATGATGTGTAGCATTCACGTTGTCACTAGCTGAGATGATGGAGGCATAGGGTTAGCCCACGACCAAATTGACTATCCTGGTGTGTCATACTCCCTAGTCAGCCCCTTTGAGCCGTAGGAGTGGAAAACGGGACGGGAACCCATTCCCATTTGGAGTAGAAAATTCATCCCATATCCCAAACTCGTACGGGTTAACGGTTACCCATTACCCATACGGGACGGATAAAGGGTACCCGATTTACCCATAAATACCCGTAAACTCAATATGTACAGCGCACTCCTGAGTCCTGCTATTATTGTTCCGATTTGTAGTGACAAGAATTGGCTGATGCTATTATTGTTTCCGATGAATTTGGGATGGAGATGGCACAAAACCAAGCTCTTCTTGAGGAAGCAGCCGAGCTCTTTAATCAATCTACCACAACATGGTGAATATGAGGAGCATACCACTTCCCAAACGTGACATGCACACACACAACCAGTAAGCAGGGAGAATTTTAGCGTCCTTGGGAAGTACATTTTGTTTGCTTTTTACGTTGATCACCTTACCTTCTGATCTAGTAATGTTATGCAATCACGTTACGACGTGTTGGCTCTATGCTGCCTCTTCCAAGTCCTCAGTCCTTGGTGTTCCCATGGACATGCATAATGACACCTTTCCTTCTGAAATTATTAATCTCGTCAGTCAAACAGAGATCACAGTTTGGAAGTAGTAATGGGTATTACAGGTACCCATACTACCCAAACGGGATTCGCGGGTAACCCGCGGGTACCCAATATAGGAATTTACCATCCCAAGTCCCATCCCATAGAAAATATTACGGGTATTACGGGTACCTATAACCCTCAAATAACGGGACGGTTATGGGTATACCCAAATACCCGTTTCCCGTTTTCCACCCCTATTGAGCCGTGTACTTTTCTTTCTTTCGGTCTACAATGGAAAATCACCCTTTTGCATCTCTTAGAAGGTTCCACAGAGTGGTTTTTGCATGTTCTCTGTTGTTTCTGCTATATGCTCTATCTCTCCTTCTGATTCTCTGAGGGTTGGAGGTAATGCTTAAAAATTGGGCATGTGTTTGAAAAATGTGCAGAGGCGGTGGTTCTCTCAAGAAATGAAAAAAATGAAGGAAAAAAATGAATGAAAGAAAAAGAGAGCCACTACCCAAAATTCTGAATCATGCACATTAAGTAGTGTTTCTTAGCAGTCTGGCTTGGAAATACTAAAATTATTGTGACCTCCGTCGCTCTTGTTATCTAGAGAATTTGAGTAATGCAGAATGGCAGAAAGAAAGTTACTGGTTTGATTGGCTGTGAATGTGTTGGGATTGGAACTGTGGAACCTTGTGCTATGAATACTTCCACCACCTAAAAGGCTTTCCCCCCATGTCCAAGACCCTAACCAGTCGCTTGAACGTGTGTCTAAGACCTCCGGATTAGTTAGTGGTAACATCCCTTATGTGAACTCTAACATTTAGAGGCTGCCATCATGGTGAAGAGACGTTAGGATTTGAGAGAATAAGCATGCGCATTTTTCGCATCAAAGTGTCCTGACCCCACTGGTCGAGAGTGAGCGATTCATTTCCTTTTTCTTTATGCTCTTTACCCCGGTGAGTAGGGGTGGAAATCGGTACGGTATCGGTATCCCAATACCAAATACCGAAATCCCGCATACCAAATTACACCCTAAAGTCAATCCCAATCCCAATCCCTAAATATTTCGGTATCCCAATCGGTACTTCGATATCCCAATCGGTATTATCGAATACGAAATTAATTACCTTTGTAATTAATAATTAAATACATAAATTAGACTTTATTGTTTAGTTTAGGGAAAAAGGACTAAGCAAAGAGTCTTGAATTAGGATATTATTAAGGAGAATGTAGTAGAGGAGACATCTCAAGTTCTTGTCATTGATAATCTTTAATTTGACCATTGGAGGTTGAGAGACGACTATTAATAGTGATGGAATGATCTGTGTATAATTAAATGAGACTCTTGGTGGTTGAGGGCTGGTGGTTGAGGCCATGTAGTAATGAACGAAAGAGTCTAGTTGATAGGATAAAATACACATTATCTTATATTTCGGTATTGATCGGTATTTTGGTATATACCGATCCCAACCTCGTAATCCCTAATACCGAATAACAATTGAAATTCAATCCCAGTCCCAATCCCAATAAATAATACGTGTATTCGGTAATACCAAATATAGACAAATTCGATACGGTATTCGGTATATCCCAAATACTAGTACCAAACTTTCAGCCCTACCGGTGAGGACCTAGATGGCTCGGTCTTGATTCTGATGTCTTGAGGTTGATGCATGCGATGACTGTCTTGGTCAAGTGTTTGAGTCAAGTCTATGTTGGTTAGTGAAAAGAAAGGATTCCTCTTCCTTTACACGATTTTGCTGCACTCGAATGTCCTCTGTGGTGGTTGTCTAGGTTGCTGTTGAGTTGTCCAGATGTCAATGATCAAAAGCCAGTATGATTCACGTGTTCTGTGCCTATATGATTTGTCCCCAAAGTTGGTATGATTGAAATGTGTTGAGCTTACCTTGTATCTGACTTGGTTTACTTGGGGACAAGCAAACGGTTAAGCGTGGGGGAATTTGATGACTTGATATTTACACTTGTTTTTATCCACCATTCCTATGTCGTTTGAGCCTCATTTCTCGTATCTCAGGTCGATTTCTCGCTAGGTTGTTCTCGTTTGTGTTATTTCAGGTCATAGTACGTGATTGGAGGGTTGGGAGCGAGTTTCAGGTCGATTGGACGAAAGTTGGACGTCTAGCGAGAAATTGAGGAATCCACACGGCCGTGTGGAATCCCATTACGCGGGCAAGGCAACACTGGCCGTGTATTGGACCCCTTGTGCCCGTGTGGAAATTCCAGGGAGCTCTCACGGTAAGGCTGGAAATCCACACGGTCGTGCGCTTCTAGCCGTGTAGCGTGCCTGAAGACCACTTAATTGAAACGCGGCGTTTTCACATCCACACGGGCAGACTGGAAAGCCACACGGCCGTGTGGCCTGGCCGTGTGGTCGAGAAATTCTAGGTTTTAACCCAATTTAGAGCTTAAAGAGAGAGAATTGATTTTTTGCAGCAAAAACAGAGCCCTAAAGAGAGAAAGTGCTAAGAACACCCTCTAAGAGTGGTTTTGGAGCTAGGTTTCATCAATCAAGTTTGGAAATCATCCTTGGAGTGAAGATCACCATCCCAGAGCAGATTCTTCCCATCTTGATGAGTATGACTGCTTTGTTTGCTGTTTTCCTCTCTCTCTCTCACTTGGGTATGAAGAACCCTAGTTCTATGTGTTAGGGATCATTGTTGTAACGACGTTTGGATTGTGATATTGTTTGACTATAATCGATTGAAGTGTGTTGATTGAGTCAATTGAAGCATGATCATCTTTTATTGATTTCTGCTGCAACCTGAGATAGATAGAATTTGATTAGGTTTTTAGAGCTTCTTCAATCGGTAGTAGTGAATCAATTATACGAGAGTTAGTCGATTTACTGCTTAGTACTGTAATTCAGTTCCAGTAGTGGAGTTCTGTGTTCATAACCTCACCTTTCTATCCCGGTGAAGGCTAGTCGTCTGCCGGGTAGTTTGACTGAGAGGGCTTGGTCAGCTTAAGAGATTCCAAGCTACTGTCGGATCTTCTGCAGTATAATCAACAGTAAAGCACCCAAAAGTAATTACAACTGTGACCTAACTAAGGAGCTAGGGGGACTCACTCCCGAGTGACTCTTCCCTTGCTTTAGAAAACCGAACAATTTCCTGCTTTCTTACTGCTTTTAGTTAAAATCACAATCACTCAACTTAGTTTGCTAGATAATAAATAGTCACGGAGTAGGTAGTAGATCTAGGCCCTGGGTTGACAAATAGAGCTTGCCACTTACTGCATTTCCGGACTGCGATTACACTTGGTTGCAGTTTAGTGTTGTGTTTTAACGTGTCAATGGCAGAACCTGAAAATTGGCAACATCCTCCACAGGCGTCGCAGAGTGATCATCCATTGGAAAATAAGGAGACAAAGGAGAGAAGACAAGAGAATGGACAGGAAACTGGACACCAACCCCCTAAAGGAACAACAAATGGACGACACCTGAATTCTAATCTAGCGCCTAAGGGGAATGAGAAGGAACCAGTGAAGGTTGGGGTACAACTTCAAAAGAAATGAGGAGGAAAAGGTTTACATAACCCTACCCTAGGACAAATGGGTGTAGGAGGGGCTTTACAACAATTTGTTATGGGTACAAATGGTACCTGGCCAATGAAAAAGAGCATGAATCGAGTGTGGTGAAGACAGGAGCAGACTGCAACAAGAAAACCAATATAAGCTCAAGTCACCCCACAGAAGAGGACAGATAAGGAACTTACAGAAGCATAACTCAGAGAAAATGGGCATCAGGTGCAAAGCAAGAAAGGTAAAGTTCTGAATTTTGAGGAAGGGGTAACCACGGCTCCAGCTGGTCAACAAAACATAAATAGGGATGGCGATGTGGCTGACTCTGGCAAGGAGCACAGTCGCCTAGCTCAATAAGCATTATCAGTTACAACTGTCCTGTGCTGGGGAAAACCATGACAGATGCTCGAGTAGCAGGGCTACTTAAAAGAACAAGACCCCAACATAGTGTTCCTAATGGAAATAAAAAAAAACAAGAACATGAGTGGGAGGACACTATCAAGCAGTTAAAATGGATAAAAGGAAAAGGTGTAGGCTCAAGAAATAAAGAGGGGGGATTGTTGCTGCTGTGGAAAGAGGAGATGAAGGGGGATGTTAAAACATTTACTCGGAACTACATTGATGTCTGGATTAATGAGGGTACAAAAGAGAAAAAGTGGAGGTTGACTGGAATATATGGATGGCCAGAGCAAGAAAATAAGTCACAAACCTGGGATCTTATCAGAAAACTACATGGCCAAGCTAACATGCCTTGGATCCTATGTGGGGATTTTAATCCGGTGTTAAGCTATGAGGAAAAGAATGGAATCAACCCTCCTGACATCCATCCATAATATGGAGGAATTCCAAATCACTTTGGACGAATGCCACTTGGAAGATCTGGGATACTTTGGAAATATGTTTACCTGGGGTAATGGAAGGGTGGATGAAGAAAGGGTTCGATGGGGATGGCATTTCAAGTTTAAAGCCTACTAGCAACTAGGGCTGGGAATCCGATTCCAGTTTCCCGGTCAAACCGGAAACCATCCAGTTAAAACCGTCCCGGTTACAACCAAAAACCGGATACAACCCTGTCTGGTCCGGATTCCGGTTGCCTATATATGAGGAAAAACCGTACCAGTTTTAATCCGGTTAAAACCGTAAAACCGGGCCCTTCATAGCCCAGCCCTTTACTGAAGCCCAGCCCCTCTCAACCCAGATACCCAACCCGTAAAACCCTAATGTGGCCATCTCCATCGTACAGTCTCCACCTCCCCTCCGCATTGCCAATCTCCTCTTTGCTCTCTGCTCTAGAAGAAGAAACAGAGCAGCCGATCACCGCACAACCGTCGAAGCAGCCGCCACGCCGACTCGCCCTTTCTTCCGTGACGGCACCGCGATCCCCCCTTCTAGTCGAGCCGCTGAGGTCTGGTCTCTGCTCTAGGCGACGGTTACAGCTACGGCGACAACGATGGAGACGACAATGTGAGATCGCACCCAATCTGGTTTCTCTACTCTCAGTCTCACCAACCGATTTGAGACCACCTTTGATCTGCACCCTCAGTCTCGATCTTGCCCAGATCGAAACATGCAACAACAACAAACGAAGCAAGAACAAATGAAAGGGGATGGCGACGGCGACGATGATTTGGGGATGGCGACGATGGTGACTGCGACAACGAGGAAGACGCAGGAATGGTGGCGATGGTTGCGTCGGTGGGAGAGAACTCTCTATCGGCGATACTTACAATGTGAGAGGGAAAGAAACAGAGACAGAGAGGGAGAGAGAGAGATTTGGCAATTTGTGGGTTGCAGACGTTTGTGTCTTTTGGTTTTGGGAGAGAAGAAGAATTAAACGGTGGCGTTTGGTGGAAGAGAAATATCCAGTTTTTTGGTTGAAACCGGATCCAACCCAGTCCGGTCACGGTTGAAACCGGGTCTCCATCCAATCCAATTTTCGGTTGTAGCTTTGCTCAATACGGTTTCAAAAAACCGGGTTAATCCAGTCCAGTTTTAACCGGACCAAACCGTTTCCCACCCCTACTAGCAACTACACGAGGAGTGCTCTTCAGTTATAGAAGCTGAATGGAAAAGAAACCATGACCTACCTTAGGACAATTACAAAAACTGTGAGAAAGTACTCCTGGAGTGGGACAGGAAAACGTTTGGGAATCTAAAAGTGAGGATGATACAACCTTGGATTGATTCATTTCCAAGTTAGAATCGCTTGTCCAAGAAGCTTCCCCAACTCACTTGAACAATCTGTATTTTTGGCTAAGTATATTGACGAGTTCAGGAGGCCTACTTTGGGAGCTTGGTTCTTCCAATTGGGTTGATGGACATGTGAGTTTAGGGTCTTGTTTGGAACCTAGAGTTCTCCTCTACAAGTTGGGTTTCCTAGAAGTGCGAGGAGTAACTCAAAGGACCATTTTTCAGGCTCAACAAAGTGCTTCATCAACACTGGAAAACTGACAGAATTTGCCTTAAGTATGAAGTTGTGTTCAGGGAGGCTACTTTGAAGCTCTATTCCAAGAAGAAGGCTTCGAATCAAGGCAGGAGCTTCATACTACATGAAGCTATGTACGATTGTAAACAGAGGCAAGGGATTGGCTGAGGAATTGGAGACCTACAAGGTTGTGAACGAGAGCCTCAAAGATCGTATCAAAGATTTTTTGGTGACTTGGAGCTGAAGGTAGAATTCTTTCCTTGTTTGATTTGGATTTCCATTCCTTTTTTGTTTAAGCATTGTTTTTCAAGTTCTAGTAGAATTAGGAGGTTGCTTAGTTGTTGTTAACCTAGCTAGCTATATAAGTACTCTTCGATTATGTTGTAATGGATTCATTGAAGTTTAATAAGAGAACCTTTGTTCATAGAGTTTTCGTACTCTTAAATTGCCCTTGTTGAGTGGATTCAATTCCCGCAACGAGCGAGCTCGGCATCGATTGATTCACCACATCAATCGTGGATGAGTTGCTACCCTATTTGGATCGAGCCTCTTCCCCAATTTGGTGTTGAAGTTGCACCTTCCAACTCCATTCAATCCTTTGTTACTCTGTTTCCTTTATACAAATTGGTTTTCTTTCAACAACAAGCTTGAGAAGTTAAGGTTTGCAAGCTTTGATCAACAAGCCTCGCAGATTGGGGCTTATCAGAGGAGAAGAAGAATGGAAAGAACTCTGGCTAAACTATCCAAAGCTAAAAAGAACAAGGCAATACTCATTCAACACCGAGCTTTAGAGAGAGAGATGAATGAAGTTTTGTACCAAGAGGAACTAAGATGGAAACAGAGGTCAAGAATGGATTGGCTAAAAGAAGGAGACAAAAACACTGATTTTTTCCATCGAAAAGCATCCAACAGACAACAAAGAAACATGATTAAAGAGATGCAGGATGAGGATGGAACGATTTTCAGGGGTCAAGAGGAGGTAATGGGTTGCTTCACACACCATCTTTGAAATCTTTATAAAGCATACCAGACTCCAGATATCCTAGAGGTGCTGAAAGTGGTTGAGCCCAAGTTTACAGCCCAAATGAACTAGGAGCTGATGAAGCCATTTTCAAGGGAGGAAATCAGGGAAGCATTCAAAATGATGGCCCCAAACAAATTCCCAGGGTCAGATGGTATGCCTGCCCTATTTTTCAGAAGAATTGGGCAATAATAGGGGATATTGTTGCATGGAGCTTCAGAGAATCTTATTGACAGGTATGGTCCCTCCTAACCTAAACCATACTCTGTTGGCTATGATCCCTAAGACAAAGAAGCCACAGTCACCTAAGGAATTTCGACCAATTCCTTTATGCAAAGTACTTTACAAAATCTTGTCGAAAGTTCTTGTTAACAGACTTAAGAGGGTGCTAAATGAGATTATTACTTAGACACAAAGTGCCTTTGTACCCAAAAGAAACATCACTGACAACATTATAGTGGGATTTGAATGCTTCCATGCCATGAAAAACATGAAGGAGGGAAAATAGGGCTTTGTAGCTGCTAAGCTAGACATAGCTAAAGCGTACGATCGAGTTGAGTGAAATTTTTTTGAAGGAATAATGTTGAAACTGGGATTTCACGAGAATTGGTTTAAAATGATCATGAGTTGTGTCACCACTGTTAGCTATGCAGCCCTGACCAATGGACATCAAACACAGATTATTAAACGTTCGAGAGATTTGAGGCAAGGAGATCTCATCTCTTCCTACCTATTTACGTTGTGTGCAGAAGGTCTCTCTGCCCTGACAAAGAAGGCACTGGAAGTTTGCAAACTCAGAGGTATCAAAATTAGTAACAATGGCCCTATGATCACCCATCTATTCTTTGCTTATGAAAGCATATTCTTTTTTGAGAATAAAATAGAGGTAGGAGAAGCACTATGTGACATGCTCAGAACCTATGATCGAGCATCGGGTCAACATGTGAGCTTAGCTTAGTCTGAACTATCATTTAGTACAAATGTGACATAAGCAGATCGGATTACAATGGGGGAGATCTTAGGTATGAAAAGGGTAATGTACCATGACAAATACCTAGGTCTACCCACACTAATGGAGGAGCTAAAAAAGCATTCTTTGCACAGCTAATCGATAGAGTTCGTAATAAAATCAAGATGTGGAAAGGGAAACTCCTATATATGGCTGCGAAAGAAGTGCTTATTAAGGCAGTGTCACAAGCGCAAACCTTGTATGTTATGTCAGTGTTTATGATTCCTCAAAGTGTGATCCAGGAAATGTAACACCCTAACCCGGCCGGGTACTAATTTTACCAAAATATCCTTGAAAATTAAAACACTCAAAGCTTAAACTGCAATGGAAAAATTTTTCATAAATAAATTTCTGAAGACACACTCTTGTAGTTCAAAGTAACGCCCTAACACATGGGCAACTCAATACTTAAAATCTCAAAATGATCTCCAGTCTATACTCATAATCATATATGTAAATAACTAATAATCTCTAATGTTGCTGCTACTGAAAACCTTGACTAAGCATCCTCCGTGACGCTTATACTGCCCTCCTCTAGTTGGCTGCCCTCGAACTCGCTGCTCACTAACTGCTCCTCTGGCTCCTCCTCTAGCTCTTCAAACTGGTGAGTGAGATGGGGTCAGTCTACGCCCTTACATTTAACATTTTATTAATACTTGATCACTTTACTTAACCTAGTGGAAGTTGTTTTGTACTTCCACTATTAAAAAGCTTAACTCTTAAAACTGTATGAGAGTTACTGTTACTCTCCATTCTTAAAGCTCAAATATTGACTTAAATACTTGACTGACACGGGGATCCCTCACTAGCTAGTCCGGTTACTAACTCATACGTATGAGAAGCCCTCCAAGCTTTCGTTAAACTTAAACTTAAACTTATCGTGGTGGCTCTTCACCACGATTCTCAAGAGCATAACTGCTGCTCATTTTAAAATATCTCAAGAGCATAACTGCTGCTCAACTTAAATATCTCAAGAGCATAACTGCTGCTATGTCTCAAATATCTCAAGAGCATAACTGCTGCTCTATCTGAAAATCTCAAATGGCAACGGATTGGCGCTAGCGACTAAAAACACTTAAAACTTCACCTTCTTGAAGGTGAAGTACTTCTTAAAACAAAGGACTTGTTCTTAATTTTAACAATCACTCATAAATGTAAAGCTTTAAAGCAAACATCACACATTCACTATAAACCACAACTCAAACAAGCACATAATCATGAGCATAAACAACCATAGCAACACTTCACAAAATACTGAAAACTCTAATACTTGAAAGAATACGTAAGGCGTAGAATTTACCCCCTTTACACTCACCTTATTCTTTGTTGTTGCTCCTCATGATAACTCGATATCCTTCATATGATGTTAAAATCCCTCTTCCTTCTGAACGCATCACCAGCTTTATACATAATGAGTTCAGGTTAGTACTGAAATCCTTGAACAATATGTGGCCAATCATGCACCACTTCCACTTGATTTCACGTGGAACCAATTCCATGTCCACCTATCAACAAAACTTCACCAAACCCCACTTCAAAATCACCTCTCATCTTTGCCATGCATATAAGTCCCTTCGTGTATAACAATGGGTGCTCATGCATAATCTCTTCCCACCGCCTCAATTCCATGAACGATAATCCTCAATTCCCTTTTAGCCTCGAGATTGGATGAAATAAACCATCATCATTAATATAATTTCATTTCGGAGACTCATACCTCAATCCCATGGTGGTTTTGTCTTTACAGCTTGGCGGTCACGGTGCAAAGGAAAAGAAAAAGCAAGGGCTAATACCACTACAACACCCGAACTATCCGGAAAATGTCACTTGTGTCCTATTGTTTCCAATATTCCATCTGTGTCCTGAACTATTATACTGTTAGTGTTGACCGGCGTTGACCGTTAGTATTTAACAGAAAATCCAGTCATCGTTGACGTGGCATCTGACGTGGAATTTTTATTATCAATTTTCATTTATTTTTCCATATAAAATAATAAGGAAAACAAAATAAAAATAATGGAAAATTACAAAAATAAAACAATAACTCAAATGGTTTTTTACCAACGTCTGGCTTCTTCTTCTTTCTGTTACTCCGACCAAATCTTTCGGGATTGCCATAAGAGAGGATAGCAGCAGGCGCTTGTGCGGGAGGAAATCCACCCGATTGAGGTCGGGGATCTTGCGAAGACGCCGTGATTCGAAGACGCCGGGGTTGACGAGGATACATGCGAGGTCGCCGTTGTTCACGAGAATGCTCGAAAAAAAACTATTTCAGATCTGTCTGGTTTTTTATTTTTTTCCCAATGGAAAGAAGAGATCGAAGGAGGAGGGTTCTTGTTCATCGATTAGGGTAGTAGAAGAGGTCGTCATTATTCCCCTGCTAAAATTGACTCCCTTACAATCTTCCATCGAGCGGGGGTGGAAGAAGAGCCAGAGAAGGATTCACCGGGCCTCAATTTCTTATTCCTCCTTTCGATTTCTTTTCAATTTAGGGGTTAACTCTGGTTTCGATTTGGTTTCAATTTAGGGGTTAAGTTGTAGGCGGCGGCGTGGCCACCATTGGATATGATGCAGGTAGGGAGGTGCCCTGAGGGACGAGAAAGAAATAGATAGATGGGGCAGGAGCAAATCATCATGAGGGAACCGAGAGGAAGTTATTGGGGCTAATTTCTTCTCCAGTGTTCATCGCCATTGAAGAGGGTGAGCTCGTCGGCATCGATGGTTTTAGGGTTGAGAAAAAGTTTGAGAGATAGAGAGGCGAATAGTGAGAGGTTGTATGGGTTTTGCAAGCAATGGCTGCGCGATAAGGGCTAGAGAAGTGCAGGTCGGAATGAGGGGAGAGGGCACGAAAAATGGAGCTTGTTTGGAGGAAGAAGAAGATGGAGCTGGTTCGAAGGAAGAAGAAGATGAAGCAGCTCCGTCGGAGGAGAAGAAGGAGCGACGGCGTGCCGAAATCAATTTTGGGATTTTTTTTATAAATATTAATTGATTTTGAATTAAAATCTGATGTGTCAATGACGTGTCATCTATGTGGCCGCCTCAATTTTGCCACATCAGCAAAAGTCAACAATAATTTGACTTCCGTCTGGTCAACCGTTATCTCTAACGGTCAACGAAATCGTCAGGATACAAATGGCACAAAAATATCATACAATAGGACACAAATGGAATATTGGAAAGAATAGGACACAAGTGGCATTTTTGTCATAGTTCGGGTGTTGTAGTGGTATTAGCCCAAAAAGCAATGGTGGACCAATTTGCTGGGGCGGTGATGATGAGGGACTTGAGGAGCTTCTTCTTCCTCTTCATTGCCTCCAACGGAGGGAATTAAAAGGGCTCCACCTACTCACGTTGAGGACGACGGCGACACGTGGGTTTGCGTTGATGAGAAGGAGGCGGCACTGCTAATGGGTTTCGGCTACCAGAGGGCTTTTGGTGTATCAGGTTTAGGTTTAGGCTTAATTATGAGTACGGGGTAAAATTTTGGGTTAAATGGAATAGTAACGGGTGGGGGAAGTAACGGGTGAGAAAACCCCCTTCTATAATAAATAATAATAATAATTGTTAATAATAATAATAATAATATTATGCCTAATTCACTATTGTAATCCTTTGTACGTAACTGTCGTCGATTCAACCGTTCACGTATTACGATCGAACCTGAACCCAAAACTTGGGGTGTTACAGGAAATTCAGAGTATGATTGCAAGCTTTTGGCGGGGAAGGAGAAGAGAGGGAGAAGAATCCATTGCATGAGCTGAGAGAAACTGTGTTGGCCAAAATTTGAAGGAGGAATAGGATTTCGTGACCTCCATGGTTTTAATGTTGCACTACTTGGAAGACAGGTTTGGAATCTCCTAAAGAAGCCTGAAACACTAGTGGCAAAGGTTCTAAAAGCGAAATACTACCCTCATTGTGACATTCTTGAAGCTGCAGTGGGATCTAACCCTAGTTACATATGGAGGAGTTTAATGCAAGCACATTCATTAGTAAAGGAAGGCATGAGATGGAGGGTAGGAGATGGAGAAAACATTCGGATATGGTGGGATCGATGGATTCTTGGAGCAGATGATTTCAAAATCCAATCTCAAGTAACTGGATTAGGAATCACAGAGAAGGTATCGAGTCTGATTGATTGGGAAACTAGGTCATGGAAAAGCAATGTATTGTAGGCCAATTTCCAACCTAATGACAGGGAGCGAATCAGACAGATTCCATTACCTCCTCAACCTAATCCAGACATACAAATCTGGGGAAGAGACAAGATGGGAAAATACTCATTTCGATTAGGATACACAGAGTGGAGCAAGAAACAGGCAGTTAACCAGATAGAGAGGTATATACCCATTGATTGTAAACAACTATGGATGCTTCAATTACCTCCTAAGGTGTGAATCTCTGTTTGGCGATGGGGGAGTATTACTTTACCTACTGGGGCCAACCTAAGCAGGAGGATAAAGTTTGCACATGATGAATGCCCTTTCTGTGGGCTTGTGGAAACACAAGAACATATTACGCGGGAATGTGACTAGGCAGGTATGGTGTGGAGACCTAGTGATCTGGCTCAGTATTTCACCATTGGAAAGGGGGAAAGCTGTGAAGAATGGCTATGCAATTTGGTCGAAGTAACGAGTGAGGAAGAGTTGACTAAGGTGTTAATCACTCTATGGTTCTTAAGAAAAGAGCGCAACAACCATCTCTTCAATAATTCGAAACTAGAAGAAGGGGAAATAGCGGTAAGGGCTCAAAATTACCTGGAGGAATATCAATCTCAACAATCATCGAGAAAGTCGGGAATGCAGCTTCCGATTTCAAGAACCCAGGTCAAATGGGAACCACCGTCGTAGGGAACCTTCAAATTGAACACCGATGCAGCGAGCCTAGGTGAAGAGGGAATAGGTTATGGTCTGATAATCAGAGACGGAGTGGGACATTTCCAGATGGGAGCGACTTACCAGACGAGAACGAAATGGCCGGTGGAGATGGCGGAGGCCCAAGCCCTACTCTGGGGACTGAAGCTTGCTCGAGCACACCATTTTCTACCCCTATTGATGGAATCCGACTGTCAATCCGTAATTTAGAAGCTCAATAGACGGGAGACTACAGAGATGGAGGTGGTGGTGATATGTGATGAGGTCCGAGAAATAGCTGGTGAGGAAGGAAATGTGAAGTGGCAATTCTGGGGAAGAGCTGGAAACGAATGTGCCCATACAATGGCTCGGATGAAAAGTCGAGTAGAGGAGACGGAAGTCTGGACGTCTCGGCCTACTATTTTCTTGATACCCCAACTTTTAGTGGATGGCAATGTAACCCTTGAACTTTGATTTTATGAATACAAGATGGTTGTAAATAAAGAGGTTTTGACAGAACTTTTAATTTTCAATCCAATCTTCTTCTTTTTTTTTGTGTGCAAAAACGGAGTGTTATGGGCACCCCAAACGTCAAACATCAATCACATGAGATGTTTCCACCCCAATAACATCAAAATACAACCAATAGTTCAGAAGAGGATCAGCCTCCTCCATGAGGTGGAAACCTAACGGTAGACGATGTCCTACCGAGGCTTGATAGTCGGCAACGAATTTTCCTTCTCTTAACACATGTGCAAGCCAAATTTGCCAGTCTCGATCCATCAGCCGACAGGCTGATTGCACCAAAAGAAATTGAGAATGGCTAATTTTATCAGCTTCCTCAATCAGTTGGATAGCAATCCGAGACCGAGAGTCAGTTTGGACCAGCGCTCGTATATATCCCTCATTCCACGCTACCTACAGGCCATTCACAATTCCTTCCAATTCAACTCTAGTAATGGATGCCTCACCGATATACAACGCGAAAGCCTTAAACAATCAACCCCTTTCCTCTCTCAGGACACCCCCTGCCACAGCCATGCCACCGAACCGTCAGAATTCATGGCCACCCATCCACTAGGTGGAGGTTCCTAGCTAATTTCATGGTTGCGTCTTACCAATCCAATCTAACAACACTGAAATACATGATAGCACAAAAAATATTCTTGAATAGAGAACTAAGAAAAATTAACAAACTTAAGAAAATCAGCAACAAAAACTTTAGAAGACGTAACAGATTATGGTAGCATAATTGTGTGATACTGAGGCTGAGGGACAAGTACAAACATATTGACAAAGATAATGCTCCTATGGGTAGTTGGTAATTGACAAGACCATAAGCCGAACATTTTTGGTAGAATCGTGCCTTATGTTCTCTAACACAACTACAAATGACATAAATTGGTCCATTGTTATGTATTTAATCCAGCATCAAGACTACCAGCAACATGTTGGTCCATCCCAAGAGCACGTTTGCATAGTAGAAGCGAGATGCAACTCCAACTTGATGTAGCACCACAACAAGAGCTTTTGTCAGTCCCAGATAGCAAAAACTGAAATTCAATCCGAAGCACATGGATCAGAGATTCAGCAAAGAAGCAAAAGCTATCAAATGTCAACTTATCTCTTGACGCATTTAAGCTCATAAAGCAATATAATAGGAACAATATCAATTAACTTGCTTCCATTCAACTATAACTCACTAACTCAGTATATACTGTAAGTAATCCAACATATGCTACTGATTGCTGGGTCCACGGCATAGACGTTCCTAGCATTTTCAGAGACCATATTTTACAATAGTGACGACCAACCTTCTTCTTTTGCAAATTGCAAGTATACTGAGCAGTATCGTCACAAAAACAGCTTTGGACAAATCAGAAAATCGGCTTGTTACGCAACTAGAAATTTCGATTCAGCCCTACGTAGCAAAACCTTAATGATGATTAAGCTCTAGGACAAAGCCAAATTAGAGCAACCCCTTGCATGCTTTCGTAACTCTGGATAGCCTAGTCGACTTTAACTCTGGACGGCATTCTGGCAAGGAGAGACTACTAGTTTGCAGAAGTTGAGAAAATACCTTCAAGAGTCCAAGTTAGGATTGTGAAACAAATATGTAGCATTGAGCAGAACAGCATTGATCTCCTCATTGGCGCCATCAAGCAACCGCAGTTCTCTTATCTCCTCTTTCCACTTTTCAATTTTTTCCTTGTGGACCCTGAAGACAAAACATGGATTTAGTACAGAGATGTAGAGCAGCCATAGCCACAGTGATAGAATCCTTCCCAGAAAGAGTTTAAAAAAAAAAAAAAAACTTGAAAGCTCTACATAAGCAAGCGTTCTTCGAAATCATTGCTCAGCTCCTTGAACATAGCTTTCCCGGCTTCCATCAGCTCAGTAACCTGTACAGATGCAGGACACAGCAGAGAAATGATAAACAATTGCAACTCCACAGGAAAACAAGATGTGCATCCGCGATAGAAGACATGAAACCGTCTACAATTAGCCAAAGTGGTAGATAAATTCAACCACTGGAGAATATCCTACAAAGAGACACCCACACACACCGTATCATGATAATATGATATAATCCATTTTTAACGTCCGATATCATTTTAGCTACTATTTACCATTTGGGTGAAGCGATCTATGTTCTCCAGAATCTGAGAGATATTAGCCTCCATCTCATCAGAAACAACTAGGCTTCCTTCTAATTGCTCCTCCTTCTCATTCACTTCACGGTCCTTCTCCTCCATCTGTGAATTAATGACAACAGAGTTCAACACCTTCGCTATATTAAGATTCCATCAGACTTAGAGACATAAAAAAGTAGCGAGTGACCGAGCAACAGCCATACCCCCAGCTTCAGGCGCTTAGGCAAGTTTTCAGGTGATCCGTTTTCCATTTGTCTGATTCTCGAACGTCAAATCTGAATGAATTAAGAAAGAGAAACCGCAACAGAATGGCTCGCTCAAGGACTTACAATAGCAAAATAAGAGATGTCTCCTATAACGCTAGATTCAACTAATTATATGAGTGTATCTCGACAACGGAATCGGCAGTATGCGCCCACTGCGGACATAGGTCGAGCAGATGGCAGGCATTTAGTGGAGATCCAAAGAGCACAAATGAACAGCGAGTTAATTGATTCGCCAGAATTTTCACAGATTCTTCTCTAAGTTCCAGTCAATCCCTACGACATGGATGCCTATCAAATCTGGAGTGCGAGCTAATTATGCATCAGTCGCAAGGAAACACGAAACACCGTATTCGCCAGACGAGCGATTCATTGCTTCGAAAATCAGAACATAGAAGATCTAAACATTTCCGTTTGCTCGCATACGGCGGAATACTCATTCCAGAGTCGATGAACATCGGTATAGAAAAGCGTAAGAGCTGACAGATCGAGAACAAACTGAACAGAGAGTTACCTCAAACGAAGTTACTCCGGCGGAAGATCACGATGAAGACTGACCAGTGAGTAGCGAATCCTTCTCAGCGCCGGGAAGCCCAAGCTTGGACAGAGAACTGTCGAAATTTGAGGTTGGAATGAACCAAAAGCGACGGTGTGAACGAATTGGCTTTTTAAATTCAGCGATCGCGGGAAGTTTATAGCGCTTCGGTGGACGTTCTTTTTCATGGCATCAGAGAAAAGGCCAGTGAATCGGGCCGGCCGATCGCCTGGGCTCAATGGACAGAAGGCTCTTCAAAGATACAGGATCGGCCTACTACTGGTCGTATATCACACTCTTAGAAGCCCAAAACTATATTGAAGATTAACGAAGTTCATAAATCGGGTAAATGCCACATTTGATCACTGAGATTATTAAATTGTGTCATGTTTAGTCAATAGAAAAATTTAATATCAATTTTGGTCACTCGATTTTCTGAAACAAGTCACATTTAGTCACTCGTCCGTTAGTTTCCGTCCAAATCCAATTGGAGTTGGACGGAAACTAACGGAAGAGTGACTAAATATGACATGTTCCAGTAATTCGAGTGACTAAATGTGACATGTTTCAATAATTCGAGTGACCGGAGCTGGACAGAGACTACAGGAGAGTGACCAAATGTGACCTGTTTCGGTAATACGAGTGACCAAAATTGGTATTAAATTTTTCTAGTGACTAAACATGACACGATTTAGTAATCTCAGTGACCAAATGTGACATTTACCCTTCATAAATTGTTGGTCCCAATAATTAGAATAGTTGAAAAAAGATTAATTATATATCACTATTTTATAAGGTTGAGGGTGTATTAAAACCAAAGCAATCAGCTTAATTACACGGAAAAGGAAATTTTTTTGATTAGTTTTCAAAAATTAAAAAGGGTACGGAACAACTCTTAATTTGGTTTAGTTAATTTTGATAATTGATCTGGATTAGTTAAATTTTCAAGCTTGTTTGGTTGGTTTCAGACACTGCTAATCAATAAAACCAATTAAAAATTTAATAATATATCTATTATATTATATATCGCATTCTTAATACTTTGTATAACCACTCAAGAGTCAAATGTTTCTCAATTTTTTATTCATAAAAGATAAAGCTCATAATTGTTCTTATCCTATATTTAATCTTGTAAACTGTGGACAACAACTATATGAGCTCCTAATTTATATAAAGATCATACATGATGTTGGATAAAAACCTCAAAGAGACAGGATCTGTATCCCTTAATGACACTGAAGAGACTAAGGCAATTCGCGTAGACACGTCCAATTCATTACCCTGCGCCATTGGTATAATTTTTGTTAGGTCGCTACTTCTAATAATAGTAAGATAATTATATTAGTTGCATGCATTTATATTAAGGGTTAAGAGAAAATTTTCTCACATAATAATAATGTTATACTATATTGGTTAAGAGGTCATCAAAACCAAGCCTACAACTTGAAAAGAAGGTCCAATCACATGTCTAAGGGCTAAGAAGCTAAGAGAGAAATTTGCTACCTATTTGGATCGTCATCTTGATGATATGGATGTGGACCAGCTCAAAGGAAAGTTCATTGTATTGTTACAATACGAGGGGGGAGAACAAAGAGAGAATAAAGGCTTGAGAGATCGAATGGAAATGAAGGAAGAAGAAGGCGACGACAATGAAGACTTGGATGGGCTTGTAAGGGTTGCTTATCCCGAAAGGAATATCATTTCCTTAGCTTAGAAGGAAGACCTATGACGTGCTAGCGTTATTGTTTAGGGAAGTGAGTTCTTTTGATGCTTTATGCATCTACTGTCAATGATTTAATGATATGCCTATTGTATTTAATGTCTCTATGATCAATATTTGATGCCAATTTATCCTTGTATCATCTATTGCATGAGTTATTCGATGCTATTAGGGGTGGGCATTCGGTCGGTTCGGTTTCGACCGAACCAAAATTATGAATACCGGGTCCCCGAATTCTCTCAAACCGAATTCGAATCGAATTATAATTCGGTTCGGTCGGTTTAAAACAAAATATAATTTGGTTTGGTTCGGTTTTTCACATAAAACCGAATTTGTGAGACTACTTGTATCTTCTCACTTTTAAATTATTTTTTACCCCTAATATAAACAATAAATATGCAATTATATGCATCATCAATGATAAAATCAAACTTTTCAACACATAAGTCATAAAACATTTCAAATTTTTAAGTCTAAAAACAACTACAAACATAAAAATCCACCATTTGGAGGTTGCAATTATAGTATTTCGGTTTTTCGGTCGGAAATTCGAAATTTCGGTTCGGTTGAAAGAACCCTGATTTCCGAAATATCCATATTTTCCTTCTGAATTCTGAATCGAATAATATTATTTTGGTTTCGGTTCGGTTTAATTTGGTTTCGGTTCGGGTTTACTGAACTGTTTGCCCACCCCTAGATGCTATTGTTATTTATGCTTTAGATCATCGATGCTTATGATTCTATTATGTGTATGCTTGTTTAGTTGGACGCATCTATGCATGTTTACATGATATCAATGGTTGATTTTTAGATCATCGATGTTATATCTATGAGTTATGGCTTAAGAGGCCCACACTTAACCATATGATATCCTAAATTCATTGTTGTTCATTGATTAGGTGATGGCATGAAGTGAAAGTACGCATTAGTTAGTCAAACTCCTATTGCATGTGACGAAAGCTCGAGTAGGATGGCCTTAGTGAAAGGAATAAGACATCATTAATAGATAATGCATCGTAGCACTCATTAATGAGTTACTATGCATTATCATCAAGATATCACTACGGGGTCGTTTGGATGCAGGATTATAATGAGGGATCTATGAGTGATTTTAAAACAATCTCTCATTATGCAGGATTTTAAAAAAATCATGTGTTTGGGAAGACGAGAGATTGTATGCATCAAGAATTTTGAAAACCCACATGTGTGGGATTTCAAAATAGCTAATGGAGGTCAGCTATTTCTAAATCCTTCATTTTTCTTCCAAAATTTCCAATGTTGACCCTTCCTCCGTGAGACCCTTTCCTCTTCCATTTCTCCTCCTCCTTCTAATCTTTTTCCTTCTTCCTTCCGGCAAGCAGCAACAAGCCACCAACACCAAATCCATTTCTCATCTCCCAAATCCCATCCTTCTTATCTTCCCATCAATTTGATAAAACCAAATCCGTTTCTCATCTCTCAACTTTCATCGTCATAGGCTGCTCCCTGCATATTCCGGTCAAGCAGCGGCATGGTGCCTTCCGGCGGCGATTCCAGATCCGGTCAAGCAGATGCAAGGCATCTCGGATTTCTGGGTTCTCTTTCCCGGCGCGATTCTCAACCCATCCTCCGCAATTTCGCCGGATCTGTTAGCCTAAAGAAAGACGAGATTTGGGTTCTAAATCTGGATGTCGACGACCTCCTCTTGGCGGCATTAAATCCATCGTCTTGATCTGGGTTTATGGGTTGAATTAAAGCCAGAGGTCGAATCAAAGTCGTTCGAACACAGAGGTCGAATCTGGGTTGAAGCTTGAAGTTCGAATCGAACTCAGATGTCCTTGCCGTCGGGAAAGAGTTTGAGAAGGAAGATGACGAGCAACTTCCAGAATACCCTATCTAGCGTGCATGGTGAGACAACGACAGACAACCGATCGGAGATGATGGTCTGGATTTTCTTTTCTGGGTTTGATGCCGCTAATTTTTGGGAACGAAGATGAAGGAAGAAGGGCAAAACTGTATTTTGCATTTTCTTATTAAAAACCCAAATTTATAAACAAACAAGTGATTTATTAAAATTCCTCATATTAAAAACCTAGGTTTTTTAAACGAGAGATTTTAACTCAAATCCCTCAATATTACAATCCTTGACCCAAACGACCCCTACGTAAATATTAGTCTTTTTCATTTCTTGTTTCCTTGCATTGTTTTTCATTTCTTTTCTTGTTTAGCGGTTTAGAATTCAACTAAAAAACACTTCAACCCACATAATTTACTTTATTGTTTTTACTTTCTTATTCAATTACAAGGTGGTTGATTTTGAGTAGCTACTATTGAATACCCTGTGAAAAATAACATGGCCAAGCTGAGAGGCAAGACAGGAGCCCAAATTTGGTCCTTTTTTATTTTTTTAGTGAGCAAATGCACATTGGGCCAAGGAAAACAGGGGGCCATTTAATTCCATTTCGTGGAAGGAAATAAAAGAATGGATTTGGGGTTATTCTTTAAATAAAAAGGACTCTCTCTTATGGATTTGTATGGTTTTGCTTGCCCCCTTCACATGCTTCTCTAAGGATAAAATCTAATGTAATGTTGATGCATCAGAATCTAAAGGACTTAAGAAAGAGGGGGGGAATCACTTATCATACCTAAAATCAACCATTCCTCTAAACTACAATGCCACATCCAATTTGATTGAACTCACATATCCAATTGCCAAGAAAAGGCTAGTCTACTTACAAGGGTTCAAAGAATTTACAACTTTCTCTCCTCTTCAGATGCTAATTTTGTCGCGTGGGCATGCCCTAAATTCCTTGTAACGCTCTAAGACGGTAGTGAGGCTTAGATTCAAGAGAGTTCAATTTGCATTGAGCTTTAGTTACTTCGTTTGGCCTCTTTTCAATAGTAAGAAGCAAAGTTGAAAGAATTTCCTTCCTTTGCAATGCCTCCAAAATCTGTATGTAAATTTCTTCATACAAGTCTCACCATTTACATCGCGAAGGATTCAAAACAAGTCCCATTCGATTGAGATTCATTCAAGCGACCTCCTAGGGATTATAAAAGGGAAACGAGGAGGGCAACAAGTGAGAAGAAGCGATGATAATTATTTTTGAAAAAAAAATTGGGGGAGTTGTAGCTAGTGATGGCAATTCAAAACATGATTGCCATGGGAAAAGACAATGGCCCGCCCCGTTCTGCCCTACCCTGTTTGTGAAAATTAAGTTCATTGGTATCATTTTTGTGATAAATAAATATTTAGGGTTCCAATTAGTAGATTCCAAACCATATATAAGCAACCCTAATTCTATTTCCCATCCAGCCGCACACAAGTCTCTCCCTCTTTTCCTTTTCCCAACTCAGTCGTACTACATCTCTTTTCTCTGGCACTTCCTTTCTGACCACCGAATGTAGTGTGAACCAAATTTACCTGGCCCTAAGGCCAGAATTTTATTTTCCTAGGGCCTCTCGCTGAACCCTTACTTCGGAAGTGAGGTACGATTCTATTGAAGAAGAGGTATGTATAGGAGGTTAAGGTGTCTGTGATTTTGCAGAATGTACGAGTTCGAAGTAACTTGGTGCAGAAAAGTAAATCTAAGGCTACGTTGGTCGAGCGAGAGATCGGATAAATAAGGCGTTATATAGGCAATCTCCCCCTATGTCTCCTGCAACGCCCCAACTTTTGAGTTTGGGTTAGATCGACTATTAATGGTTAGGTTGGGTTAATGGACCAAGACCCAATTAATTATCACCAACTACTTAATCAGCTTAAAGAAAGAATAAACCTAAGTGAGCACTACTCCATCTCTCCCAATTACACACCCCACCTGTCATGATCAATCTATCTCCATGTTTAAGGAATCAATACTGTTACACCACATTAGGGAACCCAGACAACCAATCAAATACTAGGCATCTAATTATAGGTGTCAATCGGGCGGGTTCGGGTCGGGTTCAGTCGGGTCGCGGGTTAATCGGGTTGCGGGTCAAACGGGTTGCGGGTCAAGCGGGTTCTGGTTGATCGGGTTGCGGGTTGATCGGATTGCGGATCAGTCGGAATACGGATTGATCGGATTGCAGATCAATCAGGTTCGGGTTGATCGGATTGCGGGTTACAACAGGTCGGGTTGCGGGTTGTTCGGTCCACACCATCGAGTTTTTTTTATAATTAGTTATTACACTTTTTTTAGGGAGTTATTACACTAATTTAAAACAAACTCACCGATCACCATACTGCAATGAATAAAACATGAATGTACATTGTTAAACAAATGAATGACTAGATTTTGCTTGAATATATCATAAACAGTTTGATGTTGCTAGTTGTTGGTACCTTGTAGAGGATTCATTAAGGTTACAGAACCAACATAAATAAATAGTTGAACAACAAGAAATTAAAAAGCTGACAACTTGTTTGATCATAAACCTATGAAACCATCTCATAGTTGAGAGTTGAGACTGTACATGGGCGTTGGGCCGGCACGGCACGGGCCCATCTCGTGCCCATATTTTTCGTGCCGTGCTAGGCACAGCCCATGAAATTTCGTGTCGTGCCATACAAGCCCATTTAACAGTTTTATTAGCCCCGGCCCGGGCCAAGCACGAGTCAAGCCGTGCCGTGCCTGATCATGTCTATGTCGTGCTTTTATTTTGTTCACATTCGTGCTTATTCGTGCTTTCTAGTATAATTTAACTTTCATTCTTATTTTATATGGTAACACACGCTTTTAATATTCCTTACTCAACTTCATCTACAAATTATTACCATTTTCATTTTTTTCTCAACTCAATATTCTGAACTATAAGGCGGCAAGTCGGCAACACTTGCTCCTAGCCAAAATGTCATTGATCTCCAAAACATTCAAATGAAATGTCATTTCAAAGTTCAAACTAAATGGAAATTTTTTGGGGGGAAAGTGTGGGATTAGAATTTGTGGAAGGTGGGAAAACGGTGGCGGGCAGTACTAGTGAAGTGACTAGTGAGTAGAGTTGGAGCAAGTGGGTTGGGGGAGTTGGGGAAAAAATAAATATAGGGAAGAAATAGAATTCAAAAACGAAAAAAAAATATATTTATAATGCAATGGAGTATATTTTTATTACTATATAATAACTGCAATTTTTAATTACAATAATCTGAATAATGAAATAGATTATACCATTCATAATATAATAATTGTTTCTTACAACAAAATTACAATTCTAAAATGGAAAAACTTATGATTCACTTCAACTATAATAGTTGGTATCTTTTTCTCTATCTTCACTATAATCCACATCTTGTTCTCAAATATTTGGGGTTTATAAAATCAAATTAAGATGTACATTTGAATATGATATATTTAAGATGTACATTCACAAGTTAAATTAATTGTTAAAATCAAATTAATTAATAAACTATAAAAAAACAAAATATCTATCACAAAGCATAACCATGAAGAAACCCTAACTCTAAACCCTAACCCTATAACACCATTTTAAATCTGAAACCTAAAACTAACCTTAACCATCAACCATACATTATCCTAAATCACAACATTAAGTAATTAACCCTAAAACTAACCTCAACCGTTAACCATAATTTCATAACCCAAACATGCAAACAATGAACTCTAAACCATGACCCTATATGGCTATACCCTATACTATAGTTATATGTTATGAAATTGTTGGAATAAGCTACAATGTATGTTATGTGAAAAATGTAAGTTGAGTCAATTTTATATTCGGTTATTGAGAAGAACATATGTCCTATGACTCCAAACTCTAAACCACGAGTCCACTACCGTATACCCTATGCACTAACCTTAAACCATGAACTATAGTTATGTATTATGAAATTGTTGGTTATTGAGAAGAACATATGTCCGACGACTCCAAACGTTTAATATCCGTATTTAATGAAATGAATTATTAACTTTGCTATTTTTACATATTGATTTATTTATAAAAGTAATTAGTTTTATACATTTATAACCATTAACGTACTATTAAATGTAACATTACCTAAGAGACGAAGTATAATACCCGTAAGTATTTTATACGTAACTTTCTCGTACCATATTTTACTAACTATGCTATACATTAAGTGAATTTTATGTATTATTAACTTTACTATTTTTACAGATTGATTTATTTATAAAAGTAATTAGTTTTATATATTTATTATTATTAACGTACTATTAAACGTAGCATTACCTAAGAGACGAAGTATAATACCCGTAAGTATTTTATACGTAACTTTCTCGTACCATATTTTACTGTGATTAACCGAAAATTTGATTGCCGAAAATTTGCCTCCAAAATCCAAAAAGTTTGCCTCCACCGAAAATTTTGACTTCACAATCCTATAATTTGGCGCTATCGGAACTTTTGACTTCAGAAACCAAAAAGTTTAGGCGCTACTCGAAAATTTTGGCTTCATAAACTTGAAATTTTGGCGCTCTCACAAGCAATTCCTTTTACAAAGCAAACTGAAATGCAGCAAAGCTTCACCGTCCCAGCCAAACTTCATTCCCAAACCGAAAAAGGAAAAAAGTGAAAAACTCAAATAGCTCGCGTTTCTTTGTTCTTGAGAGTAAAAGAAACCCAGCCTCTTCATTTTCAATCTTAATACTCATCTCCCTTACCCACCTAAACGTAAGCGTAAATATTCTCCAACCATCTCAATTTCTAATTCTTTTTCCAATCCCCTGCCAATCTCTTCCCATTGAGCAATTGCCCTGAAGATCATTATTGGCTGCTCAATCAGCCATTCACCAACACACACAAACCCTCCCATCTTATTTTCCACCACCTCCGCCTCGCATAAGCGACAACCATCGCCTCCCAAAGCTTTGTGAGACGCTCTTTTCTAAGGCAGGTGCGTATGCTGTCACCGCCCCTTCTCTTGCACCTTCTCGTATTTCATTCCCGACCCTTCTTCTCGGTGCCTCTTTAAGGTCCAGTGTTCACTCCTCATCCTTGTTCTGAAGATCCGGATGGTTTGGTCTCAATTCTATCCTTTAATTTTGGAGTTGGGGTTGAAATTTTGGCAGGGGTGAATTTAGGGTTTGTAACTTATCAAATTGTAGATTTCGATTTTTTTGTACTGAACCTTTCTCCTTTCCAATTCCTCTGTTCTTTCCCCTAGATGTTAGTGCCTCATACTTAGTAGCATGCGGCGTGTCTTAAAATATCCATTGTTCAGGTCTAATAGCTGCCGGAAATTGCAAGATAAAAATATCCCCTTGATGAAACACGTCTTCTTCATGAGCATCAACGTTTGAGGTTCTGAAATGCAGTCAAATTCATTGTTGATGAGGTTACATAACTTAGCGAAGGGCTTCTGAAACTATTAGTACTGGGATTAAACTTTAGTCATGCTGTTGGCTGCAGGGATGGAGCTGCTACTGTCAGGATCTGCTGTTGTTGCTAGGGTTGCAGCTGTAGGGATCTGCTACTGTTGAAACTGCTGTCACTGGGAAACGAAACCTTTTCTGAGCCTTGTTGGAGTAAGGCATGTGTGTGTTCTTTTCATTTAGTGGGGTTTTCTAACTAACTCATTTGGAGCAGACTGACCAGACTATGTTTGTGCTCAATTGGAGCTTCCACCATAGATTGAAATGGGTTAGTAGGCATTGGTTTTTGGGTTGACGATTTGGAAATGCTAAAGTCGATGTCTTTTGGACTTTGTACTGGTATGAAGTGTAGAAGTGGGTTAGTAGGCATTGGTTTTTGGTTTGACGAGAAGCAATCTACTAGCTGAAGTGTAGAAGTCAGGTTGTTTTCATCATTAGTACAAATTGCAACTGTCATATTTTATTTAGCTCTAGTTTATTGGGCCAATGGCTTACTCGTTTGGTTTTTCCATGGCTTGTAGTTTCACAGAGATGTACCTAAGGGCACCTGCAGCAAGTGAAGAACCCCAGGTAAATGATTGGATTAAAATGCGACAAATTGACAATAGAAAACTGGATCCTACTTCCTTGTTATGTTACTAGGGTGTAGCTTCTACTCCTCTGTTTTCTCTTGGCTTCTTGGGCTGGACAAGTGTTCATATTGCTTCAGCAGTTGCTAAATAGAAGTAACTTTGAGCTCATTTGAATAATGTTTATAAGGTGGAAAATGCTTGAAGGTCTCCAATGCTTTGAGGAGGGGAGAATCAGCAGCAAAATTATGGAACTGATGAAGAAAAGGCAGATCTGAAAATTATAGTAACAGAGCAAGGAAATGTTATTTCATAGATTTGTAATGGGTTCTCATTGGGTCGTAGCTTAATGCTACAAAAATAAGTTCCTTTAATTGTATGTTAATGGCTTACCAATGATCAATGAATGATATTTGTATCGGCTGTATTGACATTAATGTTAGAATCTTATGTTACAAGAGGTTGTCTTTTAAATTTATATGTTAATATATGTATATTGGAAATACACAGGATTTCCCATGATTAAAGGACCCTTTTCTTGTAGTGCAAGTAAACCTTTGTTCTTGGTGGGAAAGATGAAAAAATAATAGGGCAAGTCAAGTAAACTTTATATATATTATTTACATATAATATTTATGCACAAAAATATATTATGTAGTATTATTCGTGCCAATCAGGCGAGTTCGGGTTGGGTTAATCGGGTTCGGGTTAGTCGGGTTACGGGTCAAGCGGGTTGCGGGTCAAGCGGATTGCGGGTCGGACGGGTTGCGGGTCTTTGACTTTTAGTCCAATTGGGTTGCGGGCGGGTCGCGGATCGGGTTGGTTGGGCGGGTTACTCGGGTCGGGTCATGTTTTGACACCTATACATCTAATTGTGGCCAATGGTGCGTTTCAAAGGCTCTTTAATCTCCCTCAACCATTACCTCATTTCCCCTAAACTATCCCAATCGATTCCCTCTTTCCCCAACACTAAACCCCCAATTTAGTCGAGTAATAGAGGAGGAAAAGAGAGAAGAGAAAGACCCAACCCTCCCCCGTATCACCACTCCCCGCCGTCAAACCCAGCGCCATCTTTCCCTGCCTGCTTGAAGAAAGATAGCACTAGCCGCATCCCTCTCCCTGGGCGACGAGACCAAGCAGTAACAGTCGATCACCCTTCTTCCTTCCTCGCGAGACAGAAGCAGCAACAGCCGACGCGTCTGATCGTCATGTTCCTCCCGCGCAGTCACCATCGGGCGTCAGCGCCAATAGTCGACCCAAACTCATCATCGTCGCCATCTACCCCACGCAACCATGAACCAATCATCAACCATGAGGCAGCCATAGGGGATCCCAACAGGATCGATACAAGGAGTGAATTTTTCATTATGTTCGGATACAAAACAGAGGACGAAGGAAGAAAGGGAGAAAAAGGAAAGAGAGGGTAAGGAAGGATTCTAAGCACCGTGTTTTGATTGGGAGAAGGTCAGAATTCATCCCACGTAGTCGAAATTCGATTTGGAGGTCGTCCGAAGCCTCGTTGTAGCTTCCCCGGAGTGTGGCCAGAAAAAACAGAAAATTCAACTTCAACCATGTTTCAAAAGGGAGGTCCCAAGATTGTCATCGTGTTGACAAAACTTAATTTTGACGTCGGACGATGGAGAAACGAGCATCGGAAGTTTGGAACAAAAGTCCGTCAATTCAAGTACCATTCTTGGAAATTCGAAAAGTTGATGGATTACTTCAGTAGTTTTTCATAGATGTCGTCAACTATGTTGATTGGAAAATTACCAATTCGGTACCTGGTATTTTAAAAATTGATAGAATTTCTATTTTTGTCGTAACTAGATTAATTGGCGTCCAAATGAGGAACCATCTGCGTCTATGGAATCATAGAAGCAAGGAGAATATTATAGGAATGTGTGTTTTGGAAATTACAGAGCCGAATATGAGTCGGTCTCAACAAAAATAAGGTGAGTGTAAAGGGGGTAAATTCTACGCCTTACGGTATTTAAGTTTTTGAGATTGACTGGTATGTGCCATACTTGCCTTTGTATGTTTATATGATGCTATATGAGTTTGTGTGAGTATGCTTTCAATTTTATGTTATTGTATGCTTTACTACAAGTAAGTTCAAGTTTAAGAAACAAGTTTTGTTTTAAGAAATACTACACCTTCAGTGAAGGTGAAGTGTTTTAAGTGTTTTTAGTCACTAGTGTCAGTCTGTTGCCGGTTGAGATTTTGAGATAAAGCAGCAGTTATGCTCTTCAGACTCTTAAGATGAGTAGCAGTTATGTTCTTGAGATTTTTACGATGAGCAGCATTTATATGCTCTTGAGATTTTTTAGATGAGCAACGGTTATGCTCTTGAGAATCGTGGGGATGAATCGTTGCGACTTCCACGATAATGTTAAGTTTAAGAAAAGCCTGAATGGGCTCTGATACGTATGAGTTGGGCAACCAGACTAGCTAGTGAGGGATCCCAATGTCAGTCAAATATTTAAGTCAAGATTTCACATTTAGGATTTTTAAGAGTGGAAGTACCAACAACTTCCACGGATTTAAGTTAATTATTTAAAGTAAGGGTAAATATAATATAATATTCAAACCTTTCATTTTAAATAAAATAATATTCAAACCATTAACTTTCCATCCGATTGACCGTCAGTTGACTTTGACGTGTCAAAGTATTAAGTGAGCTTGGATGGTTTTTGCTTAAGTGGCAGGAAGTCAAACGTTTGACCTTGTGCCACGTGGAAATTACATTATTTTTACTAATTAAATTTTTTAATTTTAGAAAAT
This sequence comes from Linum tenue, assembly GCA_946122785.1. Taxonomy (NCBI): domain Eukaryota; kingdom Viridiplantae; phylum Streptophyta; class Magnoliopsida; order Malpighiales; family Linaceae; genus Linum; species Linum tenue. The sequence goes on from CAMGYJ010000007.1 coordinate 34,527,900, forward strand.
TAAATAGAAAAATGATAGATTTTATTCGAATCCGATCGAATCCCTCTCTCTCGTCTAATCCCTTCCATATCCTATCCTCCAGCGAAACCCAGCCTATCGCCACAATAGAACAAAACTCGTCGATCCCAAAATCCCCTTCTCCTTCTTCTTCCACACTTCCCCTCTTTCCCTGAGAAAGGCTCGTGGCTTGTCATTAACTTATGTCTTCATTTGAGGATCCAAAACAAAGCCCGAAGACAAACCCAAATCGCCACGTGGTTGTTCGATAACGGAGGGCATCCCCATTCTGGCTTCGCCCCTATTCGAGAGTAGCCATCTAGGAGAGAAGCACGAGCGTCACTAAAGATGTCGAAGAAGCGAATCTCAGTTAACGGTGGCACGGACTTTTTAGTTATTTCACTTTATGATTATGAGTATAGACTAGAGATTGAGATTAATATTTTGTAGTTTTTACAAGTGTCAGGGCTTTGTTTTAATTATGACCGTATTTATGATTTGAGAACAATCTATTTTATTTTATTTGAGCAATTTATTCCTTTTCTTTCAAAAATTTTAAATATGCTTCGTAGCAAAACTATTAAAGGTTTCAAAGGTTAGGGTGTTCCATCTTCTAAACATGCGTCTCTCGATGATCGGTGGCATATGAGTTGCTGATTTCTTATATTGTTAGATCACACCTTATGTCAAAAGCATTTACTCGAACTAATTCAACAAGACCCTTCGGATTTCTCTCTTCAGGCATCACTCCATTCAATCGAATGACGTTCTATCGAGTAGGACTGTTATTTCTAGTCTCATCCTAAACTACTTGGATTTCAATCCTTGCACCTCAAAGGAGTGCAAGGTCGACTTAAGATATCATTTGAATCGACAAATAATGATAGATGAATTCAAACATCGCACATATGAAATAAACACAATTGTATTAAACAAAAATTATGTTCACATGGTTAGAACCCCTAGGGTTCAAATACCTACGCAACTAAAGAATTTAGCCAGCCATGGAGAGGGTTTCATGGGTATTCATTGATTGAAACGAAGACACCAGAACACCCACAGGAAACGGCACCAGTGACAGAGAAAACAAACCTAGGGGCACCATTTCCCTCGTAGGTTGGTCTCGTTCTAAGATAGGAGGGTTGCTCTTTTGAAGGAAAGAACACCCACCCAGGGGCGTATCCAGAATTTTGTCGAGGGTGGGTCCATTAGAAAAAAATACATATGATAAAATAGTTTTGTTAGCGTTTTAATAATTCATAATATAATTTTGTATTTACATAAACTTAGTAAATTAAATATATGTCGAAACTATCAAGAATATCACTATATATATATATGGCAAAGGCTAGCGTACACCTGGTGTACGCGGTACGCCTGCGTTCACACCTATAAATTAATTATTAATTATTTTAATTTAATTATAGTTAATTAAAGTATTAGTATTAAATATAATTACAACCACATCCATTAAATAATTGATGTGTAAGGTTTAGTACCCCATAAATATGTACCATTCATTATGCTAAATCAATCATATTACTCTTGATTATATAAATTTTCGTACCTTCTTTTTCTAAATCACAAATTTGAATACCCAAATTTTGTATTTAGAATTAGAAATCTATTCCCTATCTTTTCCAATTTTATTTTTTATAGAATTTCATTTAACTTCAATTCTTCTTCCCCCAAGTGGCCAGGCCTATTTGACAAACGTGTATTTAATTTTCAGTCAACGCCGGTGTTGAGACGACTAAGGATCAACCTCGGTGAATCCCAGCTTGTGAGTTTTTTCCCTGTGGAGTGTCCAAGATGATCGATGATGAACACAGATCTCATCTCTTAGTGCTGGTGGCGAGATGACTAAGGATCAACGTCAGTGAATCCCAGTTTGTGAGCTGTCTTCCCCTGTGGACTGGCCACGGTGATTGATGATGAACACAGGTCCCTGCTTCTTCCTCCCAACCGACAAGGGGGATGAACATCAGAACATGTTTGTCTTTAATTTTAGTTTAGGTTCTGATTCTTTGGGCTTAGTTTGGAAATACAAATGATATGAGAAAGGACGCAATTGATTTTAGGGGAGCGCTAGCAGGAGCTTCCGGCGGCAACCCCAGCTCCGGCCGACGAGCAGCAGGGAGCTTCGGATTCGGGATGTTGCAGCCGAAGTCAACACTTCGCTTCGGAGTCAATCAAAGGGCGTCGACTGGTAACAAGAATCCAACTGTGCTGGGAACCCGACGAGTCGACGACGATGTCATCGAGCTCCACTCTTCCCTCTCCCACTGGTTCTCTTTCCCGGCGATTATTCCCCTGCAGATCTCCGACTTGAAATCCTCTCCTATTCGCAGCCGGCCTCTCCAACGCACCCAGCGAAGAATGTATTTATCGATGCAAGATGAAAAAATTATGCCGATGAATTTTCAATTTTTGGGGTTTTGGGGAAGAATAACCAGGTTTCTTGGAAAAGGGAAGAAGACAGTGCAAGTGTGCAACGACATTGACGCTCAGGAAATTTTTTAAAACATAATAATAATAGTGCGGGTTTTCGAACGTAATACATGAAAAGGATAGTGGCGTAGTGGTGTGGGGAGAATCTCTGATGCAGAGGTAACTGGTTTGAGGGTTGACTACAACTGTAGTCGCGCTACTTCATTCTTTTTGCTTCTTTTTTTATTTAATTGGTTTTATCAGTTTTCCACCTTATGCTAAAGCTATATAAAGTATGTTCTATGGCCTCTAGCAATATAGCATTAGATTGAAATGAGAATTTGGATTATAAAACTGATTTTTGTATTATTTGTTTCGGCTTCATGGTTTGTTTTGTTAAATGTTATTATGGATTTGACATTGACTTAATATGCAATCTTGTAAGAGAGCTTAACCACATGTTGTCCAAGAGAGCGAATCTGTACACGATGGAAAAGGTAGGCACAATTTTATTTATGATGTTTTTGAGATGAACCTTTTGGTCCTTGAAGGATAGCATGGCAGAGACTGAATTCCTTTTATAAAAGCTCCAGGAGTGTTTGAAACTCTCTATAGTTTAATTACCTAATTCCAAATTCAATGGCTATTTCTTGCTACCTGGGGTGATAGGGTTGTTTCTTGCTACCTGAAGAGGCCAGGCTGCATCATATCCATATCAGCTTGCCATCCTTGTTTTCTGAACAGCTCTGTGGCTTTGGATGGGAAAGCGTTTTAAGTGCCCTTTTGAAATTGATTTGCTGGTGCATTAGTCTAACTTACAAAGATGCTATCCATCGGCTGACAAGACGGTTCAAAAAAGGAAAATTATTGACCTCCATAAGAAAGGGAATACAGAGGTAAAATAGAGAAGAAAATGGTACTCTTAGCAACTGCTTGCAAAATTTGTCATCTGAATCGCAAACGCAACTTCGGGTATGACTTAATTCATATTGCAGTGGTTTCCAGATCAAATGGATCCTGGTATGTTGTGAAAGAACTTTGTTTTTGTGATAGGCTTATGCTTCTGAGGTAAAAAATCTTCTGGTTTCTGGTAGAAAAAATAAGCTTTACAATATGCACAAGGTCAGTTGTCGGGACCTGCACTTGTGCTTGCATCACAACTCGGAGATCAGGTTGTGCATCCTTCTTTCTGCTTGCTTTGCATGTTTTTCTTGTTATCCCTCATCTAGGTAGGCTGATTGTTATTCATCTTTCTGTTGGAATGTAGTTCTACGTTGATACAAACACAGTGAAGCCGATGGCATTACGCCAATTGTTGCCAGGGTCACCTTTGCGGACATTGTGATCGGTCTTCTCGGTGCTGCAGTTGGCACTCTGCAACCTTTGCAGGTCAGTGGCGGAGCGTGCAATATATTTGCTCCATCTTGCTATTCCGAGTATACAGGTAAGAAAGATTATTTAAATGATTAGTAGCAACTTCTAAATATTCTCAAACAAGAAAATATAAATCACGAAATAAATCCATAATAGGATGTTAGACAAAACATTAAAAATACCCCAGTTCTCAAACCATCATCTCAAACTGGCATCATGATCTTCGGGTCACAAAATCCTTTCACCATCATTCACAACCATGACTTGAATGCTCCTCTCAAGCGAGAACAATCTTGTGTTCCTCCCCTGTTAATGGAAAATGAGGCAATTAGTCAAATCTACTTCAATTCGATTTGTCTAAAGGGAATATAACAACCAGATAGAAAGCTATCTCGAGTTCCATCATAGCAATGTACTTCTCCCCTGTTGATAAAAAATGAGGAAATCATTCCAAACTACTTCAATTCGACTCATCTAAAGGGAATAGAACAACTAGATATAAGCTACCTCAGTTCCATCATAGCAATATACTTCTGGATCGGTAGCTGATACTGTCTAATGGAGTTCATCAGTTTCTTCTCATGCAAACAACAGGCGGCAGAACGCCTGACAAGTAATGAGGCATTTGCTAATCAAATTGCCACGAAACTCCAGACCTGAATTCTAGTAAAGGGAGAGGATGGTACCTAGCCAGTCGCCTTCTTTGTTTAAGTCCTATGTACAATTCATCATTAAGCAATTTCGCTTTGTTTGTAACGACATCAATGGTTATAGGCAAACACTACGAATAGTAAAACATAAACGATGATCCCAATATGCCTCTCCTCAACCCCTGCAAAGACAAAATGAAATGTATGAATAGTGAAGCTGAAACGACGCAAGTGAATCACTCCAGCTGTCATATAAGGATGGATACAAACACAGAAACTGATCGGAGCAACTGCAGTGAAAGAACTTCAAAGGAAAATAGATAGTGTAACCAAACAAGGACCGGAGTTGCTGAAGAATATTACCCCTGGCACGAGAAAAGTCTTGATGGACAAAATGTTCCGGAGGAGAAGCCTCGCCATGGAAATGGCTCAATCAGCAGGCTTGTGAGCAGGAGGGAAAGGCGATGTTGCAGTAGTCTAATGCTGCATGCAGACAAAACTACGAAGAGGGTTTAGGGACTTGGAGAAGTGAGTGTGAACTCTTCTTAGAGTTTTAGGCCGATCGGGGTTGGGGAGATAAAGGAACGACAGGAGAACTGCAGTTTATCCTCCTCAAGCGATCAATCGAGAGCTGCGGATGGCTTGGTAGCATTGTATTAGCGGAAGGAAAAAAATAAGGGGAATCAAAAGGTTAGGGATTTTCTTGAGAGGCGCTTCATCTACCGCAGCAGAGACGGTCGAGATCACAAAATCCGTTAGGGACCCGACAACAGCTGGAACATAATTGGCGTTCGAGATCTCTCTGGACGAGTGAGGTCTTGAAGCCAAGGGCCAGCCAGTGAAGCTCGTATCTAAGTACTAAAGAGACAGCCGGACCAGGGATTCCCTGTTCCTATTTCGACGAAATTGATGGTTGAAGGAGGGATCCCAGCTCCCGATTGACCAGTGCACTCGAGTATTGGCGAGGGGGATGCGGCGAATGGGGTTCTAAAGTCTATGGCTGGACGATCTGAATCAGGAGAGAATGGGAGTTAAAGGAACAGAGTTCATGTAAAAACCACTCTCACCTCTAATGAAGAAGACAAATGAGATGAGATGAATGAAGACTTTGTTTTTTCCAGAAAAGATGAATGAAGAGTGAAGACAGAATCAGGACAAAACGGCCTTGTAATTATATTCGTAGGCAGTAGCAATGAATTTGTATATAATTTTAAAGTTTGGCTGTTCTAAATTTATGATTAGGAGAAAAGAGTACTAATAATTAAATAGTTAAATGATTGAATTGAGCCTAATGTACAACAAAAATTGATGTGGGACTAAAATGTATACAACAGTTAACGAGTGTGTATGATTGTAATTATATTTATTACTAATAATTAAATTGATTATAATTAAATTAAAATAATTAATAAAATTAAATTGATATATATATATCAACCAATTATTAATGATTTAGTTAGATATTTTCTCTTGAATGGTTTTCTTCGTCAAGATCGTTTAGTATCAATTGTTGTGAAAGATTTAATAATAGACTTATACTATTTAGTATTTACTAACACTTTCCTGCTAACAAAAACTAACTTATACGTGCTTAAATTTTTCCCAAATCCGAATATTATGTGATTAACAAATGAGGTCACCAAAATTCGAACACATGATCTCTTGGTCAACCATTCTCAATTAGAAGTGCCTTAAATTTAATTCTCAATTAACTATTTTATTCATTTTTTTTCCTTAGAAGCTGCCCGTTACACTCGTTATAAAAACATTAAATATGTCGATACAAAACTTATAAATCAAACATCAAATATTTGAAAGGTAAACCATTCTCATTTAAATAAGTGTTATTTTTCATACCCGATTAACTATTACACCTAATTTACCAATTTTCCTCCCGAACCAGGGTGGGTCCCGGGACCCACCCTCTAACCTTCTCCATCCGCCCCTGCACCCACCAGAAGTTCTAAGGGTGGTATTGTTGCTGGAAGTACTAATCCTGGTGTTACTGACGATGTTGCTGAAAGAAGATCTTTGCTAGAAACCTCCAACTAGGCCTGAAATCCGGATGGCCTAAGATTCGTTGGTGAAGATCGCGTGAATTTGGAGTGATTGCCCCACCCTGGATTGTAGGTGTTACTATAGGGGTTTCTACCTCTGGCATTTGCTACAAAATCTACCTACTCTTGAGGTGTAGCAGCCTCCATCGTTACCTGACATTCATCTAATGTATGGTTGGTGCACAAACACCAGTCACACTGCATACCCAAAGACTTTGGTTGATTTCCAGAAAAAACCATCTTTCTTATCCATTCTCTTTATGAGATCTCAATCTTGGCTTTAAGAGAAGGGCAAGAATCAACAAGTAGCTGCCTATTTCTCTTGACCCATTGCTTCTAAGTGGGATTCCCAATCATGTCCTTGTGCAGACATTTCCTCAAACGACTAGTTCATCTGAGATGGGGTATTGTTCAACATTCATTTGGATGAGAAGGAATCAATGAGCTGGCGGTCTTCTTGAAAGATTGATTTGTAGAAGGTCGACACCTTAAAATAATCAATCCAATTCATGATGTGGGCACTTTATGAAAAGTCAGTATACCGCTTCCACGCATCACATAATGTATCGTCCTTCTTTCTGAGCAAAGTGAGTAATCTCCTTCCGAAGTTCAACAGTCTTGGAAGGAGGGTAGTATCGGAAAATGAAATTCGCTAAAACTACCACTTCAATCAGTGGCCAAGTGTAACCAAAGATGATGAAGTAGTATAGTGGAGGTAATTTTTATTTATCAAATTCAGTGTTGCCATATCTACTATTACTCAATGATTATCTGTTATCTAGCAAACAAGTTGTGAAGGCACTTTAACTAAGAAAGCAAAGTAGAATGATCGGGGTTCAATTGCAAAAAGGTCACTCGGTATGATTCACCCTAGTCTTTAATCAAGTTAATGTTGTTTATTCCCTAGTGCATTTTACTTGAATTTTATACTGAGCGAAGAATCTTCGATTAGTCATGAATCTCTATTAAAGTGGACAACCCAAAACATGCCTTTGGCCACGTCCTGCTCTTTCCTCTGTCTGACTTCCATTGTCGATTACCCTAATCCAGAAACCAGAATTGATGAAAAGGGAGAGATGGACGTAGTGTCGAAGGTGATGGATGCAATATGGGGTTTTTGAGGAGAGATCGACGTGAAGTGAAGCCTAGAAGGCCATACGAAGAACACTAAAACAGTAAGATCAAATGTTAATAAAGGAGGGTAAAGATGAGATTTAGGAAAGTTGTGGTCAACTTTAGTTTTCTGTTATGTTGTATGAATTTTGTTGTGTTGTAGATTCTCATATGCTTTATAAGCTTGGTGTTCTACTTTATGTTATTTGAGGTGTAGTTTGTTGTATTTCTGGTTGTTTTTTTATGATCTACTTCATGATATTTGTGGTCAATGTCAGCTAAGGAAAGGATGTATGCATCTTCCCCTATAAGGATTTAAAAATGAAAAGCATGCCCTTTAAAAATTTACATTAATTATGGTAAACCATTTTAAAAGTAAAAAAATTAATCGAAATAGAATGTTTCTATTAAGGGTTAATATCATTTTCTACCTCTCTACTATGATAAATTAGCAAACGTACCACTCTACTAAAATTTTGCACAAACATACTCTTCTAATATTAAAACGTAACGAGTTTATCCTTCCATTAACTTTTTGTGAAGTAAACGTTAAACGAGCTATAAAATGACCCAAATACCCCTCATTTACTTTTTAATGTTCCTAGTTTTGGGTTTTAATTATTTTATGTCCCAAATCAATTTATTTAAATAAAAGAACCCCTAAACTAATTCACACCAAACAGCAGAAACCATTTGTCTCCCTGCGATTTATCGCTCTACTCGGAGGCGGCTCCTGCTCCCAACCTCTCCTCGCTGATAGTTGGAGTAGAGAGAACTAGTCGATACAGTTCTCATCGAGCCCATTGTCTGTTTGCTTCGGGATGCGATCGCTTGCTTGCTCATGGTGAAAACCATAACGCTCTAATAATAAAGGGTAGGGGTGGGCATTGGGTGGGTCGGGTGGATTTTGACCATAAAATGCACCCACCCGCGCTTAAACGGATTGATAATTTTTAACCCACCACCCACCCACATTTAGTCTCGGGTTGGGTCGGGCGGATGGTGGATGATGCGGATGGGTTTGTGGGTTCACCCACATCACAATGTATATAATATAAAGGAGTCAACTTGACATGATAATAGGTGAAGAGAATCATCGAGGGAAACAAAAAGTTGAAATAGGACGAAAAATGTCGAATTAGTTCTTAAATTGGATAGAAATTCTATTATGAAAGAGTTTTCTACAGATTGAGACGATTATTAGGTGCAAGGAACTAAGGAAAATAATTCCACAAAGGAAAGAGCGGTGATCTAGGCACAAGAATTAGAGGAAAAAGTAAAGGGAAGAAGAGGGGATCTCTATTTGGAAGGTTGGCTTTGAGGTTCAAACTCCAGGAGTAGTCCGAATTTATATCTAACGTCTCCACTCTCCTCTCTCTAGCGCCAACGACTTTGATCTTTTTGCTGTTGGGTTGAGCGGGTCACCCGCACACTCACCCACAACCCACCCACCACCCGGCGGATGGCTCCCAGCGCAACCCGTCACCCACCCACAGACCCATCCACTTAACAATATTCGGGTCAAATGCGGGTGAGTCGGCCCAAACCCGCGGATGATCCGCCCGCATGCCCAGCCCTAATAAAGGGAAAGGGGTAAAGGCTTTGGGGCTCTTGTTGTCATTTACTCGAGTATGTATAGGAATTGGAACAAGGTTACTGCGACTGCACATGACCTGCTCCCTTTGATTCAGTTGTGATTTTTCTGTCACGATAGTTGTTTTGCCTGTATCTTTTATTAGCCCTTAACTCAGGTGTTAGTCTGTTCCACAAGGCCAATTCTCCCATAGCAGAACTCTTCTACGTCATCTGCAACTCATTTAATACCCACCATAGCCAACGCTACAGACAGTTCAACTGAAAACTCGGTGAAAATCATGGACATGGTAGTGATATTTTATTTGCTTAATTATAAAGAAACAATCTATGGCGGGATGATTTGTTGTACCATTTAATACCCGTGTATCCACCAGTGCTCTTTACTTTAGTTGTCGACGATGAGAGGCCGAGAGCAGGCGCTGTCGCCGCTTCGACGAACTAATCTCAGGGGAGAAGGACGATTTCTTCCTTTATGGTGTGAATTAGTTTAGGAGTATGATCATTTTAATTAATTGATTTGGCACATAAGATAAGTAAACTCAAAATTAGGAGTTGAAAAAAAGGGTAATGTCTATTTTTTATCCAAACCTTTTTCAGATTTTTTTATATTATCCAAATCTATTAAAATGCTATTAATTAGCCAAATCTTTCGTAATGCATCAAATTAGTAGCCATTTTTACGAATCATTAATAATTTTGTAAATTTTTTCTTAGTTAAAATACCAAAATTTTGAAATGTTGACTTTCATGTATCTCTTTCAAAGCAGTATCATATTGCCAAGTCAATATTACTAACAAAATTGCTTACTGAAAATTAATATTTGACTAATTCTTAGTATTCAATAGATTTGAACAATATAAAAGAATTTAGAAAAAAGGTACATAACCCAAAAAAAAAAAAAATATAAGATACACGATTGCTTAATTTTATATCTATCTATATTGGTGGCAGCTTGGAGCAAAGCAAGTCGATATCTTCGAGGGGGGGAGGGGTGTCGGGTCCGTCCACACTCCACGAGTAAGTAAGATCGTCAAGTAATGGTGGGCACTGTCACTGCCGGCGAATCGGTGACTCAGTGATTGGATTAACCAGAGTTAATTCCGAGGACCGACTAGCCCCCAGATCCATCTTTGTCGACTCCATTACCGGTCGCTTACTTCCAAGTTCCAAATATGGGTGGTAAGTCTTTCAACTTTTTCGGGTTTCCTTTTGCTGTTTCTTGTCTTCCAAAACGATCAATGCTTCATCTTTTTTATTGCGATTTGCGATGATATTCGTTCCGCTCTTATCAAATCCTGAGAAATATGGCGACGGGCGGTTCTCAGGTAAGAAGCCGGCTTCCGCTCGTTCCACTAGCAGTAGCTTATGGCTGTCTTCAAACAGGAGCAAGAGGTGGGCGGAGCTTTTCTTCCTTCTCTATACTCCTTTCTGGCTCACTCTATGTTTGGGCATTATCGTCCCTTACAAGCTCTACGAGGTAAATCTCACAACTGTCCCTTCTTCGATTCGTTTTTCCCTTTACATCTTCTTCATCCGAACGGGTCGAGAATTTGAATTTCTGAAACTTGATCCAATAACTTGATTAAGGGCAGAGAAAAGACTGAGCCTTTTGTGGCCTAGACTCTTTAGTTTGTTGCAGAAAGAACGTCAGTTTGGCTGAGTTTGGAGGCTCTTAGATTCTGTGCTTATTGTAACTCCGCATTATCTACATATCTTTCCTGTTTGATCAACAATTAAATCTGCTAGTTGGATTGAGTGTAGGATATTGGCAGAAAAGCTAGTGTTAATAGACTCTCTTTGGCAGAGCTTTGCCGAGCTGGAATATTTGCTTGTGGGCTTGGTATCTGCAGTTCCTGCTATCTTGATACCAGCATTGTTTGTTGGAAAGGTGAATTTCACTTGCTCTTTCTGTTCCCCGTTCTCTCTTTTCTGCCCCATCCATACACAGGTGTCATTGAGCATTCAAGCTATTTATGAACTTTTTGCAGGCCGATAGAAGCTTGGCACTGAAGGATCGCTATTGGGTTAAGGCAAGTGCTTTGCCAAAATAGTTGCTAGATTGGTGTAGTGTCTTATGCAAAGATTGTTTATTTATTTTGTTTGATGGGGACCCTGTTTCTTAATGGTATTTGAACTGTTACTTTAATTACCTGATTGAAACTCTGTAGCTTGTCCCTGGTTTCTTCAATGCTTCAGTATGTAGTGAACCCTATGTAGTCCTTTAGACATACGAATGATAAATTTTATTCCGGTGAAAGAGTTTTAATGCCCTTGGGCCTTGGCTAATTAACTTGCCATTGTTGCAGGCAAGCCTGTGGATAATCATTTTTAGCTATGTTGGAAACTACTTTTGGACCCACTATTTCTTTACTGTGCTGGGAGCTGAGTACACATTCCCATCTTGGAAGATGAATAATGTGAGTCATTAGCTTAATGCACTCTTTGTTTCCTCCTTTATTTATAGACCATAGTACCAGTTAGCTAAGTTTGTTTTTTGGTGTATTGTGCAGGTTCCACACACAACCTTTCTATTGACCCATGTTTGCTTTCTTTTTTATCATGTCACCTCGAACATGACACTTCGGAGGCTACGCCATGCTACTGTCGATTTGCCAGGCCCAATTCAGTGGGCATTCGAGGCATCTTGGATTTTGGCTCTTTCCTATTTCATTGCATACTTGGAGACAATTGCCATTGCCAACGTAAGTGTTACAAATGGTTCACATCTCCCATGGTTGCGAACCCAGTGAATGCTGATGATGTATTGATTAATGGTGAAGTGATTGCTCGAATATTGTAGCGTGTACTACTAATAACATTTTGCTTTTGGTCATTTGCAGTTCCCTTACTATGACTTTGTGGACCGAGAAGCCATGTACAAAGTTGGGTGCTTGTTTTATGCCATCTATTTCATTGTTAGCTTCCCTATGTTTCTGAGGTGAGAAGTGGATTTGCAAATACATTTGAGATGCAAAATGGATTTTTACTGTTATTGCCGAGAACTAGTTACCCCAATAGACTCTCCTTTTTCAATCCATTTACTTTTTACACTAGTTTGCATTTCAGTAAAATAAGTAGTAATAAAGTATAGGGATTCAGGCAAGCACCTAACTGCTCCAACTATGATATGGCCAACAGCAACAGGACAAGGACAAAAACGAAGTGTTAGCAGATGTTTTCAAAATTTTTGAGAACGATGATGCTGATTCTGATAACTCCTTTATTCCATGTAACCTGAGCCACGATTGGGAATTTTCTTTCTCTTGTGTACAGGATTGACGAGAAACCAGGTGATGCATGGGACTTGCCAAGGGTAGCTGTTGATGCGCTTGGAGCTGCAATGCTGGTTACAATAATACTCGACTTATGGCGACTTTTTCTAGGGCCGATTGTACCACTTCCCGAGACAAAGCAATGTCTTCAGCCCGGGCTCCCCTGGTTTACTGGAGATGCGAACCAGACGTAGGAGTTTGTACGTGAGTATCTGGTTTTGTATTGACGAACGCATGAGTCAGGGTAAATGCAGGCGAAGTGTAGAGAATGGAGTAACATGATCTTGCAGCCTTAGATCTCTGGCTTTGTCCCTTTTGGACATCAGAGCATATGGGCCATTTGGGGTTTTCTTTCCTTTCCGGAGGGCAAAGTCGGCTTTGTTTAGTTGAAGTGTTTGCTTATTAATCTGGAATCTCATTGGCAACTGAAAACTAGGGAGTAGCGAGAGCAGAGTTTGTCCTGTCCTCAACCATCTTTGATGTTGTATGTCTACTGCTCTTGTTGCACTAAATGTAACAACATTTCCTGATTACGAATTTTGTCAAGGTGAACGAGGTTTTCCTTAACTGTATATTTACCAGTGAGTGACGTTACTTGTTAAAATCATCATTTCTCGTGTTTTCCCGTCAATGCGATCTGGAGGCAAGAGCATTGAACAAAACATTTCAACGGCGATAGATTTGTTGGGAATGAATATTGTTTGTGTCTAACTGACTGTAGAAGTGAGACACGAGGGTAAGGGGTTATGAGCGAGGGAGAAATGTAAACTTCCGTTGTATTCCTTGGCCGGATTACAGAGGAGAATGAGAATTATAGAGGGAGAAAGCTCAAAGTTCTAGTGAGAGAAACTAAAAATTGATCCCTCACGCACGGGAGTAAATGCTCTAGTTATAGGTCTCAACCCAGTGGGTGGACATTAAATACGACATGACATTCAACAAGACCGGCGCTGCGTATCCTGGCTGCCATGCTTGTGATGTGACCGTGTGTTAGGTTGTGGGAACATTGTCGTTTAGAGGGTTTCGTTCCGCGATAATATCTTAAACCGCCTTATGCCTTAGGTTCTTGGGATGTTCCTCTTCCTTGCAACTTCGTAAGCGAGTTGGCGTCGTGTAGCGCGGTTGTGTGAGCGCATAACCTCGCCATATCCCCAACAATTGTCCCTAGCAGTGCTTACTGATTCAATCACAGCTGATACGCATTCAATTGCAAACAGAAGACTGGTTAATTGAACAGTTAGCAAATCTGTACCCTAAAAAAAGTAGCGGCCTATTTTCTAGCAGCTTCTTCGAAAAAAGATCCAATGATGGCTATGTAAAAGGACCGGCTTCCCAGAGAGGTTAATGCCCTAGAATTTGATCCATCCCCACCCATATGGAATAGCTGCAAAAGGAATTCAATCTCTAGTGACCAAGAAGAAGGGAACGACAATCGTCTGCTAATCAAAGATGGACCCTTGAGGATTTTCTAGTTTGGTTGCGAGTAGATATACTTATTTTTAGGTTGAGCATGCGACCTCAGAGGCCGCGCACTGACCACAAAAAAGAAGCAAGCACCCTTGTTGTCTAATCACACGAATACAAAAAAAAATCTACTTTTTATAAGCCCAACATGCCTCAATTAAGGCTGGGGTCACGGCGAGAGGGTGTTTGCTGGGGCCTGGGGATAAAAATCCGACCGGGGCTCTACCTTTTTAAACCGAAGCTTCCAGACCAAATCTTTGTCGAACTAATCAGCATGGCCCAAACGAAAGTAAATCACCGCCCAAACTTCAGTTCGATTAATTTATCTTATGATAGAGTTGTTCCTTAGCCCTTCTGTGACAATGAGGTTAGGTTCTGCGGGAACAACAGTACGTACCCAACCAGAGAAAGCTATATTGGGTCCCCAGGTTACTCTCGATAGAGGTATAAACAATTAGGCTTTTCAAGGCAATGTCAATTGAAGAAAAAGAAGTTACGAGTGCAATTACATAAGGGTATTTAGACACCGGAGGACAGAGGTGCCTTTCAGTGTGAAAAGGGAGGAAAGCCGGTCATCATCTATACCAGTGACCAGAGGAGGATATGAAATAGAGAGTGGAGTAAGCCCTTTTAGAGATAAGGGCTAGGATATTCAAAAGGTAAAATTTGAAAATATAAAAAGGCCAACAACGTGAGTTTCTCGACTCAAATGACAGACAAAACAAGGTGCTCACCTCACTTCCACAAATACAATAAAGACAAATAATATATCTATTCTTCATCTGGCTAAGAAATAAAAAGAAAGATCTCACAGTAAGAACAAGAGAACAAGGGAAAGCCATACCTTGATGCGTAATACAACCGGTCATCCCGATAGCTTGGCATCTTGTCTCACACTGATCCCACTGCTGCTAGAAGCTACCAACTCTAAGGGGATCAATCTTTAAGAAGGTCAACCTCACCCCCAGTAATCACAACTTTCTTCCCCTAAGATCAAAGAGTAAGAACTCGCTTTCGAGCTAACCTTACATGGAGCTACCTGCCTACAAGCAACAAGAGTTCACGGCTAACTAAGCATTCGTTCAGAGTTTACAGGGGATAGGGCGTACTTTCCTATATTATATTATGATGGATAGGCTGGTTGCACTCCCTTTGAGGTAAAAAAAAGATTCAATTGCAAAAAACCTATTTTTAGAGTTTGATACGAACACTAAGCCAAACAATAAGCGCCTTCCGTTTTTAGAGAACGATGGCGCGATTACGATCCGCGAATGTTCCATTTGCGTTTTCACGGACTAGTCAAGCGCGGTGTGGTCCTTGCCGTTGTAGACGCGGTTGGGCGTTTGTAGATAGGACAATTTCCTTTTCCCTTCTTAACTTTTGTTGCGCTTCTAGATGCTAGTTCCGCGGGTGTGGGTGGTGTGACATAAATGTGCATTTTTACTGCCGTGGTTACTGTACGTCAAGGTATTGATCCCTGTTGCCACCGAGGTGGTGCGCAGACTGAGTCCACGATGCCGCCTATCCTCCTTGTGCTGGTTTGTCTACCTTGGTGACGTGGCTGCTTCTGTTCACTCGTTTCGGCGCCGGGTTTGATTTGCAAATTTAGAATTTTGTGATTTGATGGTATAGCTCTTTCCGATGTTCCCCTTTGTCGGTTCACCTTCTTTGTCAGTGTATAAAAGAGTTATTCCCCCAACCCTTTCTTATTTCTACCATCACTCTCTGGTACTCGTATGGGAAAGCTTCTTCTTCTTCTTATGATTCATCATCTGTTCACGACCTCCATTCTCTCTACCTTTGTCGTCAATCTTCAAGATTCAATGGCCACTGGTTGTTCTGGTTCCGAGATCGAGGTTGTCTACGACGGAGAAGGTAATCTTCCTTGTTTCATATGATCCATCTCTGGAGATGGCGAGCTCCGACGATGAATACACCGCCGTAGTTTGTACCGAAGGGTACCCTGCAAGGATCTCGTTCATAGTTCCTCCGAGGTAGAGGAGCGACACCCTCGTGGCGGCGATTCCGGCGGGTGTGTCTGTTCCGTCGTGTCGGTGAGAGCGGCTCTGGAACTATTGGTATCATGTTGGTCGAAGTTTTGGAGACGGATTCCGACTCGCTCCTTGAAATTGTTGGCGTGTCGGAAGCAATGAGCCAACTGAGTATGGCAGGTCTCGGGGCCGAGTACACCATCCTTGATTGGGAAATGTTCGATGCGGGAGGCGCCCCTAGTGACATGCTTGTGAGGTGTCCAGATTCAATCTTGGGAGGCGAGAAGTGACAAAGCCGAGTACACCATCCGTCGTGGAAGTATACTATTCCTTATGAGCACAGCCGCATTGGCGATTTCCCCTTAGGGTGGTTTGGGATCTACTATGACTATTGGTGGATGGGGGTAAAGTTTCCGTTCGGCCCTCTTCGTTGTGCCCTGATGCTCGTGCTCAAGTGTTCGGTTGCGCAACATTCTCCTTGATTGATGACGCATATTCTGATACTCCACCTTACGTGTAAAAGGCGTGGAATCACGCTGACTTATGGCCTATTTCGGGAATTCTATACTATTAAGGATCCAACCGCCAAAAGTAAAAGCAATTTCCTGACGGTAATGAGGCAAGACAACGGTAGGTTGAATTTGACGCGCTTCTGGAAGAGAAGATTAACCTTTACATCGTTGGAGTTTGCGCTTCTCTTTTGGCAGACTTATTCAACGAAGGTCATTTGTTTCTTATTTTTCTTGTATTCTTCCATATTAATTGGGCTTTTATAATCCTATGTTGCAAGCGTCGATTATACTTCGGTGGCGAGCATGATGAATGTACAGGATGTACCAAAAGGTCCAAAGGGTCCTCGCGCTAGTAGGAAGCGAAAGGATGCGGATCGTCATGTTCACATTGAAAGGGCGAGCAAGTCTTCTTGTGGTTTTGAGAAGGCCATCAAGGCTACAACTTAAAATGTGGTCAAAGTGGCTGAACCTCGGGGGGGGGGGGGGGGTAAGCTGTCGTGGGCAGATAAAGCGGCGGTTGGAAATTCAGCTGGCCAATCCGACAAACGTTGTCGAACATGCCAGGAATCGAGGCGCTAGCTCCCACTCAATTTTCGGGATGTCAGCGCCTGTCGTAGCGGCACTAAGTGCTTTACGCACGGTTGGTCCGGCGTTAACTATACCGACCAGGATGGAGAAGAGTGATCCGCTTAGTGATCTCGCACAGATCCATTTCGATTTAAGTTTGACTACCACCGCTCACTTCATCTTATATTGTAAAATTCACATTCATAAAAAATGCTAAGCCATTGAGCTCTGTGTTGATGGTGCATGTATTGCTACCTTCCGTGCCCAACACGAATGGTCGCAGATTGAAAATGTGCTCAAGGTGGAGTTGCAGAAGGTTCTCCAACTGAAGGGGAAGTTCGATGGCGCTGAGGCACGCGTAGCGGCTGCTACAAAGAAAGCCAGTAAATCCTTGGGTCAGCTTGGTTTCCTACAAATCACTCTTGTTGACGTCCTTAAAGCTGAGAAGGAAAGGGTGTGGGCTGAGGAGTGTGATTTGCTTCGCGATGACGTGCAAGCCGAGTTTGAGGGGAAGATGAAGGAGATGGCTAATGGTCATGTTGTGGCAAAGACTTGGCTAGACGCGGACCATGAAAGAAGGTTGAAGAATCTTCGTGTTGACTTTAACAAAGAGAACGAAGACCTTATCAAAATGCTTGATAAGGAAAAGGCAGAAGTTATTCCACAATATCCTCGCTGAATGCATGACCAAGGCGGAAGAAATTTCGTCCAGAGAACCCGGGGATGCATTAGAACACCACATTTATGATCAAACATGTTTAGATGTTCATCATTGAGAAGTGCCTGATGGACCCAGACTCCGAGCCGGGAACCGAAGAGGAGGAAGAGTGTGGTCCGAGTGTCACGAAAAATGTGGTTATTGATGACTAAAATTTTCCTGTGTAATTGCGTTTTCCTCCATTTTTTTGAGCTATTGTTTCGTTTATCCCCGCTCCTATTTATCAAATCAAAATAAACAACTCTTGATTTTCTTATTACGTGCACGTTTATTAATTTTGCGAGTTCCGTTGTGGGACTACTCCACGTGATTATTGGATTACATAAGTTAGTCGTGAATACATTCCGTGAAATTGTCTCACGTGGGTTTGATTTTGTCAAACGTCCTCATTACATTGCGGGGTAACCACACACATAGTGCCCTAGTGGCATTACATGGCATAATTCTTAGGTTTTGAGCATTTTATGTTCTAGGGATCTTGGTCCCGTTGAGTTCCTATAGCTTGAAAGTGTTCGCGCATGCTGCCAACTACTTCTCTGACCTGGTACGACACTTCCCATTTCGTTGCAATTTTTCGTAACTTCTGTCCGGTCGGAAATTCCGTCTTAGTATTTCATCTCCGAGTTTCAGATTGTGAGGAACTAGCTAGGCATTTTAGTACTTGGCCACTTGTGCTTTTCCTTCCGCAAGTCTGATTGCAGCCAGTTCTCGTCCCTCATCTGCAAATTCCAAGTCTGCCAGCCACGCTGCATCCTTCTCCGCCTCGTTATACATAGCGATCCTGTATGTTGACATGACGGTTTCAATTGGGATTACCGTATATGTGCCATAAGCTAGCGCGAATGGAGTTTCACCTTGGCTAACTTGAATGTGGTGCGGTGTGCCTATAGTTCCGCATGTAACTCGTCCGACCAATTGCCTTTTGCCTCGTCCAGGCAGGTGTTTAGGCCATGCAAGATTGATTTGTTGGCGGCCTCTGCTTTCCCATTAGCTTGTGGGTACGTGACCGAGGTGAATTGCGCTATAATTCCCATTTGTCACATAAGTCTATGACAATCGAATTGCTTCTCATGGTCAAAGATAATTAACTGGGGAACTCCGAATCTTGTTAGGATGTCATGCTTAAAGAACCGAGTGACTTGCTAAGCGGTAATGGAGGCGGTGATTCGACTTTTATCTACTTGGTAAAATAGTCCACCTCTATGATGATATACTTGCGCTTCCCTTTCGCGGTGGAGAAGGGTCACAGCAGGTCGACACCCCACTATGCAAATGACCATGGGCTTAGGTTCCCTTGGAGCTTTGTGGCCGACACGTGGTGTTAGCACGCATTAACTTGACATTTATGGTATTGTTCTATGAATCTTATCGTGTCCCGTTTATCATGGGCCAGTAATATCCTTCACCATCCTTTGTGTCTCTTCGCTTCCCATAATTTGAGGTACACGGCGGAGTGTGAGCATCAATGCAAGTCATTCCAAATCATCAGGCAGCGGGATGCTTTCTGCCTTAGCGTCCTTGCTTCTTTTGGGTCCTCAAGCACGATGTTGTTCAAGTATTGGATGATCGACATGCACCAATCTTCCTCCGTCATTTGTTGTGTTGTATTGACATGGGCGACATTATGCGGGTGCAATTGATCTTGCGATAATTCACCCTGGACATGATCTATTAAATTAACATCGCTATCCAACCAGCGATCATGAGGGGAGGAAAGACGGATGAGGGAAAAAAGTATAACTAGATATTTCATGAGGATCTTCATTTTGTACTGAGACTAACCGTGCCTCTTCGAAGTCAGTGGTGGTTGCCAATTTTGACAAGGCGCCAGCATGTATATTCTCCTCTCTTGGAACTTGGATGTATGTCACTGAGTCAAACATCGCAGTCTATTGCTTTAATTGATCTATTTACTGTGAGAGTACCTCCTCTTTTGCATCGAAGGTACCATTCAACTAGTTTATTGAGAGAGCCAAATATGACAATACTCATATGGTTTGAGCTCCCAAATCTCTGGCTACTCTCAACCCAGCGATGATTGCCTAAAATTCAGTCACGTTCTTCATTTTCAAGGTTTTGAAATTGATTTCTAGCTCATGAATTGCGCCTATCGAGGTCCTCACTACCATCCCAGCGCCCGCATTGTGTTTGGTGGCCGCGCCATCTACATGGACTTCCCACATCCCTTCTGGAGAGGCTTTTAGTACAACGCCTTCCACTATAAAGTCGGCAAATATTTTACCTTTGATTGTGGGGTGCGATGCATATTGAATGTCATATTCTGATAGCTCGACAACCCAATTTACCAATCTTCCTGACACTTCCACTAAGCTCAAAATTCATTTGAGTAGGAGGTTTTTGAGAACTGTCATAAAGTCCGCTTGGAAGTGGGGTCTAAATTTTTGGGTTGCGCTTACCAGAGCAAGGACGACCTTCTCGATTGACGAATATCTTGTTTCCGCTCTCAATAATGTTCGGGACATGTTGTATATTGGCTTTTCTCCTTGTGTGTCTCTTCTTGATGTTAGGACCCCGCTTACTGCCTTTTCTGACACCGAGATATATAAAAATAACTTTTTATTAAGATTGGGAGAAGTTAAAATAGGAGGGATACAATATAATTTTTCCAGCTCATTGAAGGCGGCTTTGCACTCGGGTGACCATGAGAAGCGCACTCCGTTCTTTAGGGTTTGGGAGAATGGCACGCATTTGTCTACGGATCATGGTATGAATCGTCCTAACGCGACTAATTTTCTCGTTAGTGCATATATTTCCGTGGTGTTCCTTGGTGGTCTCAACTCTTGTACTGCGACTATTTGCTTTGGATCAACCTCGATGTCGTGCTTTATTATCATAAAATCCAATAATTTGCCCGCTTCAGCGCCGAAGATGCAGTTCAAAGGATTTAGGCGCAAATTGTGTGCCCGTATCGATTGGAGAGTCTCGCGGAGATCGTCGATGTGAGATTGACCTGCTTTGGTTTCAACAATGAGGACGCACCACTAGCGGACCCCTCTCTCCCGGTTGCGGCTTTCGTCGGAGATGAAGGTGAGTGGGATGAAAGTTCACTTGATATTTTCCTACCCATGGAGGTTGTCCTACAGGTCAAAGCACATCAACCGCCACGGGAGGATGCAGGTGACAATGAAGTTTTCTGGGGCCCTGAACCGAACGACAAGTTCAAGGTAAAGTCTGCATATGCTCTCACCTGTGAAGAGGAGACGGAGCGAATGGGCTTTGACTGAAAGAAAATTTGGAGCTGGCGCCGACCGGACCGGACGACCCATTTCCTATGGCTGGCGGCAAGGGAGCGCCTGATGGCCAACGATGAATGCGGCCGATGACACGTTTCCAACTTTTCAGCAAGCTGACAAGCAGAAGATATTTTTATTCCTCTAATCCTGAAAAAAAGAAAAAGAAAAATCGAACTCCATGGAGGGAGGGAGGGAGAGAGCCCCATTTCACTCTTTCTAATAACTTCCCGCCCCAGTACTCTAGCCTGTCGCTACGGCAAGGCAGCCAAACCTCTCCCCTTGGTTGTAGGTTCGAGTACTGGTATCTCCTTCTTCTTCTTCTTCTTCTTCTTCTTCTCCTTCTCCTTCTCCCTCATCAACAAATAACTTCCCGCTTCGGCTTTTTGGATTGGCAGCCCTTTCTTGGTTTCCCGGTAGCTTTGGAACCCAAATGCATTTCGAGCTTGTGGGGAGTTCTTATCCTTCCTCTTCCTTGAACTCTGTTACAACTCTCAAACCAAAGATGACCGCTTTTGCCTTTACAGCTCCGTCGCCGTGCCCTTACACGCCATTCCGCCGCCCGGGCCTTGCCAATCCCTCGGTTTCTTGCTGTATTGGTTCCCCGACGAAGATAGGTAGACTCAATTTCCAACTGGCGCCCACCTGTTTGTTCATTTTTCTCTCAGGAACTTTCTGTGCTTTTACTTGGAGGATAAAGGCGATTATGGAATCGAGAAATTGAGAATCAAGTTTGAGTATCGTTGCGGTGTTACCTATAAATTATGCGTTACAACTGTTCCGGACTTGGTGAAATGATAACATGGTGTTTATGGGAAACTGACAGTGTGCAGTCAACTAGTTGGTTTGATGGTATCCTTGTTGCCTGGCCCGGAACCGCTTTTGCTGTAGATGATTGCAAGCTTCTGTCTACAGTTGCAAGTGTGTATGCTTAAGTTTGAACGGTGGTGGAGGTAGACCGAAGTTAGGAGGGGCTATAGCTCCTCAACTAGTTGGTTTGATGGTATCCTTGTTGCCTGGCCCGGAACCGCTTTTGCTGTAGATTATTACAAGTTTCTGTCTGCAGTTGCAACTGTGTATACTTAAGTTTGAACGGTGGTGCAGGTAGACCGAAGTTAGGAGGGGCTATAGCTCCTCAACTTTAAAATATTGGTAAATTTACATGTAAAATTTGAACAAATTTAGAAATTAGAATAGTCGGTAAGACTTTAGCCGCCTCTCCCAATTACGGGAATTTAAGTTAGTCCCCCTTGTCCAGATTTATGGCTTTGCCATTGAGCTTGAATGAGGTATCCTGCTATAAGCTTCCGGGTCGTAAGCTTCTTGCTTATCCGTTTTGGCTGTAATTGCTATTCCATCACCCAGTTTTGTGTTGCTAATGTTGTAAGTAGTAAGGTTAGTTGGCTATGGTGGAAGGCTGGAACCCGAGTATTCACTTTCCGTGGATATCTTGGTTATTTCCTTGTTTTTGCTTGTCTTAGGCAGCCGTGTGTCTAAGGCACCACGCAAAAGATCGAGAAGAACAGAAGGGGCAGGGAAAAGTATGGAAGACTCAGTTCAACGCAAAATGGAACAGTTCTACGAAGGATCTGATGGCCCACCACTACGTATTGTTCCGATTGGTGGACTGGGTGAGATTGGAATGAATTGCATGCTAGTTGGGAATTACGATCGATATATTATTCTAATTGACGCTGGTGTTATGTTCCCTGAGTAAGCATTGGTCATTTAAGCTCCCAAGTTATTTTTGATGGCATTCACTGCATGTTTATGCCGGCAAAATGCATGATCATGGAAGGGGAAATTAATTTTTAACAAAGAAACACATTTTCTTTATGTAGTTTTTTTCTTAAATAAGGAAAAAGTTTGATGTAATGTTAATACTCGGTCAAGTAAAGTTTAATACAAGCTTCATACTTAAATGTTCCATGAATTCAATTTTCTTTCTCATGCATTCTGAATAGCAATGGTGCTACGCTTGACGTCGTCATGTAATCTACAATGTGACCTGTTACAGCCACGACGAGCTCGGAGTTCAAAAGATTTTACCGGACACCACATTTATCAAAAAATGGAGCCACAAAATTGAAGCAGTTGTTATAACACATGGGCATGAAGATCACATCGGAGCATTGCCATGGGTAAAGTTTCTTTCTACTACTTGACACTTCCAGATTAACATCCTTTTCCCAGCCTGTACTCTACAGTATGCAAGTTTCTCTCTTGTGCTATACTTTGGGATTTCCTGTTTAATGCATTACTTCGCTGTAAATAAATTTTGTGGAAAGATCAAGGTCCAATGATAGTTTAGAGAAATAACCATACTTTGCCCCTCATTGATGTCCGCTGATCAAGCAGTGACCATTTAAAGGCTGTAAAACTTGCTAGATGACAACTTTATATAATGTGAGGAAACATGAATTTCAAAATGCCTTATAGGTGAGTGTCTGTTACAAGGTAAAAAAACTTGTGAAGTCATGAATCCATTGCATTCGTGGATTCATCTGTAGCGCATTGATTCACTATTGCTCTGACTCAAAATTTTGGTTCTATATCTAACACTTAAGCTTTTCAGTAGCAGCTTCAACTTCCCAGAACTTCTTAATGAAGAAATTTTCGCTCTTATCCAAGCAGGTGATACCAGCTTTGGATTCTCATACCCCGATATATGCATCGTCCTTTACAATGGAGGTACTTGCTGTTCTTAATTGTAGCCCGCTGACATGATTGTTGTTCATTCTTTAACATAGAGACGGTGTCGAAGATTTCTTCTTTATTGCTGTTCTTCATTCTCTCTCCAGCAACAAATGTCTGGAGGAATTAATTCAGTGTTCTCACACTACAAGAAAAAGGCTATTCCGCGACCATAAAAGTGGTCGCGTAAACAAGAATACTGGTCGCCATATTGTTTTGCGACCATTCTTTTCATTCGCAAAACTGGTCGTATATACGCCGTCGGCATAGGTAAATGCGACCACTTTTCAAAAATGGTCGCAGAAAAGAAACGTTTTTACGACCACATAAATGGTCGCGGAAAGCTTGAGCTCTTGCGACCTTTTCTTCATGGTCGCACAGATTCATTATTGGCGACCATGACAGTGGTCGCGAGAGATAATGCATTCAGCGACCACAAGATATTTGGTCGCGAGAGATGCTCTACAGAAACCACATTGGTTCAGACAACACTCCATTTGGGATTGCTTTGATTATCCCTTAAATAAGTAGGAAAATATTATATATCAATATACTACAACATGCAATAAGAGATTACTATAACGATAATTACCATTTATTTCATACTTCAGGATTCAATTGTCTTCACAAAGTACTTTAACATGACATAATCACCTTGACATGCCTTAATAAACTAAAATTTTCTCGATAATAAAGTCATTTCGTCAATACAAGTTAATGAAACTATCATCTAACTATATACCACTTCCGAAAATGTATAACCAGCAGGTTGTAGCACTCTGCAAAATGTTATCCACCTAGCTTGAAGCACTCCGCAAATTCTTGCAACTAAGAACTCGCCATGATAAGATGAATTGCACGGAACCGAAAGAACACATCATCTCCATAAGTAACTTGCACAAGAAAAGGGAATACATAAAAGATAACACATCGCTGAGAAAATAAAAGTAGTGACCAATATGATCTTACCACCCAGTACATGTAAGAACTAAGAAGTGCCATCTCTTCAAATGGAGTAACATGCAAAAGAATGACTGCAATTACATAGATGATCACAAAAAACACATTTGCTCTCAGAATATAGGATTATGTGAGATATGCAGCTGAGAACACAAAGAATCGCCATCATGTCAAGTGAGTGGCTAGCTAATAATTACCTGCTGCTCCTGGTGGGAGACGATTTGGTGGTGCTGTCTATAGTCATCACCATAGCAGTGCTTAAATGAGAAAGAAAAAGGACCATTACAATGCATCCCTGAAATAAAAAAAGGGCATTTACATGTTATATGATGTTATCACTACAACATTGCTTGCATGGTGTCTCACAGCATATGCATATGCATCAACAGTAGCAGAACCAGGAAATCATCCTATTAAAACAAAATCGATACCAGTTACATTCAATATCTTCGCGAATCATACAGTGGGCTTATGAAATCGATCAATTGGAGAACCTATTCAGACAAGAAAAAGGGGTTTGGTGGACAAATCAGAATATTGTATTGTGATCCTAACCATCTCTCTCACCTACAATTCATATAATAGCCTTCAAAACCAGGCATCCATTATAAGAATCCGAGTAAGATAAGGCAATGAAAATTATAAATGAGTGAAGAGACTGTCAATCTATAGTTGTTATGCAAATCCATAGTTGTAAGAGCTTGGTTACTAACCTGTACTGTTTAAGATAAACCAAAGCCCTCACAAAATCCCCAAGTTGGTTGAACCCGATTCATGATCAGTAAACTCTTCGCAGTATTGCTCGAGCTAATCCACACTTTAGATGCCTTCTTTTCTCACAGACTGGCACTCATCCATAGCATATGCGTTCAAAAATCACATTTTGCAGCATAGCCTGCTCTTACATCTAGCACACCAATTTACTATTTGACATCACACACCACTTCACTTCACAAATTCTATGCAAGTTAAATATCAACTCTAATACTAAAACGTCCTTCTCAACTGCGAGCAGGTGATTTCATTCTTCTCATTCTATATAACAAACGACAAGTGCACCGAATCACATTAAATCCCAATATTAACCGCTAATTCTGCAAATTTTCTAATTAACACCCAATTAACAGAAGAAGAACAAAAAACAGATTCTAAAGGTGTGATAAATCATCATAGACAATCAAAACCAAGTTAAAATTAGCTTCGATCAAAACTTAAAATCGTGAGCGCGTTGGGTTTCGAACCCTAGAAATGCCCCAATCCCAAATTACAAGGCCAAAATGACAATTGAAGCATTAAATCAAAGAAAGAGGAGGAAAAGTGAACGGCTTTAGAAGATTTGGTAAAAGAAGAAAGAAAAGTAGGGTCAAGAAGTATACGTACAAATCATAACTTGTGAGCTGGAATTGGGGAGCTTCTCCTTATTGCCAGCGTCAATCTGGGGGCGAAGCGAGTCACCGATGAGGTTGGGAAGAGAGGATATGGGTGTTCGAGAAGCGGGCGGCCGATGCAAAGAAGAGAGGGATTTCGCAGCAGAGGAGTTGGGGTTCTGGACTCTGGACAGGAGGAGGAAAAGGAGGAGTTAGGGATTGCTAGGTTTTGGCTCATCTATTACAAAACGTCGTCGGTTTTGCAAAGCTAAATGGTTGCTGAATTTTTTTTCTTTTCTCTTTTTTGTTAAATGTTTCAAGTATATTTAAATGATTTTATGCGACCAGTTTAATGGTCGTGGTACTTTTATTCATTTGCGTCCAAGTCGTATGGTCGCTGAATGTAAAACAATGGCCGCGGAATTTTTTTGGTCTTCCCGCATTCCTCAAATAAGCCCGCGAAAATTTCATTTTCCAAAATTTGTTTTTTCGTGACCATTTTTAAATTTTGGTCGCGGATACACACACTTTCCGCGACCATTTATTTTAATGGTCGCTAAAAATGGTCGCGGAATATCCTATTTCTTGTAGTGTCAGCAAGTCCATATGTTCTTTCTGCCTACATGGCATGTACTCATAACGCGTAAGATGGATTTGTGGAAGAGGAAGCTCAACTAATGTTTGAGTCCTCTGTTCCTTTTTATAGATAGGAAAGTGATTAAACAAACTACGACAGGTGTCCTTACACGATAGGCTGGAAAATTTAAATAAACAGTAAAGTTAACGGCTAACAACTACTAAGCGATCCGGTGCGTTTTTCTTATTTCTTCTTCACGTCTCAGCAACACGACGCCGTTCTTCTCATTCCCTCTGATCCACTTCGAATCCTCCTGCAATAAGGATTGCAGACTTCACTTGTTCTTCATCAAATCAACAGCAATTCAACTCAACTCTGTCATCCCCCCCTCAAGTTGGTGGTAGCAACCTGATCTCCAACTTGACTAATAATTCCTTCAACCTGAATCGGTCCAGCCCTTTGGCGAAAATTTCAGCTAACTGCTCAACAGTACTAATGTATTGCAGCTTGATCAAACCAACCTTTACCCTTTCCCTTGTAACATGCATGTCAATCTCGATGTGTTTTGTTCTCTCATGAAACAGTGGGTTCTCTGCTATATGTATAGCTGATCTATTATCACAATAAACTGTTATGGGTAAAGGTACCTGTATGGTTAGCTCTGACAGCAGCCTTTTCAACCATTCAACTTCACAAACCAAATGTGCCAATGCCCTGTACTCTGCTTCTGAGGATGATCTTGAGACTGTAGTCTGTTTCTTAGTTCTCCAAGTCACCAAAGAGGAGCCAAGCATGGTGCAATATCCAGTAATGGACCTTCTTGTGTCAGGGCAACTTGCCCAGTCAGAATCACTGTATGCTGTCATCTTCAATTCTGCTCCACTGCTAAAATGGATCCCTTGGTCTGGTGAGGACTTCAGGTACCTAAGTACTCTGTAGGATGCCTGCATATGTTCCACACAAGGATTCTTCTGGTATTGACATAGCTGTTGCACAGCAAATGTAATGTCTGGCCTGGTGATGGTCAGATAGTGTAACCTTCCCACCAACCTCTTGTATCCTTCTGCATCTTCCAGTGGAGTACCTTTAGATGTCAGCTTCACTTTAGTATCAATAGGTGTCTTGCACCCCTTTGACTCCAGGTAACCTGTGTCCTTTAAAAGCTCCAGACAATATTTTCTCTGACATACATCCAAACCATCTGAGGTTCTACTGACCTCTAACCCCAGAAAATACTTAAGGGGCCCTAGAAGCTTGATCTTGAATTCCTTACTTAATGCTACTTTTACCTGCTCAATGTCCTTCTTAGAGTCTCCCCCCAGAATTATATCATCAACATAAACCAACAGCACTGTAATCTTTCCATGAGTCCACTTAGTGAATAATGAATAATCTGAGGCAGACGGTGAAAAACCAAACTTCAATAGAAAGTTGTGAGCTTAGCAAACCACTGTCTAGATGCCTGCTTTAGGCCATACAGTGACTTTTTCAAACGACAAGTCATCCCTTGATTACTTCCTGAAGGCACTTCCAAACCAAGAGGTAACTTCATATACACTACCTCTTCTAGGTCTCCATGCAGAAATGCATTGGAGACATCAAATTGCTCCAAGATCCAATGTTTGGCACTTGCTACTGCTAAGAAGGTCTTTACTGTGTTGATTTTAGCCACAGGAGAATAGGTATCAAGAAAGTCTATTCCATAGACCTGTGTATACCCCTTAGCAACTAGCCTAGCCTTGTTTCTCTCCAATGACCTATCTGGTCTAAGTTTAATCTTGTAAACCCACTTGTTTCCAACTTCCTTTGCTCTTGGTGGTAAAGGGACAATGTCCCAAGTCTGATTCTCTTCTAAAGCATACATCTCATCCTTCATGGCTCTATTCCATACATCTGATTTTATAGCTTCATAGTATGACTTAGGTTCTACTTGGTTAATGACATTCATCACAAAACTTTGATCTTCTTTACTAAGAGAATCAACATTCAGACAGATAGGATACCTGCTGCTGGACTGAGCAGTACCAAAAGCTCCAAACTTGAGAGTAGGATCTAGCTGATAGTCATTGTATTTGCTTGGTAGAGTGATAGTTCTAGATGATTTCCTGTTCCCAAGAGTGTTTGGATCATCTGGATCCACATCAGCTTGTGGGTGCAACTCCTGCTCATCAGAATCAAAGTATGTATAATGATCATTAACCACTGTGGTAGGTGACACCTCATGCTCAGGAGTCCCCCCTTCATCAATTGATGAAACAGGCTGAGGAGGAGGTTGTCTTGTAGAAGAAGGATGAAGTGAAAAAGGAAGTTGGATTGGTGGAGTAGTAACTGGAACAGAAGTGGAAGGATTGGAAGGGGTTGGAGGTGGTGAATAGGTGGAAGGTTGATCCAGTTGTTTGAAAGGCAGGATAGTTTCATAAAAAGTGACATTTCTGGAGAAGAAAATTGTCCTAGTATGAATATCAAGGACCTTGTATCCTTTAATCCCTGCTGGAATTCCCAGGAATACACACTGTCTTGCCCTTGGGGCAAACTTAGTCCTGCCATGAACAAGGGTGGTGGCATAGCATAAGCAGCCAAACACCTTCAAGTGCCCCGGAGATGGCACTTGCTTATAAAGAATCTCAAAGGGGGTTTTGTTGTCAAGGAGAGGTGTGGGAATCCTATTTATCAAATAAACAGAATGTAGAATGAAGTCACTCCAGTAGGAAAGGGGTAATCCAGATTGAAACTTTAAACATCTAGCCACATTTAAAATGTGCTGATGTTTTCTCTCCACTCTGCCATTCTGTTCAGGTGTCTGTACACAGGAGACCTGATGTTCAATCCCTTCTGCTGAAAAATATTCACACATCTCAAACTCCTTGCCCTGGTCTGTTCTGATAACTTTCACTGTTGTGTGAAACTGGTTCTTGACCATATTACAGAACCCTTGAATCAAGCCTCTTACTTCACTCTTGTGTCTCATCAGATATACCCAAACACATCGAGAATGATCATCCACGATAGTAAGAAAATGGACCCCAAATAGATAATGGACCCCAAATATCCATGTGCATTAAATGAAAGATTGCAGGTGCAACACTGGTGCTAACAGGAAAGGGAAGTTTGTGTTGCTTGGATAAATGGCATACATCACAATGAACTGTCTTAAGTTTGGAAACAGATGGGATTACATTGCTAAGTAAAGTCTGCCTATCATGACTAGGATGACCCAATCTCCAATGCCATATGTTCAGGTATTGAGGATGAAAATTGAATGCAAAAGCTGCTTGGTGAAGGTGATTTGGTGGGGAAGGCTTGTTTGATCTTGAAGGAAGGGCTAGCTGGTAGAGACCTCTACTTGTGTGGGCTAAACCAATCCTCTTCTGGCTTAATAGGTCCTGAATTTCACATTTATCAGAATGAAAGTGTAAGGAATAAGGGTTATCATGGGTAAGCTTGCTAACAGATATGAGGTTAAAGCAAAACTGTGGAACTAGCAAGACATCATGTAAGGTCAAACCACAATCCAACTGGACTGTTCCTATACATGTAACTGCTACCTTAGTGCTATTGGGAAGATAGACAAAGGAATTCTGTATTGGCTTATAGCTAGAAAAGAGTGTAAGACTACAAGCAATATGATCAGAAGCTCCTGTGTCTACAATCCATAAGGTAAGATTGTGTGTTTTACTACTTTGAGAGGATGACAGGACATGTTTACCTGAGAAACTAGGATATGGGGAAGGATAATAGGTAGCTGAGTAGGCTTGGTGGTTAATGGATGGTGAAGTAGGTGGTGAGGGTTGTGTGTTAGCACCAGCTTGCAGAAGAAACCTGAGTCGATTCATTTTTTCAGCTGTAAATCCAGGTGGATTTGATGTTTTACCTTCATTAGACACACTGCCTTCAGAGGCATTCTCATTCCCACTTCCTTGAGAAATTGAGCCAGCAAACCGTGGAGTGCTGGAGCTTGAGCTAGAACTCGAATTTGATCCATTACCATTGCCTTCTCTCTCCTGTTTCTTCTTCAGCTTCCAACAATCCTCTATAGCGTGATTGTTCATCTTGCAGAATCGACAGAATTTTCTTCCCCTTCCTTCATTGTTCTCCCTGGAACCATTGTCCCTTGAACTGTTTTCTCTGAAACTGCTTTCTCTTGTATTGTTACCACCAACTGCAAGAGCTAGATTCTGTCCTCTCTTTCCTCCCATAGCTGCATCAGCTTTTAACTTCTGCTCATGTTGAAGAAGGTCATCCACTGCTGTTGAAACTGTGGGCAGTGGCTTTTGCAGCAATAACTGGGTTTTAATCACTTCAAATTCTGGATTGAGCCCTCTCAGAAACCTGACCAGGTAATCAGTTTCTTGCTTCTGCACAAATGCAGTTACAGCAGCAAAAGGCATGGGATTCCCAGGCGCACAGGTGCATGGTATGATGGGACAAAATTCCACATATTCATCCCAGAGGCCTTTGATTGCTGTGTAGTACTGGTTTATGGATTTAGAACCTTGTTTGCAGGCCTGGATCTCATCCTCAATGTTCATGATCCTTAAGGCATTGGGTAACCCAAAACGCCTCTTTAGTTCATCCCACAACGTCTTAGCATTAGTATGATTCAAGACAGATCTGCGAATCTCCTTTGTCATTGAGTTTTGTAGCCAACAAAGTACCACAGTGTTACAAGCATCCCAGAGACTAAACAGATATGATTCTCTAGGAGGGATTGGCAGTGACCCATCAATGAATCCTATTTTGTTCTTAGTTTTCAACACTACTTGTATGGATCTGCTCCACATCACATAGTTTGCTCCATCAAAAGGTTCAGCAACAAGGGATTGAGACATGTTCTCATTTGGGTTAAGGTAGTAGGGATTACCAAATACAATGGTTTCAGGCTGCAACTGGGTCTGGTTAAAGGTACCAAATTGGAAACCTGCTGCTCCTGGTGTCGTCGTCGTTCCACTTCCACCAATGTCGGTGGGTGGCGTGTTGGGTGGAGGTTGTCCTCCGGACATCCCGTCGTAGGCGGCGGAAAACCCTAGAGCTCATGTAGCTCTGATACCATAACGCGTAAGATGGATTTGTGGAAGAGGAAGCTCAACTAATGTTTGAGTCCTCTGTTCCTTTTTATAGATAGGAAAGTGATCAAACAAACTACGACAGGTGTCCTTACACGATAGGCTGGAAAATTTAAATAAACAGTAAAGTTAACGGCTAACAACTACTAAGCGATCTGGTGCGTTTTGCTTCTTTCTTCTTCACGTCTCAGCAACACGACGCCGTTCTTCTCATTCCCTCTGATCCACTTCGAATCCTCCTGCAATAAGGATTGCAGCCTTCACTTGTTCTTCATCAAATCAACAGCAATTCAACTCAACTCTGTCAACTCAAGTCTAGTTATGACCTGCATGTGATGGATATGACTTTAAAGTGCTTAATGTGATGGCTATAGTAGTGTTTTGTTGCTCAGATATGCCTGCACTAAGGTGTTAATGATCAAAGCTATCAATGGAGATTTGACATGGTATCCATTGTTCAGATGATGATTGATTCAACAAATGTGCTGTCACCGGGCAGGACAACTGTTGGAAATGTGTATGAATAGCTTTGAAAGCTATAGAGTCTCAAGTGGAAAAACTACCACATTGGTAGTTTTACTTGGTGAAATGAGTATAAAGATAGGAGCCTCTCTCCTAAGGGCATGCCCCTTGGGGTGACCCACTTTTGTGGGAGAGGGAGGACCTAACGGACCACCACACACGCGCGCGCGCGCGCCGTCCGTCCGTCCGACCGACCGGTCGGTCGGTTGGTTGGTTGGTTGGTTGGATCACTTGAGACTATATACATATTTTTTTGGAGAAATTCCGAACGAAATTAATTATTTAATAATTAATTATTAATCGGTTATTCTAAGGAATATTCCAAGGGATAATCGATTGAAAAGGAATATTCGAAGGATAATCTCCGCAGGACTAACCGACGGTTTTAATTAAGGAAGTAATTATCTTCCTTAACTAATCCGACTTATTCCCCAAGCAAGAGGGTATATTCCTAGGGGTTCGGTTCCTATAAATAGCCGTCTCCCCAGCCCCTCTAAACACACCACAACGAGCATAAACACAATAGAGAGAGTGTTCAGAGAGCTCCGGTTTTCGCACAAAACCGCGAGTACACAGAGGAGCTGTTTTATCCTGGAGACGACCGGTGGATAGTCTGCCGTGCGCATCGAGGGCAGTGCCGCGAACGTCTTAAAGAAAGCGACCTAGTCCGCGACTCAGCTCCAGATTCGGTATCCTCATCTTGTTGTTGTTCCGTTTCTAACAATTTTAAGACGTTCGGCTGCTGCTATGTCGACTGAACAGAACAACATGGCCGGATCTGGTGCTGTCGATATCAATCGACCGTTTCGCTTCGTTGGAGTCAACTTTCGTCGCTGGAAACAAAAGATGGAGTTTTACCTGACGACCAAGAAGTTGGCACACTGCCTCACTAGCATGCCCGTCGAGCTGCCGGAAGAAGCGACCGATGAGGAGAGGACTGCTTCTGCTAAGGAAAGGGAGCATGACTTCCTATGCAAGGGCTACATCCTCAACGGCCTGGCAGACGACCTCTACGACTACTATGCGGACAGCAAGAACACCGCAATGATGGTCTGGGATGCGCTCCAAAAGAAGTACGACACAGAGGAGGCTGGAGCTAAGAAGTATGCTGTCAGCCGCTACCTGCGTTACCAGATGGTGGATGACAAGTCTGTCGAAGTTCAGTCCCACGAACTTCAGAAAATAGCTCACGAGATTGTCTCTGAAGGTATGCCTCTGGACGATCAATTTCAAGTTGCTTGCATTATTGATAAGCTGCCCCCTTCGTGGAAAGATTTTAAGAATATGCTTAGACATAAAACCAAAGAATTTTCACTGGAAAGTTTGATTACTCGCCTAAGGATTGAGGAAGAGTCCCGCAAGCAGGATATGAAAGAAGAGGTGATGGTCGTCACTGCTAAACGACCCACCCCTAGAGCTCTTAAACCTAACCAGAAAGGGTTTAAGGGTAAGAACCAGCAGGTCCGCCCCCACCAGAATGGTGCCTCTCGAGGTAACCAAAGGGTCATGGCCCAAACCTCTAAGAATGACCCACCGTTTATCTGCTTTAAATGCGGAAAACCGGGTCATATGGCAAAAAAGTGCAGGAACAAGCATAACCCCGCCGCTGCGGCCAGGGTTAACTTGACAGAAGAGGATTTGGTAGCCATGATCACAGAGATGATCGCTGAAGTTAACCTCACTGGTGACTCAGAAGGATGGTGGCTGGATACAGGTGCATCGAAGCATGTATGCAACAATCGTGCTATGTTTAAAACATATGAAGAAGCACCTGCTGACAAGAAAGTGCTGTTGGGGACTACTCACACCACTATGGTTGCTGGTTCTGGTGAAGTGGAGCTGAACTTCACCCTTGGGAAGAAGATGGTGCTTAAAGATGTGTTGCACACTCCAGAGATAAGGAAGAATCTTGTTTCGGGATATCTTCTTAATAAGGCTGGGTTTAATCAATCTATTGGGGCAGACTTGTATACTCTTACTAAGAATGGGAGTTTTGTGGGAAAGGGATATGCATGTAATGGGATGTTCAAGTTGAATGTCGAAATTAATAAGATGAATTCTTCAGTTTACATGGTGTGTGATTTGAATGTTTGGCATGCTCGTCTTTGTCATGTGAACACACGAATTGTGAAGAATTTAAGCAAGCTAGGACATATCCCTAAACTCTCAATGAATGAATTTGATAAATGTGATTTCTGTAGCCAAGCTAAAATAACGAAAACGCCCCATAAATCTGTGAGTAGAGAATCAGAACCCTTAGATCTGATTCATTCTGATATTTGTGAACTAGATGGGACGTTAACTAGGTCTGGCAAGAGATACTTTATCACTTTCATAAATGATTGCTCTGATTATTGCTTTGTTTATTTGATGAAAAACAAAAGTGAAGCCCTTGACATGTTCAAGGTATTTGTGGTTGAATTCGAAAATCAGTGCAATCGAAAGATAAAAAGACTTAGGAGCGATAGAGGATCAGAGTATGACTCTAATCCCTTCAAGGAATTCTATAGCTCACATGGTATCATTCATGAAACCACGGCACCATATTCACCAGAAATGAATGGTAAAGCTGAGCGGAAAAATAGGACATTTACAGAATTAGTTGTGGCTATTATGCTCAATTCTGGAGCTGCTTCTTCTTGGTGGGGTGATATTTTGTTGACGGTTTGCTATGTGCTAAATCGTCTTCCAAAAACAAATAGAAAAGAATCATCCTATGAGATCTTGAAGAATAAGCCACCTAATCTGTCCTATTTAAGAACGTGGGGTTGTTTGGCCTACGTAAGAATTCCGGATCCTAAGAGGGTTAAGTTGGCTAGTCGAGCATATGAATGTGTCTTCGTTGGCTATGCGGTCAATAGTAAGGCATATAGATTCTATGATTTGAATGCTCGTACTATAATAGAATCCATTGATGCTGATTTCTTTGAGACACGATTTCCATTTAAAACGAGAAATAGTGGGGGTAATGTACTACCCGCTATTAGAGATAACGGAACAAGTGGGGGTGTTGGATCTGATGATGAACTCAGAAGAAGTAAAAGAGCTAGAATCTCTAAAGATTTTGGTGATGACTTTACTACAGTATACACCCTAGAGGATCCAAAAAGTTTGCAGGAAGCATTAACTTCCATAGATGCAGACTTTTGGAATGAGGCCGTTATAGATGAAATGGAATCGTTAGAGGCTAATAAGACTTGGCATCTAACAGACTTACCTCCTGGCTGCAAAGTCTTAGGTAATAAATGGGTTCTAAAAACGAAACGGAAACCTGATGGTGCAATCGAAAGGTTTCGAGCTCGCCTAGTAGTCAAGGGCTACAGGCAGAGAGAGAATATAGATTTCTTCGACACCTATTCACCAGTATCTAGAATAACATCCATTCGTGTCATGATTGCTCTTGCTGCCTTGAACAATCTCGTGGTACACCAAATGGATGTTAAGACTGCTTTTTTGAACGGTGATCTAGATGAAGAAATCTATATGGAACAACCAGAAGGGTTTGTTATCCCTGAACATGCCTCGAAAGTCTGTAAGTTGGACAAATCATTATATGGTTTGAAACAGGCTCCAAAACAGTGGCATGAAAAGTTTGACACTCTCGTTCTCTCACATGGCTTTAAGGTGAATGAAAGTGACAAGTGTATTTACTGCAAGTTAGAGAATAACACTTGCACTATCATATGTTTGTATGTAGATGACATGTTGATATTTGGTACAAATATTCACGTGGTCAATGAAGCGAAAGCCATGTTAAAAGAGAGCTTTGAGGTGAAAGATCTGGGAGAAGCAAAGTTTATGCTTGGAATCCAGATAACTAGAACAGCAAATGGTTATTCTCTAGATCAATCTAGTTACATAGAGAAGATCTTGAAGAAGTATAACTATTTCGACTGTAAACCTGCGTGTACTCCGTATGATGCTAGTGTAAAGCTATTCAAGAACACTGGAGACAGTGTAAGACAAACAGAATATGCTAGCATCATTGGCAGTCTCCGTTATGCTGCGGATTACACTCGACCAGACATTGCATATGTCGTGGGATTGCTTGGCAGGTTTAACAGCTATCCTAGTAGAGAGCATTGGAATGCTATAGAGAGGGTCATGAGATACCTCAAGAGAACAGCAAACCTTGGTATACACTATCAAAGGTTTCCCGCTGTACTAGAAGGGTATAGTGATGAGGATTGGAATACCCTATCAGATGACTCCAAGGCAACCAGCGGATATGTTTTTAACATCGTTGGTGGAGCTGTGTCTTGGAAGTCAAAGAAACAAACAATCCTAGCTCAATCAACTATGGAATCAGAGATGATAGCACTAGCAACGGCTAGTG
Organism: Linum tenue; assembly: GCA_946122785.1. Classification (NCBI taxonomy): domain Eukaryota; kingdom Viridiplantae; phylum Streptophyta; class Magnoliopsida; order Malpighiales; family Linaceae; genus Linum; species Linum tenue. Next base: position 34,564,412 of record CAMGYJ010000007.1, read on the forward strand.
AAGAAGCAAGTTGGTTGAGAGGATTGTTGTCAGAGATTCCCCTATGGGAAAGCCCGGTCCCTCCGGTATTGATACATTGTGATAGTACCGCAGCTATCGCTAAAGTTGAGAACCGGTTCTATAACGGAAAGAAACGACAGATTCGTCGTAAGCACAGTACTGTTAGAGAACTCCTAACGATAGGAGCAGTGAGGGTGGATCATATAAGATCCGAACAGAATCTAGCTGATCCTTTGACGAAAGGATTACCTAGAGAGAAAGTCCAGAATACCGCCAAGGGTATGGGACTTATGCCTACCGAACCACGGACTACAAGTGATGGTAACCCGACCCAATAGACTGGAGATCCCAAGAAATGGGTTCAATGGGTAATAACAAGTCATGAGTAGTATGCGAAAAGTTCATGCATAAGGAAGCATGAATCCCAAAGCAATGGAGGTTGAGTTAATAACTCTTAATGAGATCTATACCCTATGTGGGGTGGAGTACTTTACTTTGGGGGTACTCCTGATAGACTCACCTATGTGAATGTGGGAGTGGGGCCGCTCCCTATGGAACTTTGAGAGGCACAAAGTTGCTAGAGCGTTCACTAAACCAGGATAACGTGCATGGCCATAAACGCACGGGCTAAGAAGAGAACACAACTCAATGAAAAGATCCGGTGTGCTACACTGTCTGAGATAGGGTTCAAGACTACGAGTCACCCTTATGAAATCGGAAGTGTAACCACTACGCTAAGGTTCAAATCTTCGCGATACCTTAGCTTATGCCCGATCTTATGGAACTGTTAATGCTCAGAGATAGTTTCAAAACTATTCAAGTGGGGGATTGTTGGAAATGTGTATGAATAGCTTTGAAAGCTATAGAGTCTCAAGTGGAAAAACTACCACATTGGTAGTTTTACTTGGTGAAATGAGTATAAAGATAGGAGCCTCTCTCCTAAGGGCATGCCCCTTGGGGTGACCCACTTTTGTGGGAGAGGGAGGACCTAACGGACCACCACGCGCGCGCCGTCCGACCGACCGGTCGGTCGGTCGGTTGGTTGGATGGATGGATCACTTGAGACTATATACATATTTTTTTGGAGAAATTCCGAACGAAATTAATTATTTAATAATTAATTATTAATCGGTTATTCTAAGGAATATTCCAAGGGATAATCGATTGAAAAGGAATATTCGAAGGATAATCTCCGCAGGATTTATCCTAACCGACGGTTTTAATTAAGGAAGTAATTATCTTCCTTAATTAATCCGACTTATTCCCCAAGCAAGAGGGTATATTCCTAGGGGTTCGGTTCCTATAAATAGCCGCCTCCCCAGCCCCTCTAAACACACCACAACGAGCATAAACACAATAGAGAGAGTGTTCAGAGAGCTCCGGTTTTCGCACAAAACCGCGAGTACACAGAGGAGCTGTTTTATCCTGGAGACGACCGGTTGATAGTCTGCCGTGCGCATCGAGGGCAGTGCCGCGAACGTCTTAAAGAAAGCGACCTAGTCCGCGACTCAGCTCCAGATTCGGTATCCTCATCTTGTTGTTGTTCCGTTTCTAACAACAACTAGCTAAACCGTTGTAGCAGATTCATTGTTGAGACGCATTTCATCTGCTAAAGGAAGGGTTATCACTACTCAATTTGCATCAAATATATGTCGACTGGGAAGGGTAAAAGCTGTCGCTGATTTGACAGGCAGAAAACTTGTAAATTCTCATGGTTTCACTTCTTACCTATAATCTGTCAGTATGCGTTCCCCAGAAATTCTGAGACCTCGCTCATTTTCTAGGTCTTTGTTGGCATGTCCTTAAGGACATATTTGGATGCTGCATGGAAGGATGGAAACGCACCAATCGACCCATCCACTCTGGTACTAGAAGCTATATTACTTGCTTTAGGGTATATCAATGATGTGCGATATTCCTTTCTCTAAATGGCAGCAAGTGGGAAAAGAAAAATACCGCTTTGGAAAGTATTGTTGCAGTTCAAACTATGGCTTGGATAACTTAGAAGCTATTTTGGCCATTTTTTCATTCTATAGCTATCTAACAAATCTTGTCAGACCATCGGATTATCACTGCTATCGTCAGTGAGGGTTTCTTCTTCTCGTAGGTTCTTATAATTCTTTTCTTTCACCTCCATCTCTGTGGTTTAGAACGGAAAAATCCCAGTTTCCCTGAAAGCACCTCGTGATAAATGTGTGGTCTAGGTTACACTTTTTCCGAATGGATTTAAAAACGGATTCCTGTTCTCTGTACTGAATTTTCAATTGGATATAGAAGAAGACTTGTGCTCGCTCTAGTAGTTTCAGTTTTCTATTGCGTTTGTGGAGAATTTGTGATAATGTGCCTTGACTGATACAAAGTTATGCTATACCTTTGTCTTCTCTTAGGTTATAAAGAATGGAGAGATGCTCGGAGTATCACACTTGAGGAACAGAAGAGTGCTGTCTAATGGGTTTATATCTCTTGGAAAGGAGAATTTGCAGGTTGATCTCAGTTAAACCATTTTCTCTCTTATGGAACAATTGACATCTTGATCCATGACTTTTTGAATTCATTGGTTCCGAAGTTTTCCAGCTCATTTTTGCAATTGAATTTTGCAGCTGATGTACAGTGATGGTGATAAAGCATTCGGCACATCAACTGAGCTCTGTGTCGATGAGAGGCTAAGAATCGCCACAGATGGAATTATAATGGTCAGGTAGATATTTGAATTCCAACTGCAGAGTAAATTAAGAATGATTCTTCTTCTCCTTCTGCTTATTATTATAGCTTGAGTTCAAGGGCACTCCTACTTTTCATTGTTTCTCCATCTCTCTTCCCTTGCAGTTATAGTTTGAGCCACATTTTCATGACCCCCCACCCTGCTGCTGTTTATCATTGTCAACAGGAAAGCAAAAGCGAGTCTGATCAGAGTAGAAGAGGATGGTCGTATTTTGAACAAGTAGACAACATTCTGTCTGATCGTGAGCCAACCGCCACGGCCACAAAATGATCGATTCATTGAGGGGACTTTGCAACCTCTGCCAGCGGAGAATGAATCCTTGACAACTATGGAAACAGTACATCAGTGTATGTAGAAATCCAAGCATGCATCAGCACGAAATTCCTTGCTTCAGATGAGAAGGATAAAGAAGGAAGTCGGCCATCCCTATAGCAAGAGGGTAGAAGTTTGGCAAGTCTTACGATAATTGATTTTGATATAGAAATTAGTTGAAAAGTCTGATTATTTCCTTATCCTTGGCTTTGCCTGCTCCAAGACCAAGAGCAAGTTGGTGCAATTTATCAATGTGTTGGGCTATGCATCGAACGGCATGCAACAGGGCTGGAAGAAATGCGAAACAAAGAGACTAAAAGTAATCTCGTCGTCGGATTCAGATATATAACGTAAAGTTTTTGTGTTTATGACTATAAACAATCTACCATCTTATTTTCAACAAAAACTACTAGCGAGTGTTATGGTAACCAATAAATTTGGAATACCAAATACCATCAGTCAAAAAGGTATATAGATATTGAATTAATAGAGTTTTAGGCTATGGTATTATGTACTAACTGCTAACCTTGCAGAGTTAAATTTGTAAATGCTGAAAAATGTCACATAGTCCAATTGATGAACTCTCTCGTTGGACCTCATTCTAGACGTGTGCGGTCCTGAGTTTGACTCCCCTTGGGGTCCTTTATTTGGTGGTGTTCCTGGCGGCACTTATGGGGATTTTAGTGGAGAGCCCGAGGGCTCAAGCTAGTGAACCTCAAGTTTGGTCTCGCTCCGCCTTCGCTCAAGCGGTGCGTTGTGTGGGATTGTTCCTGGGTTATCAAATTTTTTTTTGTAAAGACTATACTTAGATAATTGTTCCTGGGTTATCAACCGAATTCTATCGTATTCAAATGGATATACATATTATTATCATTTCAGTAACGCATTCAGATTTATTCATATCCACGAGTAATTCGTTTGTAAATTCATTTAATCAAATTAAATTTGGACCGATATACGTAATTATAAATATTTTGGTCATCCCTATTTACAAAGTTGCAAAAAGAAAATAATCTGTGAAGAGAGCAAATTGACAATGCAACAATAACTACAAAGCTTCAGCTTCTAATTTTGCCTCCACTAATGACAAATCATTCTCATACAGTCATACTTACCCCGGAATCTTAATCTCAACGCACACGTTTGACTTGCATAATACCGTAAAAACCACAATTCATACAGTCATACTTACCCCGGAATCTTAATCTCAACGCACACGTTTGACTTGCATAATACCGTAAAAACCACAATTCTATCTGGAATTGGAAAATGGATAAAATTGTAAAGTGTAGAATCAAAGCGTAAAAGCGTAAGTTTTTTACGTATACTGTAAAATAGCTAAAAATGTGTTAAGTACGACATATGCTATGTAAATATGAGTGCACAGAATTTAGATAAATTAATAAATACATGCAATTCATAGCATCTTAACAATAAGTTTAAAAACATAGATCTTAACAATAAGACACCTTCCCCTCTATGCTAATGAATTTGGGAAGGGCCTAGCTGGTGAATTAGATTACTATATTAAAGTTGAGAATGCATTCAAGTATCTGGTATGTATCTTTTAATCTCAAATGTATCATATTTTTGGTGATTTGCCTTTAAAATATACATTTTATAATTAATTTCATGAGTAGAATACTCATTCGTAAAAGCGTAAAACGTTTTGGTGAACTAGAAGCGTAAAAGCGGTAGCTTTCATGCTTTAAAGCGTAATCCGGTTTTATTTACTAATGATTTTATATGGAAACGAAAGCGTTTTTGTGATCTAAAAGTGTAAAACCGCAAGCTTTTAAGTTTAAAATCGCGATTTTGACTGCATCACGTACGCCGTTAACAACACCCTAGACTTGATTCTTAAGCAGTGAAGGCAATGGAGCGGACGGAGCGGGTACTTCAATATCAGGGTGATTAACAATTCCCATCTCACAATCAGAGTGATTAACAGACAAGCTAGTATGAGTCGGGTTAGATCAACATATTCTTATATATGATTGAAAACAATATTAATTTTTTTACAATAAAATAAAGGGAAAATAGTTCTTAAATTCAAAATAAGTTAATAAAAAGAAGAAGTCTTGCACTTATTTAAAATATCATTGGTGAAAATCTGAGTTAAGATAAGTCAAATATGTGAAATGAAAAATATTTTTTTTTATGAATGATGAACTTTATTACTAACAGAAGAAGAAGTGCAACAAAAAACGAACACCTATACAAGTAAGAAAAAAATGTGAAAAGATCGGCAAAGCAACGCCAAAACTCAAAGAAAACAAATAAGAACCAGTATGGAAACTACCAAGACTGGTGACAAACAACTATCACTGATAGAAAGAAAAACAAAAACAAAGGAAATGCACTTGAAACCCCAAAAACAACTATACATCGAGATAAAATCAAGAGACAAACCATCAACCATCCCCAATCCTCACCCATTACTGTAAGTAGACGTCTAAAAGAATTATAAAAGCTCGAAGCCACCTCCCAACTATTTGGATGATCTTGTCACACACGTACATGGGAGAAGTTTCAATATCTCTAAAAATCATATTGTTTCGTTCACTCCGGAGTGACCAACACACTGCATGTGGCAAGACTTTAATGCAATCTCTGAACTTAGGATCGCACCTCAATCCCCTGCAAACATGGAGAAAAGGACAAACGTGAGAGGGGAAAAGACCATGCAACTTTAAAGGTTTCGTGAAGAAATCCCAAATTATTCTGGAGAAGGAGCATGTATACATAAGGTGTGAAATGGACTCCTCGTTGCTTTTAAGCAATTGACACCAATTTGTAATGATCATTTCTCTTCTTCTCAAGTTGTCAACGTTGGCAATTTTTTATAATGAGGTCATCTAAAGAAAGCAGCAAATCTTCGATGGGATGGAAGAAATCCATACGAGCTTGTAGGGGAATGAGTTATCACCTTCAAAAGAATCATCGATGAGATGCGCTGTGAAGGAATGCACAGAAAAAACAAAGAATCACTCCAAAGGCCAAACCAAACGAGTTGGGCCCGCACAAGCCCAATTATGTGTAAGTAAAGACAATAAATGCATCAAAGGAACTCGTTCTGCTTCAGCCTCACCTCTTAGTGAAATTGTAAGGGGGATCTCCCAAAAGGACTTGTCATCCAAAGAAACCAAATCAGAAACAAAAAAACATCCAAGGGTTGGGCAGCTACTCCAACCCTTGGGAACTCTCTCACCAAATGTTTCCTAGGAATCCATATATCATGCCAAAATGACACTCCATAACCGCCCTCCCCCCCCCTCCCCCTCTCCCTGGATCGCCATAAGAAACTCTACAAAAGTAAGAGCTTTCGTTGACAATAGTACACCATAAGGAGCAACCATATGGACCCAAGTTCCAACAAGGTTTCCACTCTGAAGCACCTGTCCCACATTTTGGCACAATCATTTTCCTCCACCAAGCATCTCTCTCCACCCCACATCTCCAAGCCCATTTTCCTAAAGATCCAAAACTCCCAAACGTCTTCTCACCATAGGGGATTTCACCAAATCCCATTAAACCCAATGCACTCTCTTAATCACCAGGACACCATACCACAAGAAATCATTATAAATTTTTTCCAACCTTGCAATCACTGATGAGGGGCCTGGAAATAGATATTAAGAAAAATCGAGTACCCCTTACCTCGTCCTACACTACTTCAAGTATGTCCTACACAAATATGATTGAATAATATTCGACGAGACGAGTTTAAATTGTTATCACTATAGCCAACTACTTCACTTTCGGATGGACTCAAACGACACAAATACAAACTGAAGGACTCAAACATAATTGACCAACACATCACTGTTTGACTTTCATGGCGATTTATTTGAACTCTCCCGCTGTGACTCCTGACCTGACCCCAATTGACTTGGGTTTGATCCTTGCCAATAGGAAGGAATGTGATTCCCCACAATTAGCCTAGCGTTGGTTGCCCATAATATTTGATACGGCCATGAAGATCAGATGACTACAAATAATAATACAACCAAGGATAATTATCCTTATGGCACAAGTTATTTACAATATTTATCTTCATTTAAACAAGGTATCGTGGAGAGTAGTAACTTAAGAACTTATGTTTCGGTTTTAATAGGTTGCACCTTTCACTTATGGAAAAAATTATTATAATCATGGTTGATTTTTTTTCAAACAAAGTTCGAACTTCAGTGTTTGATGTTTTTTATGGCTCAGAAAACTTAGTTAAATTACACTTACTCCTATGAACATTCAATGAGAGCTACAAACTAAAGACTATGGCTATTGCTACATGCAGAGTGTTGGTTTGGGAACCAGTCTCTTGTCTTTGTTTCTCCTATTTATAAGCATCAGGTGTAACTTACCTAGTAATTGCTAGCTTTCCGGTTGCTCCAACAGCCTCGGGGTCCTCTCGCCGCATTGGCGACTAGTTGGTAACTTTCATATTCTTGGTGTGTACTCCCACCGCTTTGAGGACCCCTCGTCCCATGGTGACTAGTTGGTGTCATCTTGATTTCCTCAACACGAGTTGGGTTGGTGTTGAATCGAGGGTCACCAAGTCTTATTGCTTTCTTGACTAGAGGGTTGTCTTCCCATCATGATGACGTCCTGATCACACTCCTGATGCCCTCAATGGCATACTTAGCTTCTTTAGTTCTTTCACCTTGCTAACCACCTCGTGAATCTTTCTTGTTAGCTAGGTCTTGTTATCCATATTGATAGGATGAGAACTAGGGGTGGGCAACGGGACGAGACGACATATCCGTCCCGTTTGAAACGAGTACCCAATGCCATTCGGAGAGCAATCTCCATCCCATGTCCCATACCCATGCGGGTTAACGAGTACCCATTACCTGTACGGGATGGATAACGGGTACCCATACTACCCGTTGAATTTGGAGTAGCAGCATTGACTGCGGGGAATGCGCGTCGTAAACTGATGGGCCTGGGGAGATTCCTGCGTCGGAGGGGAAATCGCTTTATAGCTTTTCATTTTGGGCAGTGATCAGTCAGTTGTCTTTTGCGTTCATGGCTTCATGCACATGCGACTACTGCTCGGTTAATGCCAACAACTATCTAATGGCCGCTGTACTATATCCTAGCTAATACCCTACGCTTAAACTTGTTTAAATACATATTACCATCATGATAGAAAGGATCCCTTAATCACTGGTGTTCCCTCTTCAGGTTTGCAAATCTTGTTTCATTATTTCTTACTTTCTCCACTTAATACATATTACAATCATTAGTGGCTACCAATTTTGCATTGGACTAATGGGTATAACGGTTACCCGTAATACCCAAATGGGTATTAACGGGTAATCCGTGAGTACCCGAAATAACAATTCTTGATCCCAAGTCCCATCCCGTAAAAAAATTACGGGTATTTGGGTACCCGTAACCCTCAAAAAATGGGATGCGTACGGGTATACCCAAATACACATTTCCCGTTGCCCACCCCTAATGAGAACTTAATCCCTTCCACGTCTAACTACATGGCTACTCACTCATCAAGGTCCCATACTTAGTCTTAGAGAGCTCGGTATGGCTTGCCACTAAGCCCAACTTGTTGGCTTGTCAGCAAGTTCATCTCGCTAGCTTGTTGTTATGTCATCTTTACACCAAGTATCTCATCGGCTTTATACCTAGCCAACTTGTTGACTTGCCACCTTACCACCTTGCTGGCAAGCCCAACTTGATACGCTACTATCTTTCCTACAAGTTGGTCTTGTTAGCATGACTATCCCATCTCCTCGGGTTGGTTTTTCATCCAGTTTGTACTTTGCCGACTTGCCTTCTTGGTACCATGTTATCCTGTCATCTTGCCGGCTAGGTACCATGTCAGTCTTGCCACAAAACCCGTCTTGTCGGTTTGATCTCCATACTTAATTTTTGAAGTTTCATCAAGTTGGTACCTTTCCACCTTATCGACAAGCCCTTCTCATTAGTTTTCTATTGGGTTCCATACTATAGTTTTTTTAGACATTTGGTTTCATGTTGTCGGGCTTGTCAACTGGTTAACAAGTTGACCTCGTCGACTTGGTACCTTGCCAAATAAGGCACCAATCCCGAGGTTCCATACTTAGTTTTGAAAAGTTAAGTTTTACACTACTAAACTTGTCAGGTAAACCCAAGCATGACCCCCTTTGAGCTAGCTGATAATCGACTTTAACATATTGCATTTTTGGACTTTATGTGATTATCCGTGGTATGTTTTAGCCAATTGGTTTTATTTTAGGGCTCGCTAACCCGGAAATGGTTGAAAAACCATTACTGCCTAGTGCCATGAGTTTGATATGTTACAGGTGGAGAAAGCACGAAAAAGAAGCGATTGTCTCAGGAGGAATTAATGGGCCGAAGGAGTTGGAAATTAATTGGCTGGTGGCGGCTATTTTTGGGACTTTGACATATTAGGAGTGGGCTGAACGAAGGGCAAAGGAGACGGAATTGGACTCTTTTTGGACGGGCCAAGGGAAATTAATCAAGAGGGCTTTTGGCTGGGGAAGTAAAAGGAAAAAGTCTCTGGAGGAGGCAACAATTTAATTTGGGCCATTCTTTAGGTAAAGGAAGAGTGGAGACGAATGAGGGCTGGCAATTATTTGGGGGCTCAATAATTCTTGGGCCGAGATAGAGAGCAGGGCGGAATTATTTGGACGGAACAAAATTCCGAGAGAAGGGAGTTTCTGGGGGGAGATCATTCTGGGGAAAAGAAGCAGAGGCGCAGCACAAGAAGCTGGGAACGAGCGGATAGCTTCGTTCGGCGATTGGTGATCGAGATTTCCAAGGCTTGAGCTGAGTTCAACGAGAGCGATTAGTTGGTTGGATTTTCTGAACCGAACTAGTTGTTTATTGTTGATTTAGAACATGATGAACAAAACCCTAATGTTTTATCTTAATTTCGTCATGAACTAAACCCCGAATTCTGGGGGAAACACCATAGGATGTAGCTAGTTCTTGATTTGATGGATTGATTCGTATGTCTTTTCTTCCAATCTCTATTGCATGAAATTGCTTAATGCGTTGTGTTGACTGGCCACCAATACAATGATTTGTAGTTAATTAGGTTATTAGCGACAGTGAAACCCTAAAAACTGAACCTATTTCATGTGACATAGTAACTTATCGAAGTGACAGTGGATTAAATAAGGTGCTATGCGGTCTTAAATAGGATATCGGTCTTAAGGCTAAGTGATTAATTCATTGAGCTACGACAGTAGGATTTGAATTGATTATTTAGTACGTAGTAATTCCCGACAGGGATAGCTAGCACCGTAGTGATATTCTGGCTGTAGAGATATGGATTAAATTGATTGGAATATGTGAATTAATCTGGATAGGATAGGTAGTGAATCCCGGTGTTTCTCCCAGAGCTTTCTCCATTGAATTTCTCACGACAATTTTCATTTAGTTAATTTGTTTAGTTTATTTTGCTTTTAGAAATTAGTCTCATTCAACTATTTTCACTTATAGTTTGCTCATAAAATTGATAGAACTTAAGGTTGTACCAGTCCCTGAGAGACGATACCCGGACTTTCCGGTTTTACTACAAGATAGGATTAAGGCATACGCTTTTGCCCTATCAAGTTTTTGGCGCCGTTGCCGGGGACTGCCATACCTTATTTTTGTTGATTTTTGTGAGTGAACTATTTTGATCTGGGTGTTAGTGTGCAGGTGAATTTTTCAGGTTTATCCTCCTCGTGCATGCCAAGGAGGACGACTGCAATTTACTGCCAATTGATCCAGAGATAGAGAGGACCTGTCGACAGAACAGGAAGCAGGTCAAGTTAGGGAAGCAGCCTACCACATCCACAACTCCTAGGCCTTCCCTAACCCAGAATCGTCAACCGAGAAGGCAGGTGTCACCACCTGTCATCCCGACACCACCGACACCGCCACCGCGCATCATCGAGCCAGACATCATGGCAGAACAGGATCGTTCGATCAGGGCTCGTCTGAATCGGAGGACTGGAGCCCGAGCTTCATGTGTTGTCATTCCGGCTGGGGATGCAAACATGGAGATTACCCCAGCCTCATGAACATCTTCGCCGGTTTTCAAGCATTTGTGACACAATGAAGAGCCCGGCTGTGTCTGATGATGCCATCCGTCTTCGGATGTTCTCATTTTCTCTGCTAGGGAATGCATCACACTGGTTCCAGAACTTGACACCCCGTTCCATCACAACATGGGGTCAGCTTGAGAAGACCTTTTTGGATAAGTACTTTCCTCCTGCCAATGCAATGAAGAGGCAAGAGGAAATTGTCACCTTTAAACAAGCTGAGGATGAAAGTCTGACCGAGGCATCAGAGCGCTATAAGGAGCTTCTAATGAGATGCCCGAGCCACGGTCTTGAAGATTGGAACGTGATCTCCATTTTCTTCAACGGAATCAGAAGACAATTCCGAGATGCTCTGAATAATGCTTCCCGGAATGGTTTCACAAGAATGGAGGTACCAGAAGCATATGAACTGGTGGAGAAGATATGCTATGAAGATACTGAATGGGGAAGTGAGACCGGCATTTGAAGGAGAGGAGGCTTGCATGAGATAGACAGAGTTGCAAGTTTGGGAGCAAAGATTGATGCTAAGCTGGATTCCAAGTTCGATGCACTCGAACGAAGGCTGGCTAAGTTGGATCTTGGTAGATAGGAGGAGGTTGCTTATTGTGAATTATGTGAAGGTGCTCATCATAGGGATCTATGTCCACTGGTGGCTGATCAGATGGAAGATGTGCACTATATCAACAATCAGCGAAATCAAGGCCAGGGAGGTATGTACTCAAATACCTACAACCCGCAATGGAGGAAGCATCCTAACTTTTCCTGGGCGAACAAAAACCCAACTGGTGCTCGCAACATTCCACCTCCAGGCCTGCAGAAACAACAACCTCCACCTCAACCAGAGAAGAAACCACAACTTGAAGAATTGCTTCTGGCTCACATGCAGAAAACCGACAATAATCTGAAGGGCCTGGATCAATTTGTCACTCAACAGCTAGCCATCAACAATAATTTACAATCGTCTATGCTAGCTATGGAGAGGCAGATGGGACAGATGGCTCAAACCTTGGCGGATATGCAGGGCAGGATTCCTGGGACATTACCGGCTAATACCGAGAGGAATCCAAAAGATTCTAAAGTTGTGGCGGTGACATTGAGGAGTGGCAAGGCCTTGGAAGACCCTAGCAGCTCGAAAAAGGCATCAGAGGCAGAAGAGGAAGCACCGGGAGAAAGATCTTGTGCAGAAAATGAAGAATCAGCCTTGCACAGGCAAAATGAAAGCAGTTTGCCTGTGCAAAAGCATGCTGCCCGTGCAAAACCAGAAGGGGAAAATGAGAAGAGGGAGGAGCTAAAACCTTATGACCCACCCGCACCATTCCCTCAAAGGTTGATGAAGCCTTTGGAGGACCCGAACTTCAAAAAATTTGTGAATCTCTTCAAGCAATTGCACATCAACATTCCGCTAGCTGAGGCTCTTGAGCAAATGCCCACATATGCCAAATTTCTTAAGGAATTGTTGACAAAGAAGAGAAAATGGACTGATTTGGAGAAAGTAACACTCACACCAGAGTGTAGTGCTGTTATCCAAAATAAATTGCCAGAGAAGAGGGAAGATCCAGGGAGCTTCACCATCCCATGTATTGTTGGTGAGACAGAGTTTACAAAGTCGCTTTGTGATCTTGGAGCCGGCATAAACCTCATGCCATATTCTGTTTATAAGAAGTTGGGACTCCAAGATGTGATCAAGCCGACTCGAATTACTCTACAGCTGGTTGATCGATCAGTAAAGGTTCCCAAAGGCGTGGTGGAGAACGTGCTAGTGAAGGTGGGAAAATTCATCTTCCCCGCCGACTTCGTCATTCTGGAGATGGAGGAGGACAGGGAAGTACCTCTCATTCTTGGGAGACCCTTCCTAGCTACGGGGGGTGCTCTCATAGATGTCCAAAAGGGGGAGCTGACATTCACAGTCTGTGGGGAAGAGGTAAAATTCAATGTATACCATGCAAGTAAGTACCCTAATGACTCTAGTGATGTGTTTGTTGTGGATGTCATAGAATCATGCACTGATGCTATTTTGAACAATGATTATGATGCTGATTCTGAGTTTGATGATTCTGATAATGAACTTGATGAGCTAACCGTGTCAAAGAGGGCACAAATGCTCGAGGCATTGCCTATGCAGGTGGAAGGTGATGAAAAGGCTAGGTTTCCAAAGAAAATGGTTCCATCTCGGATTGAGCCTCCGGAATTGGAACTAAAACCATTGCCTAGTCACCTTAAGTATGCATATCTGGGGGAAAACTCCACTTTACCTGTGATTGTTTCTGCTACACTGACTGATTCGCAGGAACATGAGCTCTTGAAGGTCTTACGCCAGCACATACAGGCTTTAGGCTGGACAATTGCCGACATCAAAGGCATTAGTCCAGCATTTTGTATGCATAAGATCCTTCTAGAGGAGGAGTCCAAGCCCTCCATTCAAGCACAACGGAGACTAAACCCGCACATGAAAGAAGTAGTGCGAAAGGAGGTAATGAAACTATTGGATGCAGGTATCATTTACCCTATCTCTGATAGTACTTGGGTTAGTCCCGTGCATGTTGTCCCTAAAAAGGGAGGAATGACAGTAGTGAGAAACGATAAGGATGAGATGATATCTACCCGAACTGTTACGGGCTGGAGAGTATGCATAGATTATAGGAAGTTGAATGAGGCGACCCGAAAGGTTCACATCCCTCTTCCTTTTATTGATCAAATGCTCGAACGGTTAGCGGGTCATTCTCACTACTGCTTTCTAGATGGTTACTCCGGTTATTTTCAGATCCCAGTAGCACCGGAGGATCAAGAGAAAACTGCTTTTACATGTCCTTTTGGTGTTTTTGCATATCGTAGAATGCCTTTTGGATTATGTAATGCACCTGCAACCTTTCAGCGGTGCATGACTGCCATATTCTCTGACATGTTAGAATCGAGTCTCGAAGTTTTCATGGATGACTTCTCGACTTTTGGTACTAGCTTTGAGCATTGTTTGGCTAACTTGTCTAGAGTTTTGCAGAGATGTGAAGAGACTAATCTAGTCTTGAACTGGGAAAAATGCCACTTCATGGTGACAGAAGGTATAGTGCTTGGTCATAATTTCGGCGAGGGGGATAGAAGTTGATAAAGCTAAGATTGAAATCATTGAAAAACTTCCCCCTCCCAGCACAATAAAAGGAATTAGAAGTTTTCTAGGTCATGCCGGTTTTTACCGGAGATTTATTAAAGACTTCTCAAAGATCACCAAGCCTTTATGTGATTTGTTGGCCAAAGATACTGCGTTTAACTTCTCCGATGAGTGTTTGCAGGCCTTCAATCGACTTAAGAAGGAGTTAACCTCTGCTCCCATTATCACTGTACCCGACTGGACTTTACCATTTGAAATTATGTGCGATGCTAGCGACTATGCAGTCGGGGCAGAGGAAGGAAGGTAAGTTGCATGCGGTGTACTATGCCAGTAAGCTTCTTAATGATGCACAATTGAACTATTCCACTACTGAAAAAGAACTACTTGCTGTGGTATTTGCTTTTGATAAATTTCGATCTTATTTGGTGCGATCGAAAACAGTTGTGTACACTGATCATGCAGCTATACGGCACCTTCTTTCAAAGAAGGAGGCCAAGCCGAGATTGCTTCGTTGGGTTCTTCTTTTGCAGGAATTCGACGTTGAAATTCGAGACAAGAAAGGTTCGGCTAATCTGGTAGCCGATCACCTTTCTAGACTTGAGCTTGAGGCCATTCCTAAGGACAAGGTTGAGATCAATGAGTCTTTTCCAGACGAGCAGCTTTATGCTCTCCTTGTCCAACAAGCTCCCTGGTATGCAGACCTTGCGAACTACCTCGCCACAGGTAAGCTCCCTGATTTGTCTTATCAACAGCGCAAGAAGTTGATTACTATTGCCAAGAACTATATATGGGAAGACCCCTTCCTGTATAAGCATTGTGCTGATACCATGGTAAGACGATGTGTTCCTGAGTGTGAGGTAAAGTCAGTACTTAATTTCTGTCATAGTATGGCCGCAGGAGGTCACTTTGGACCTCATAGGACAGCAGCAAAGGTGTTACAATCTGGGTTCTATTGGCCTTCTCTATTTCGAGATGCCCGTGATTTTGTTGCTCAATGTGATAGGTGCCAAAGAACAGGGAATATATCGGCAATGATGGAGATGCCGCAGACCTCGATTTTGGAGGTAGAGATGTTTGATGTATGGGGAGTGGATTTCATGGGGCCATTCCCACCGTCTTTCAACAACAAATATATCTTAATCGCAGTCGACTATGTATCCAAGTGGGTGGAGGCAGTGGCGTTGCCCACCAATGACTCAAAGACGGTGGTGAATTTCATGAGGAAGAACGTGTTCACCAGATTCGGAGTCCCTCGAGTTCTCATCAGTGACGAGGGCACACACTTCATGGGAAAGGAGTTGAACACGTTGCTGGCCAGATATGGGGTTAAGCATCAAGTGGCTACACCCTATCATCCACAAACCAGCGGGCAAGTGGAAGTTTCCAACAGAGAACTAAAACACATTCTGGAGACGACAGTGAATTCAACAAGGAAAGATTGGGCAAGGAAGTTAGATGATGCACTCTGGGCATACCGGACTGCCTTCAAGACTCCTTTAGGCATGTCTCCGTACAGATTGGTGTTTGGAAAAGTTTGCCACTTGCCCGTCGAGCTCGAGCATAAGGCGTATTGGGCTATCAAGAAGCTGAACTTTGATCTAAAAACTGCTGGAGAGAAGCGCCTGTTGCAACTGAATGAGCTCGACGAGATTAGGCTTAATGCCTATGAAAATGCCCGGATTTATAAGGAGAAAACCAAGAAGTGGCACGATCACCACATATTGAGAAGAGAGTTCAAGGTGGGAGAGAAGGTATTACTTTTCAACTCACGCCTTAAACTTTTCCCTGGAAAATTGAAGTCAAGGTGGTCCGGACTATTTACGGTGACCAAAGTGTACCCACACGGTGCAATCGAGATTCTTGGTGATCAAGGGGCGTTTAAGGTGAATGGTCAGAGGCTCAAGCACTATATTGAAGGGGTTTCCGTCCTGGAAATCTCAACATATCATCTGGAATGAGCTATTTTACGTCAAGCTAGCGACGAAAAACAAGCGCTTCTTGGGAGGCAACCCAAGGTGAGTTTTTCTTTCAAATTTTTTTATTTTTTTAGTTTTAGGGTTTGTCTAGAGGCTCTCCGCCAAATTTCAGCTCCAAAAGCCTTGAGGAAGGTATTATTTGGTGTTTTGTAGGTACACGGGCATATTGCTTTTTGCACAGGGAAGCTGCAAAACTAGCACAGGCAAACCGCAAATGTGGGGGGAGGACTAATCGGAAAGAAATGGGGGAAGGACTGACCTGGCATTTCTGAGAAGGAAGGGGGGACTGAAAGGGAGAATTCCCGTTTTTTGTAAAAAAAAAAAAATTTACAGCAGCGCAGCGTTTCACTAAAAAAAATAAAAAATAAAAAACTTGGGGTCAGGCTGTCGCCCTCCCCTTCCCCTTTCCCTTCCCCGACCTTCCTTCCTTCCTCCTTCTCCAGACGAGCAGCAGAGATCCCGCCGGCCACCCTCCAGCTCCTCCCGCCGCGCCGCCGGCGTTCCACCGCGTCGCCACCCTCGACAGGCCGCCCCGCGAGCTCTCCCTCGTTCCACCGCGTCGCCATCACCTCCCAGCAACCCGCATCATCTCGCGCGAGCCAGCAGACAACGACGGCGCCGCCGTGCCTTTCGTCACCGGCGGTCATCGCCGCCCACCAAGCGCTCCAACCCAACCCCTCCACCGCTCCAATCACCCCCTTCACCCAGGTCTGATTTGAACAACCTAGAAGTTGAAGATTCAAGTACAGAAAAAAAAAATTAGGGTTCTTCAGATTGGGGGTTTTGCTCAATTTCGAATTTGAGGTGAAATTGGAGTGTCTTGAGTGATTGATTGGGCAAATTGAAGTGCTATTACTGTCTAGAAGGAGATTTGCAGAAGATTTATGGGTGAATTATGAGAATTGGTTGATTTGAGGGTTGCAGAATTTGGGGATTTCCTGATTGTGGTAGCAGTGAACTGGAATTTGGGAAATAGAGTACAGATTTGTGCCAATTTGGTGATTCAAGAGCAGAGTGGAGTGTTTAGAAGGTTGTTTTCCAGTTTTCACTCTTGGTTGCAGATATGGGACGTCGCAGATATATCCCTCCACCAAGGCAGTTCAAAGTCACTGATCAAAGTGAAGATGGGAAGATTGTTTACCGTTCATGGATGATTGAAGATAGCCACAAGGTGACCGACAAGAACAGCCCAATTCCAGAAGTTCCTCCACAACTTCAAGCGGTACACATGCCCGCTCGATTTCACAGGGTGATCACCGGCCAGGTTGGGCCCACGATGCGGTCCCGGACTATTGAGATGACTTCTCCAGCTCCATCTCCACCACAGCAACCTGCTCAAATGCCTACTGAAGAACCTCCATTACCAGATTCAACACCAGTTGTATCACCTGAGAGCAGGCCAGCAAAGAGAAGTCGTCTCCAGCAATCGGCCTCATCTTCACGACCACAGAGGCAGACTTCTTCTTCGGCACCTGCACCATCCACGACACCACGTCGTACTACCCTAGTTGCAAGCAAGAAGAAGGCGGCTTCCTCTCTTCCAAAGGACGTCTCTAAGACGTTCGGTCAACCTGTCCAGCTCCAGCAGCATAAAGAAGAATATGCCGATCTAATGAAAAGAGAGGTCACCCCTTCTTAGTTCATGGACTATGCAGCATTGCAGAAGACCGAGCGGGCTGAGGAGGTGATGACATACTTCCGCCGGATGAATTGAGCACGATTTCCGGAGCTGCACTTCCCCACCTATCCACACCTCACCAGAGCATTCTTGGCCACCTACAGCTTCGAGGATAATGGGGTTGAGAGCAAGCTTCAGAGTACTTTGGCCGGGAAAACCAAGTCCCTCACTTTGAGCCAAGTAAACAGAGCACTTCTCTTTGATGGTCCAGCAGATGCAATTCCTGATGAAAAGCAGGACTTGAGTGAGTTTTGGACGACAATTGTGGCATATGGAAAGGACTTCAATCCTACTTCTTCAAGGAGAGCATCGATCAGAGACCCTGTGATCCCACTAGTACATGACTACCTGGCTCGCACTGTTTTGAGAAAGGGATCTAATGCCAGTGGTGTCCACACACCCGATCTGAGGTACATTCACAGTTTCATTACTGGAACACCATTGTGTGTTGGGTACATGGTGGGTAAGATGCTTGAAAATGATGCACTGAAAACTTGCGGAGCAATTATGTGTGGGGGAATTATTACTGCATTAGCTCGAGCTTACTGGGGGTTCCCAGAGAACCCTACGGGTTTGGAGATTAGTGATGGCTCGACTCTGCTTGGGGAATCAGCGTTAAGAAAATTGGGTTTTCTGAGGAAAGCAGGATCTCGTGGTGAATATCTATCCATCGCCAAATACAAGGAGTGGAAGATTAAGGTCAATCGGAAAAGGGCAGCAAGGGCTGCTAGAGCAACTTCTGCTTCGGCATCATCTCCCGCACCATCAGTAGTCACTCCAACCACGACTCCAGATCCTACACCCATGCCTTTGGGTGCTTCATCATCATCACCATCACCAGCAGCAGCAGGGCACTCTGCCACGAGTGTCAGCCAGGGCCAGCAGTCACAAGCACCTTCAGTTCCGCAGCCAGTAGCTACTCCACCAGTTGTACCAGCTTCATCATCATCTGAAGACGATCTCAGAGCCAGAATAGCTATCTTGGAAGCCAGAGACGCAGAGAAAGATAAGATTATCAAGGAGCTAAACCAGCGTCTAGATGAGAAGCTCGGCACTTCTTCATCGACCCCTCCTTCATAGGAGCTTGTCCCGAGGTTTTTTTTCTTTTTCTTTTCTTTTCTTTTCTTCTTTTCTTTGTGAATAGTGATGATGATGGTCTATAATAATGTTAGTTAGGTGAACCTCTTGGCTTGTCGTGTGTAGTTGTAGACATTGTGGACAATGTCCATCCTGAGTGTGGGGTGTATAGTCTGTGTTCTTGTCGTGTTTTTTGTCGAGTCTTAGTTGTCCACAGTGTCTCGTCATGTGTATAAAAAAAAAAAATTGGCCATTAGGTTGAGCACAGCCAAGCAGCATGCAGTTTGTCTGTGTAAAAAGCAAGCTGCCTGTGCAAAAACTAATGGCTAAAAAAAACCTAAAAATCAGAAAAATTAAAAACAAAACCTTGTACTCTTGTGGTAACATGATGTAAATGACCATTATGCTTTGAAAATGAGTTTGTGCTTGAATGAAATCATCGAAGTCACCCCACTAGTGTTGAATTGCATGGTTCTTCACAATGAACTTAAATGTTTTGACTGACTTGATATGCTTGGAATGAGCTACTCTTTTAGCAACATTCTCTTTTGTGAGGATAGTGTAATGACTTTTGGTGAAATAGTTAGGTGGAGAACATTGACCATTCGACATGTTTGGATACCGTGCTTACTTGCATCAATTGTGAGTTTTTGATTTTGCATTGAGTCTCTCTGTTTTGATTGTCTTATGATGGGGTGAACTGTATCTTTATATAAAAGAAAACACTACCTGACAAGTAAAATATAAGAAAGTTGCCATAACAATTAAAGTGTGGGTAAAAATGCCAAAATCGTGTGAGGCAATCACTCATTGCACATGGGGATGAGAAAAGATTCAATTGAGAATCGGTTCGCGACCGTACGATGTTGCTTATCAAGTACGATCCCCAGTTGAGTGAAGTGCCATTTGAGGATGCAATGACCCTCCACACGGACCGAGGAAAAGGAGTTAAAAGAAGCCCTTATGCGAGTGCTAAGAAGCAGAAATTGCTCTTGCTCGGTCACCGATAGTAAGAAACAAATCCCACTTGTACTAAATACGACCTCTCGGCAAGCAAAAGCAGAAAGAGAGAAAGCCTCTCCTTGTCATAAAAGGTAGTGATGTGCTTAAAGTTAAAATCATGTTTGCGAAAGGCTTCCCCTATTAGTTTTTGAGACTCATGCTTTGTTAATTGCTGATGATTGGTGTAAGTAAGCCAGATTGTCCTCACGAGATATGCGCCTCACTGACGTGGTTAGATTCTCCTAATAATTGTTGCACCATAAGTTGTTAACCACCCAATACTGACGATCGAAATTGAGTGTTGCTATTTGAGTTTTTGATGGATTTGAGTCAGTCAATGTTAAATGGTTGCAGAGACCTTGAGTGTGGGGTGAAAGGTATGATCATGATAGCACAACTTGTCCTTTGAGAAAGAAACTACTGATTACAACAAGAGTACAAGGAAAATTTTGTTTTGTTTTGAGGTTTGATTGTTGAGTCTGTGGTGCGTCATTGTTTTGGATGATTATGTGTTTGTGTCTTTTGAGTCGTTGCTTAGGGACAAGCAACAATTGAGTGTGGGGTTGTGATAATCGGCTTTAACATATTGCATTTTTGGACTTTATGTGATTATCCGTGGTATGTTTTAGCCAATTGGTGCTATTTTAGGGCTCGCTAACCCGGAAATGGTTGAAAAACCATTACTTCCTAATACCATGAGTTTGATATGTTACAGGTGGAGAAAACACGAAAAAGAAGCGATTGTCTCAGGGGGAATTAATGGGCCGAAGGAGTTGGAAATTAATTGGCTGGTGGCGGCTATTTTTGGGACTTTGACATATTAGGAGTGGGCTGGACGAAGGGCAAAGGAGACGGAATTGGACTCTTTTTGGACGGGCCAAGGGAAATTAATCAAGAGGGCTTTTGGCTGGGGAAGTAAAAGGAAAAAGTCTCTGGAGGAGGCAACAATTTAATTTGGGCCATTCTTTAGGTAAAGGAAGAGAGGAGACGAATGAGGGCTGGCAATTATTTGGGGGCTCAATAATTCTTGGGCCGAGATAGAGAGCAGGGCGGAATTATTTGGACGGAACAAAATTCCGAGAGAAGGGAGTTTCTGGGGGAGATCATTCTGGGGAAAAGAAGCAGAGGCGCAGCACAAGAAGCTGGGAACGAGCGGATAGCTTCGTTCGGCGATTGGTGATCGAGATTTCCAAGGCTTGAGCTGAGTTCAACGAGAGCGATTAGTTGGTTGGATTTTCTGAACCGAACTAGTTGTTTATTGTTGATTTAGAACATGATGAACAAAACCCTAATGTTTTATCTTAATTTCGTCATGAACTAAACCCCGAATTCTGGGGGAAACACCATAGGATGTAGCTAGTTCTTGATTTGATGGATTGATTCGTATGTCTTTTCTTCCAATCTCTATTGCATGAAATTGTTTAATGCGTTGTGTTGACTGGCCACCAATACAATGATTTGTAGTTAATTAGGTTATTAGCGACAGTGAAACCCTAATAACTGAACCTATTTCATGTGACATAGTAACTTATCGAAGCGACAGTGGATTAAATAAGGTGCTATGCGGTCTTAAATAGGATATCGGTCTTAAGGCTAAGTGATTAATTCATTGAGCTACGACAGTAGGATTTGAATTGATTATTTAGTACGTAGTAATTCCCGACAGGGATAGCTAGCACCATAGTGATATCCTGGCTGTAGAGATATGGATTAAATTGATTTGAATATGTGAATTAATCTGGATAGGATAGGTAGTGAATCCTGGTGTTTCTCCCAGAGCTTTCTCCATTGAATTTCTCCCGACAATTTTCATTTAGTTAATTTGTTTAGTTTATTTTGCTTTTAGAAATTAGTCTCATTCAACTATTTTCACTTATAGTTTGCTCATAAAATTGATAGAACTTAAGGTTGTACCAGTCCCTGAGAGACGATACCCGGACTTTCCGGTTTTACTACAAGATAGGATTAAGGCATACGCTTTTGCCCTATCACTAGCCACCAGGCACGTGTTAGCAACCTGGTACCTTGCCTCCTTGCCAGCTTGGTACCCTGTCAGTTTGCCACCAAACTTGTCTTGTCGGCTTGGTACTCGACCAGCTTGCCACCAAGCCATCATCATTTTAGTCAAAGTTCTAAAGACTTAATTGCATACCCCCCGACTTGTTATGCTTATGTCTTGACACCTAGCCTATTAAGATTGGCCGACCATTTAGATTAAGGAAAGGAGGCGGCAGGGCACTGAGACTACGGAGTGGTGGTGGGCCACTTAGGTCAGGGAGATGGAGCTCAGCCACATAGACCAAAAATAGAATCAATCAGGCCCAACTCGCTCATTTTATGTTTAATGTTCAGCTAGCCTTATAAAGCCGCCAAGTTGCAACTCTCAAGCAGAGAAAACCATATTTCTGAAACGCGAAACTCAAAACTGCTTTTCACTATTGAGGTTTCTTTGTACAATTTGGCTATAGAAAGCAGAGTTATTCTATTATTAGGAAAGAGATCCGTGTGGACTGTGGAATGTCTAGTCGTATTAGGCACCTCAATTAGGAGACCGGAATGTACGCACAACATTATTACGTATAACCCTACACTTACCATTTATGAAATGCAAGTAATTTTCCACCAATTAATTTTAAGTATTTCTTTGGTATTAAGTCGTAGTTTAATTTTTTTTATACAGATAAATCTGATTAATTATGTTCTTCAAAATAACATCCATTTGATAAAAAAAAATTTGAGGCTAACTCCACTAGAACTAGAACACCCCAACTATAAGAACTTATCATTTTTATCTTCAAGTATTCAATATGAAAATTCTATAACGACATATGAGACTATTGTGTCATTTGTATGCGGAAGTTTTTGTTGACCATTAGATATAACGATTGACCAAATGGTGCTCCACTCGATATTGACTTTTGGTGACGTGGCACAAACGTGTTAGCTACTTTGATGCCATGTCATTGACACATCATATTATTTGTTATTTAAGATTTTAAACTAAAAAGCATCAAAAGTAATAATAATAATAATAATAATAATAATAATAATAATAATAATAATAATAATAATAATAATAATAAACATCATCCCTTCTCATTTCCGTCCTCCTTGCAATGTCTTCCTAATCGGCACATCGCCACGAGCGGCTCCCCCTTCTCTACTACTCCACCCGTCAGTGCTTCTCAAAGTTTCGACCACGGAATGTGAGGATCGGGTGCGGGGAAAATACTCGATCCCGCAGACTGCCATTGCATGCCTCCGCACGTGCTGCTCTGTCAGAGGAGGATAAAAGCTATGCTATGGTACCTATCACGGCGGTGAACGCAACGCTCGAAGTGGAAGATAATCATAATGGCCCGTGAATTGAGCCTCAGCCTCAGGTGAACTATTCGTCTGTCCAGTAAATTCGTTGTCCAGGAGCACACCTTTGATAGCGGATATGGAGATGGACACCGACGGATTCAGGACACGGTAGAGCACTGGACCACATTTAAAGAAAGGCGGAGAGAACACGAAAACGAATACAAAAACAAAATATTTACAAGTACTATATTCGTTTTTGGATCCAGACAGGGCTGATGCTTTGAGATGTTGAGGATGATTGGAGGACTTACAGTCCTTGTAATCTATCCGACTATTGGAGTACTTGTCTGTCTTATGTCCGTATCAGGCGCTGACAAGGAGGGGATGCTGGGGCTGGACGATCTGGTGGAAGCAGGGGAAGAGGAAGACAAGCTGCGAGGCTTGGAGGAGGTTTTCCGCCTGAGAGCGAAGCTCATTAAGCTTGGCCATGATCTCGCGATTCGATTTGAATGGCGACGAGTTACGGGTCATGAATGATGCTGCTTTGATGAGTTTGATGATTGCAAAACCGGACAAAACCCCAAATCAATTCCATCCATTCTTCACAATTGTCTATTGCATATATTGTTACTTACTGTTATGACACGAATGGATCCATTGATTACTCCCTCTTTCCATGATGAAGAGAGACAAGAAAGCATCGGCGAGCCGGCTTTTCAAGGTTCTGGTTTTCGTTCTCATTCTCCGAACATATAGCTGTCTGAGACGGCCAAACTTGTAGCAGACTCCAGATTGGGCGAGAGAGATCTATTCTAAGCTGTAGCATAATCCAATAATTGGGTCGGGCGTAGAGGTGGCAAATGGCAATTAGGATCGAATCCATAAATTCAATCCAATCCATCCACCAAATTATCCACATAATCCAATCCATTTAAATCCAATCCATTTGATCCAATTCATTTGATTCATGAATCCACTAATCCAATCCACGAACTCACGAATCCAATCCAATTGCCACCTCTAATCGGGCGGGTTTCCTGGATCAGACAGAGTACATACATACAATAATTTCTTAGAAGAAGAATGAAAAGGACCTGGCGAGGAATCTGGTATTTTGAAGGCCAGGTTCTCTCGGGGGCTCAAATCTGTTTTCCATTTTGCTGGCGCCAGCACAAGGAAATTATTGCTCTCTTTTTTATTTTTATAATGAAAATAAAGAAGCTAGAATAAATGCATGGTCTAAAAATCTTTATGATACACCTCATGTATACTAATAATTTAAACCAAACTTACCAATTATATATACTAATAATTTTTCTTGTTGTTTGTAGCAATAAATAATAATAAGATTATTGTGATTAATAATAATAATAATAAAGGAGAGCCTGAAATGGATTGAACTTCATTCCTTTGCCTAGTTCTAGTTGGACACGATGCCCATAAATAGGATATTAAATTCCATAAATAATCCGTTGCTATCTTCGAGTGCAGCCAAGATGCTTATACGGCTATATCTATGAATGATTAGACTCGACAGAGACAGTGTTTTCCTACGTTCAGTCTCCTTTCATTTGGCCTGCTTGCCCTCCCCCAAGTACACGCCCATTTCCTCTCTCCTTCTTCTTCTTTCTTCTCTTCCTCCTTCGTCTTCCTCGATTGTCCGCAGAAGAAGCAGAGAATAGATCAAGGGGGGATCAAGTTATGTCATAAGTGGGAAGAGCAGTGAGCTGCTGCAGTGATCATTCTGGTAGACAAGGCTAAATAGACTGAAAGCCAACAACAAACAAGATGGGAATGATCAAACTCAATGAAAGAAGGGTGAGTCCTGAGATTATGGTGGAACCAACACCTGCTGCTGCTGCTGCTGCTGCTGACTTGGGTATGTATCCTCTTTCTGTCTCTAACTGACATGCGTTGCAATGATAATGATTTGACAACCAACCCAGATTCTCAACCAACCTGACCATCTACCTGCATATACATCTACCATGCTCTTCCCACAGACTCCAGCAGCAAGGAGGAGAGTTTTCAGGACTCTCGAGCCTATTTGGCTTCGGATTCTGAGGATGATTACTACAGTGTCAAAGGTGGTTAGCCTTCATCACTACACAGTCTCTCTATCTGGAAACTTATCCATATATCATTCTTTGTAATATTGTCTCTCTGTCGTCCGTTATCCTTTGATACATCTCAAACCAATGTAATTCTCATGTGCACTAATATGAGCAAAAAAAAGTGCATGAATTTGTGCGAAAAATCTAATCGTCACTCTAATTGTTTCCAAAATGTGGCAGGTACTCCAAGTGTGGCTTCAAGCAGGCCGGGAACTCCCCAGAGAAGGAGAATATGCATCAAGAATATATTCTACCGTTCGATGCTGGAGCGCAGCAAAATCCATATGATTCCACCACCACCACCAACAACAACAAGAGCAACAACAATTGGCCACGTCGAAGCACCCGCACCACCAGCAAGGGAACAGAAGCCCCTCATTGAATTCTTCACAGATCCTTACTGGATCGAAGAGATCAGCACTGATGGAGACGTCAGCGGTGGGGCTCATCCAACAATCACCACCACCACCAGTAAGCAGCTGAAGCTGGTGGAGTTCCTTCAAGACAGTTTCTGGAAGAAGGAATTTTTCCTAGCTCCATCCCCACATTCCAGGAAAGCAGCAGCAGCAGCATCTTCTTCCCCTGTCCCAGGTGGTGCTGTTGTGGTCACAGGTCTGAAATCTGGGAACAAGAGGGTTCAGAATGATGGATCATCATCTAAATCTGCTAATGATGATCACGACCAGCGCCATGGCAGCAGCTGCTGCTTTCCCAGCTTTGCACCCAGGTTCTGGTCCAAGAAGAGAAAGACCAAGGTTGCCCCTTAAAAGTTAAAAGTGGCAACGAACTAAAAAGCTGCCTGCATACACCACCAATTTTCTGCGGCTGCTGCTTCTGTTCTTTTTTCTGATTCATTCGCTGAGTTATGGGTGTGTTTTTTTTTCTGTTCCTTTTTTGTGCTGGAACTTCCATTGCTATCATTTGTTGATTTGGGCAAAAACGTTCTTTTTTTTTTTTTTTTCTTCTTCTTTTGATACTGCACTATTATTATGACTTCCTCTTCCTTTTCTTTTGATACTGAACTATTATTATGACTTCCTCACCATTTATCATGGGAGCAGAAGAAGAAAAAAACACATTTGTTTTGTGCTTCTTTTTAAACTTAGCATTCCTAGACATACCGGCCGATTGCTGCATCGAAACGGGAAAGGGAAACGAAAGCATAAACAGAGGGAATGATGCAGTAAGGTACTCACAATCACAGAGAGGCCGCTGCAACTCGATTGCCGAGCGACTCTGCTGTCGTGCTACTTCTGAACTACAGGTCCATTGATAAACCGTTCATCTTTTTTCTTTTCTTTTTTGTTTACCGACAGGCGACAATCCTAACAAAACCAGTTTTAAAACAGTTTATGGAGCTAAACAAATTGAACTATAACATATAATAATAATAAAATAGTAATAGTAATAGAGAAGTACAATCAATAGGGGCTGTATAATAATAATAATAAAATAGTACTTGTCAAAAAACATATATATGTATGGGACAAAAAGGGTGAAGGTATTGAAAACTACTAGTACTACATCTACAAGCTGAAGCTGCTGCTTTGTTAGGGCGAAGCAAGAATCACAAGCTAATCACGTTTTGCCGATCGGAGGGAGCAACACATTGCCACAAGGAGCGATATGATGGGATGTTGGCTGCATCAACGCCAAGGGCAGCAAGGTTTCGTCCATATTCCTGTTCATACAGCAAAAAAATGGAATCGGGCAGAGATTGAGTTACCAAGACACTAGAAAATGATGTTTTATTACCGAAAAAGAAACTTAACCTTTTACCTGGATGTCAAGGAACAATTGCATGCACATTTTGTCCGTGTCTGATATGCTGTGGTCCGACACATCAGAGCTCGTTCCAGCACGACGCTGGGCTCCCTGCCGAATTTTCTGGAGTGAAGACTCCGTTTTCCTTGCCTGAACAGAGGGAGAAAGAGAGAGTGGGGTAGTCAGGGAGGGAGGTGTGAATGCAAAGAGTTATGAAACGGAAATTATGTGGTTCGACCAGGCCAATGGTTTTCGTCGAAGATACTAACCAGACTAACGAGCTCAGTAGCTAATTTGCTATAGCAATCAGTTATTGCGATTGCGGTACCGAGAAGTAACTCTTTCCTGACTTCCTCGGTCAGGTAAGTCGTAGCACGCTCCCCCTCCAGAAAAGCCTGTGATCCATACATATGCCGAGGAAGTGTTGGAGTATTGTTTGAAGTGACCAGATCTGACTGTGCGGATATAAAAAGTCAAAGCAGAAAGTTGTAAGCAAAGACCATATACCTTTACTGGACGCAATAGCCCAGACACATAGGGCGAATGTCTCACAGGAAGAGGCTTGTTTGTCATCCTGTATGTCGCAGTTATCCCCTTCAATTGTTTCAAGTCCTACATGATATTGAAGCAAGAAATTAAACACTACTTACATCATTGATGCAAGTACACAGTCAAACAGCAAGAAGTTACACTCAAACGGGTAATCAAAGTCAACAATCATCATCGAAACCACCAAGGTCCAATACTTTATTCATTTTATAGCATACCTCTTCAGCCTTGTCCTTCAGGGTGTCTATAACAGCCTTCATGACTGGTAGTGATAAATCATTCAGAGACCTTCCACCTTGAAGAATGCTTTGTCTTATTAGGTCAATGAAGTCCGAGGAACACGAGGATAAAAGTTCCACTACATGCTCGAGGTAGTTCCCGCAGACTTCTGCGGAAAGATTCTTAATGTCGTGAATGATCTGCAGACATCAAAAAAGGAAAGATAAAAAAAAAATATATGTATATATATCATTCTTGGAATGTTGTCCGCACTAAAAGGTCATGCAAATTGAAGGGAGGAGGTCCACAACTTCAGTCATAGAAGGTAATAATGAGTGAGGTTGTTATGAGCAATCCAAACTTTAGAAAATCAGTAGACCAATAAACATGATGCAGTAAACTTCACCCCATGATCCATACATAAATGAAATCATCAAGAGCGGCTGAAATTGCCCATTCGCATCCAGGCGTTGAGCCTGTACTGCCAGTTTCCCGAGCAGCAAGTCCAGATGACAGCCAATTCGAATATCTGCTCGAATATTTAGAACCATAACTCTCCACAGTTATTTTTCATATAAACAAATCAAAGGTTAGGTCATTGAGGAAAGAAAAACATTCATCAAAGCAAGACTATCAAATATTTCCTTGTGTTGCTAAAAATACCAATTTACTAACCTTGACAGAAGCTGCAAGGTTAAGCGAAGGAATTTGTCAGAGCAAGAAATGATAAGAACATCTTCTCTCCAGCAAGATCTCAGGCTCTCTAGAAGAGTAGCACTCTGTTTTAATGTTAATGGTGGGGAAATATTATCATCAGACAAAAACTTCTGTTGCACAGGGACAAGGCTGGTTGCTGCAAGAGCAGTCTCTAGACCACCAGCTATCTCCTGAAATCTGAAATGTTTCCAAGGGCCTAGCATCAACTTATTTCGCTAGCCACTGTAAAAGCAAAAATAAACACACCTGGAATCTCCATACCTTAAGGAAAAATAAACTCCAACGTTCCATAGCTTCATGAATTCTACGTATACTGGTTCTGCTCTGAATTTTGTAACAGCAGATCTGGATGGACAATAGCCTTGCATGACAATGGGATGTTATAAATATAATGAACTTATAGCTTAATGTAATCACAACACTATGTTCCGTTGATTTCACTTATTATTCATTAGCCCAAGAACGATCATAATGATGTCTTTGTGACACAAGAAAGAAACTAAGTTGTTCGCGTACCTTCGAGATATGCCAAGAAATCTAAGCTTGATTTGTAATTTCTAAGGAATTCCAACGGTCGACCAGGTGAGAAGGCACCAGGCTTTCCCTTTTGAATTGAGGAGAGGACTTCTTTCAGAATGGAGTTGGAGAGGAAGTTGAAAACGTGCAACCCGGAATTTTCTATGGATAGCCAACCCATCCCCAAGTAACAACAAGGGAACAACAGAAAAAATTAGTAAAACCCATATTCTAGTTACACCTAACCAAGTACACGGATGAACATGACAAACAATAATCTCATGGAAAGTTAGATGATGTTTGACATGCAAGCATCTAGATGGATCATCAAATGACAAAGCTACCTCATAACTGTTTTCTGTCTTTTTAAGGCAACTCAAACAACTAGTTTCACAAAAGGTAAGCACGATATACCTTCAGAAGCAATATCTAGGAGGAATTTACAGTTTTTCTGGATGCATTGCTTGATCTGCAGATAATCAGTTTCAAGAATAACTGATGAAACCCCTGCACCCCCAGCTGAAGGTTCATGTGGAATAATTTTATGCATTAGAGGAGCTACGATTGTGGTGCGGAAAATCTCTTCCGCACTTTTGGTGTTGTCAATGGCAGCATATGCGCGTAAACAATTGTAAATGGCATTGTCATCATGATTTTCCAGCCCATTCACAAAACAGTGTCCTAAACTGGCATCCAGTAACTGACTTGCACTTTGAATCCTCTTCTCCATGTTATCAATGAAAGGAAGATTCTGTACTAGCATAACAGAGAAGAGACAATGAGCACATAAAAGAGTACACACTCCTCTATTAAAACACTTTAAAAACAGCAGTCAAGAGAAAGGCTAAAAATTTTATACCACAGGCAGATTGGTACTGAAGAAATACAAGGAAATCCGAGAACAGACCTGTGCGTGAGCAATATAGAACTTCAGCCGATTCATCTCGCTAGCAATTCTCTCCAGAAGCATGCTTTGAGTTTCTCTAAGATTCGCCCCGTTCTCAGTTGGCGGCACATAATTGCCATTGCTCAAAGCATTCTTCCCAATCAGATTAGCATCTCCATTGGACAAATCAGCAGGAACGCTTGGTAGCTCCTTTATAAGTTTCTCAACCTACATTCAATTCAGCCATCGCCCGATCCGAATTTCAAACGGTGATTCAATTCAAGGATCTGAAAACAGATTTGGTAAAGCGAATTCAATTTTTAGGGGGCCACATCTTACCTTGGAAACAACATGGAAGGTGTCCAAGAGCAGTTCCAAGACCTCTCGAGCGGCAGCAGCTTCGGATCTCTGCTTCAATCCATTTCTGAGAGAAACAAGAGAGCCTTCGACGCTGCCCCTGAACCCCTCGATTTTTTCCCGGAGCTCCAAAAGCGGAGCCCGCATCCGGACCACGGCGGCGTCTACATCGACAAGCTTGGTGCTGAGGTTGACGAAATCGGCGTAGTCGCGGTTGATTAAGTCGATGAGCTCGTGGTTGAGGGAAGCCAAGTGGCTCTGAAGCTCGGAGCGAAGGTTGTCGAAGGGAACAAAGGTACGGAGCTCAGAGATGTAGGATTCGGAGTCGAAGTTAGGGGAGAGGAAGAGGTTGGGCTTGAACCAGAGTGGGTGGCCATCTAGCGGCTCGGAGAAGAGGTCCGTGGCGGATCTCGGCGGCGTTTGAGAGGGAATTGTATCCGCCATCGGAGTTGAGTTACTGGGTAGTGTTAGTTGTGGTCGCGAAGAGGAAGATCGAAGATCAGATCGGAGGGGAAGCGAAGGAGCTGCCAAATTCTGGTCGCGCTGCCGTTTTCGCAGATTTATTTAGTTAGAATAAGAAGCCAGTGATCTGTGGGTAATTCACCTAAAAGTACACGATAACTTTGCATTTCCTACGGTCACAATGTTTTACTTTTTGCACAATTCCATAGGACTGGGCATGCGGGCGGATCATCCGCGGGTTTCGGCCGACCCACCCGCATTTGACCCGAATTTCGTTAAGTGGGTGGGTATGTGGGTGGGTGACGGGTTGCGCTGGGAGCCATCCGCCGGGTGATGGGTGGGTTGTGGGTGAGTGTGCGGGTGACCCGCTCAACCCAACAGCAAAAAAATCAAAGTAGTTGGCGCTAGAGAGAGGAGAGTGGAGACGTTAGATATAAACTCGGACTGCTCCTGGAGTTTGAACCTCAAAGCCAACCTTCCAAATAGAGATCCCCTCTTCTTCCCTTTACTTTTTCCTCTAATTCTTGTGCCTAGATCACCGCTCTTTCCTTTGTGGAATTATTTTCCTTAGTTCCTTGCACCTAATAATCGTCTCAATCTGTAGAAAACTCTTTTTTTTTTTTTTTGATCAAATCTGTGAGAAGTTTTATTACTCAGAACTTGCAGTTACATCGTCCAGCAGTAGCTAATCAACTAAACAAATCGGTGGCCTATCATACCAAACTTCTTTCTCATTCTCTCTAGTCTCTATGTGAGCCATGATGTGAGCAGCCTTGTTACACTCTCTAGGAACATACCGCCAAGCTCCTCCTCCCATTTCTCGAAGTAGTCTCAGAATATTTCGACATATAATGCCGATTTCAGTGTGGATGGTGTCCGCCTCCTCCAGCTTACGGATTAGCGAGAGACAATCTGTTTCCAGAATCATGTTCATCATATGGGACTCCTGGGCTATCTGCAAACCAAACTCTGCCGCTAGAGCTTCAGCCATTTCGGGATCGTAACTCCCCGGGATTTTCTTAGCTGCAGCCAGCATACACTGCCCCTCGGCATTCCGAATCACAACGCCCAATCCACTTCCTCCCGATGGGAGTACTCCCGCATCCGTATTCACCTTCAGTAATCCCTGCTGGGGTTTTTGCCATATCTTGAGATAGGTACTTTCCTCCCTGTCTTCTTCGCGGTTTTGGTGCTCCCTATAATTATCAATCCATAACTTTGCTCGGGAAACAATCTCATGCTCACTCAACCTGAAGCCGTTGAAGAGGTGGGCATTGCGTTCCTTCCATAGGAACCATAAAAGAACCGCCCAGTCTTCCAGTTCCCTCTCAGTCTTTGTTTCCATGACCGCCTTCAGCCACTCGTAGCAGCTGTCGGAAGTGCGACATAGAAAACAGTCCGCCAGCTCCGAGTTGCGCCACAATCTGGATGACCATTCACACTCTCCAAATCTGTGTACCTGGGTCTCCCTTGCATTGCAAAATGGGCATTCATCACTCCATCTTTTACTCTTCACAGCTATATGGTTCCCAGTGGGCAGTATATCACGGGCAAATCGCCAGAGAAAGTGTCTGACTTTGGGTGGAATCCGCAGCCCCCATATGCGCTTCCAGACACGAGTTTCGCCCACCATGGTGATGTTTTCCTTGACCTTAAACTCCTCCAGCCAGAGCTTGTAGGCTTCCTTTACACTGTACTCCCCCGACGAGCTCCATTTCCACACCAGTCTGTCTTGCTCCATCGGGTCTCGAAGAGGTATGGTGCGAATGACCTTCGCTGTTTCCGAGGAGAAGCAGGCTTCAAGGAGCGCTTCATCCCATTGATCCGCGTTCGGGGAAATCAAGTCCCTCACCACTGCGTCAACTGGTAGGCCTATCGGGGTCGTCTCCACAAAAGCCGACGTTGGCTTCGGGAGCCACTGATCGCCCCAGATCCTGATCAAAGCGCCATTTCCCACTCGCCATCTTAATCCGCTGTTTAAAAAATCCTGAGCACTGATCAGACTCCGCCAGATAAAGCTTGGGCGATACCCCAAGGATGCCTCCAACACCGAGCTGTTCTTATAATATTTTGCTCTCAGAATCCGCGCCGTTAGAGATTCTGGGCGCTGGTGGATTCGCCAGAGCTGCTTTGCCAACATCGCCGTATTGAAGCCATGTAGATCACGCAATCCAAGGCCCCCCTCCTCTTTTGCACACGCCATTTCCACTTGTCGGATCCAATGCGCTCTTCGTTCCGTTCCTTTTTGGCCCCAGTAGAAATTTGTAATGAGGCTTTGCACTTCGTTAAGGACGGCCGTAGGCACACGAAACACTGACATAGCGTATGTAAATTGGGCCTGTGCAACAGACTTGATGAGAACCTCGCGACCCGCCACTGACAAGACCTTCTCCTTCCACGATTTCAGCTTCTTCCTTACCCTGTCAATAATGCCCTGAAAGATCTCCTTTTTCGAATGGCCAACCACCGTAGGGAGACCCAAATATTTCTCATGTTTTTCAACAATCGCCATCCCCATCACACCACTGACCATCAGACGTTGGTGCGGTCTAACGTTGCCACTGAAAGAGACTGCTGATTTCCGGAAATTGACCTGCTGCCCCGATTCTTTTTCATAGGCGAGTAGAATTTCTTTTAAGTTACAAGCTTCCCCCTCCGTAGCTCTGCCAAAAAATATACTGTCATCGGCGAAGAAGAGATGTGATACACAAGGCGCCCCTGCTGCAGCTTGAATACCGTGGATCTTCCCTGCCTGTACAGCTTTTTTTGTGAAAGCCGACAAACCCTCTGCACATAGCAGAAAGAGATACGGGGAGATTGGATCGCCCTGTCTTAAGCCTCTTTCCGGAATAAAAGTTTGGGACTGATGGCCATTGACCAGCACTGAGTATGAAACTGTCCGGACACACATCATTATCCACTCAATCCATTTACCTGCGAAACCCATTCTCTGCATAATATTTTCCAGAAACCACCATTCCACCCGATCGTAGGCCTTTGCCATATCGATCTTTGCTGCAAAAAAACCTGGTCCCTTACTTTTGTTCTTCTTCTTCATTGTGTGGAAACATTCAAACGCCGCCATTATGTTATCAGATATAAACCTGCCAGGAACAAAGGCACTCTGTTCCTGAGATATGACACCATCTAGTAAGACCTTCAGTCGGTTTGCCAGCACTTTTGCGATCAGCTTATACAGGACATTGCACAGGCTTATTGGCCGAAATTCTTGTGGTGTTGTAGGCTTCTTCGTCTTTGGGATGAGTGTTATGAGAGTATGATTAAGATTCTCCGGCATAACTCCTGTATCCAGGATCCGGATCACTGTATCCACTACATCATCGCCAATGACGTTCCAGTACCTGCGAAAAAACAAGACAGTCATTCCGTCAGCTCCTGGGGCCTTTCGTTTGCCCATTTGCTTCAGCGCCCTCACAACTTCATCGCGCTCCCATGGCCGGGTTAGCATAACGTTTTGTTCGTCGGTGATGGTCCTATCAATGGCATCCAGAACTGGGGTAGCGGCCGGGACGTCCCCTGCATGGAAAAGAGATGTGAAAAAAGACACCATGCATTGCGAAACTTGGTCTGTGCCGACGCTCCATCCACCACTGCTATCCTTCAGCTTCCGGATTGTGTTTCTCCGTCTTCGAGCTGTTGCTTTCCTATGGAAAAAATTGGTGTTCTTATCTCCCGAACGTAACCAGTCCGCATTTGATCGCTGCTGCCAATATAATTCTTCATTTCCTTCCAACTCCAGCAATTCCGCTTCTAGCTGCTTGATTTGTGCAACCACTTGTGGTCCTTTCCTCGCTCGATCAAGTGCACGCAGGGCCCTCCTTATGCGTTCCTTTTGTTTGCCAAATTGGGGAAATGTAGCTCTACTCCATTTATCCAGTTCATTCCTGCAAAATAGAAGTTTTGTTAGAGCATCACCTCGGCCACCCCGCCTCCAAGCTTCCTCAATCACCGCCGGGCAGTCCGTATGCTTTGTCCAATGGGCCTCAAAACGAAACATCCATCCCCATTTCGGTTCAACATCTTCATCACCATTCGTGTCACAAACAATTGGGCGGTGATCAGACTTGAATTTGTCAAGGTGTCGCACTACCGCCTTGGGGTAGAGGTCACCCCACTCTAGCGATGCCAGGAAACGGTCCAGTCGTTCCTCAATAAAGCCACCAGTCGTTCTATTATTGACCCAAGTGAATTTATGTCCTTGGAACCCCAGATCCTAGAGCCCCGTCGTCAACAGCGAGTCCTTAAAGGCTGCCATGGCCGCTGAGTTAGTTGGCCGACCTCCTTCCTTCTCATCGCTGTCCAGAATCTCATTAAAGTCACCTCCGCGGAGCCAAGGCCCCTCCCAATGGTGAGAAAGGCTTGCCATTAACTCCCACGTTCTATACTTCTCCCCATCCTCTGGCCACCCGTATATGCCAGTAAACCTCCAGACTTTGTTACTTTGATCAACCACTTTTACATCAATATGGTGAAGAGACCGCGTCATTACCTCGATCTCAGTCTCCTCGCGCCACCATAGACTAAGTCCGCCTGCTCTCCCACCTCTAGACCTGTCGGTAGCAAAGCTCTTGCCAAACTTATAGTCCAATTCAAGACGTGTAACTTCATTTTCTTCTTCGGTCTGCTTGGTTTCCATAAGGAAAACCACATCTGGGGAAATTAATCGCAAAAGCGATTTTAGCGACTTCACTGCTCGCGTACTCCCCAATCCGCGGCAGTTGTAGCTGAGGATCCTCATCTATGACCCAAAGGGGATGGGCTCCCCGCGCCATTTCGTTGTGGTATATTGTTCCGCCCACCATCACCTTCTCTAAATTTTTCACGGTTACTCTCCTTACCCAGCTTTCCACCCTGCTTCAGAATGCTTTGTTTCGGCGCTGGGTTTTTCCCATGGTTTTGCTGGGGTGCAACTTCATTTCCTTTCCCAATTGGCATATTGCTCTTTTTAGTGGTCAAACCACGACCCTGACCCACTATATTTTGTTCTTCGCCTTTGGATGTATCCACCTTCTGTGCTTCTTTATTGTTCACTTGCTTTGCATGGCTCGTCGACGTAGTTTCTTCTATATTTGTCCTTTGAGTCACCTTGCGTCGCGTTACCTCTTCATGTTTTTTCCCAGGTGTCCTATACATGTTTCGTTCGACCTCCGCAGGCTTGTCTGTTTGCGTCTCATCTCCCAGCACCTCAAACCGATTATGCTCTTCGTCCATATTACCCATCCGCTTTTGGATATCTCCCTTCGAACCAAAACCATTACCTCGTTTTTGCATCCGCCTGTCCCTACGTTTCACCATCATCCAGTCTCCATAGACAGGTCCCTTCTCTGGTTCAACATCTTGCGTTTCTGGTACCATCTCAACCGACTCCGCTACCACCTCAATAGGGTTCTTACAGTGGCAGTGATTAGTCGGTCTCCCATAAGTCCCACAGTCCGTGCATATGTTCTCAAGTCCTTCATACTGGATTAGGTACTCGACGCCTTCAATTTTGTATTTCGATAGCAACGGCTTCATTAGGTCCACCTCCACACATACTCGGGCAAATTTGCCTCTTGCACCCTCCTCTGTAGCCCTGTCAACCCGTGTTGGATTTCCGATCAGCTTTCCGATTTTCATAGCAGCTTCCTTGTTAATGAACTCTATCGGTAGCTCCGGGAGCTGTACCCATACCAGTGTTGACGTCACTTCGGTCTTCCATGGGTTAAAACCCTTAAACCATCGCATCACTGTTAAGTAAGTCTCTCCCATCATCCACGGCCCCCCATTTGTGGCTATCTCATAATCCTCCTTTCTCCTAAAACGAACCAGATAGTAGCCGTTCTTTATGTCTGAAATCTGAATATCACCATGTTTGGCCCACAGGAAGTTAAGACGACGGGATAGCGCCAGATACGGAACCTTCCTCCCCAAGCCTTTCACCACCAAAGCCGAACGCCATTCTCTTCTCCACCTTATCTTCTCCGCTGCCGTGAAAGAGACAGTTGGGCATAAGGGGTCGTTTTCCATCTCATCAGCCATGTCATCCTCTTCCCTGTCCGCCTACACCACATCTTCTGTGTCGGATTCAGCTATGTACCAGGTATCTTGTTGAACAACGTCACTGAATCGTCTCCTTGTTCCATCTTTCCACACAGGGTTCCCCGTCGTTTGATTACCGTTCGCCGTCGTAGAAAACTCTTTCATAATAGAATTTTTGTCTAATTTAAAACTAATTCGACATTTTTTGCCCTATTTCAACTTCTGGTTTCCCTCGATGATTCTCTTCACCTATTATCATGTCAAGTTGACTCCTTTATATTATATGCATTGTGATGTGGGTGAACCCACAAACCCACCCGCATCATCCACCATCCGCCCGACCCAACCCGAGACTAAATGTGGGTGGGTGGTGGGTTAAAAATTATCAATCCGTTTAAGCGCAAGTGGGTGCATTTTATGGTAAAAATCCACCCGACCCACCCAATGCCCACCCCTACAATTCCATAATAGATAATACACGTTTGATACAAAAAGGTCACAACTCACAATGTTAAGTTCAATCTTTTTTATGGGTTAATTGCAAGGTTGGTCACTGAGTTTACTAAAAACGTTTATGTTTGGTCACTGCAAATATTTAATTTCATTCATGGTCACTAAGATTAGTTCAATAGTTCAAGTTTGGTCACTCTCCGTTAGTCTCCGTTAGTTTTTGCTGATGTGACAGTCAACTATTATAGTTGACCGTTAAATGAGTGACGTGACCATTAAAAAAATATTATAAAAATAAAATTTAAACATTTACTATTTCCACCTCATTTTACAATTATTAAAAAATAAATCTTAATTCCTATTATTCTATAAACAAAAACAGGGGACAAAACATTATTTCCTCGCGCCTCCTTCTCTGCATATATTCGGAATCGGTAAGGGATTGCGGTTAACTTTGCAGTTTACGAAATTGGGACTCTGAGTGCGGCAGTTCTTCAGCCGGAGAGGTTGAGGGCCGAATAGTAACCAAAGGCAGCGGAATGAGCGGGGCAGCGATGGAAGGAGGTGTTTGTGTTGGTGCCGACGGTGGTGGAGGAGGAGGAATGGAGATGAGGAAGATTCTTAATTGCTCGTTTCTTCAAGCTTTCCTCCCACACAGACACCACTTAACTGCCCCTTTCTTCAGATCCTTTTGGGCATAACTACCTGAATGGCTAAACCTCGCCCTAATTTATTTTATCGCACTAACTTTAAAGTCTAAAATTACTTAAAGAATCTTAAAGAATCAACTACAAAATTCACAAAACAAACAATCCCTATCTCCTCATCGTGAGAAAATACATCTCCCAGGAGATGCCCGTCTACCTGGTGGTGGCCATTAGAAAGCTTTGAGCTTCGACTTCTTCTCCGATCGACCGTTCATCACTTGAGTAACAGAAAAAAAAAATTAGTCCAACAAAATTGGAAAAGAATTAAATTGATGAGAATTTATAAATCTGCAGGGAGTATAATTTAATTTGGAAACCTAACTGAGAGATGATCGAAGCGCTATGGTTCCAGTGGAAAGTGAAGTAGCTTAGGATGTATTTCTCGAGTTTCTCCACCAGCTTCCCGGACAGCTTTCGCCCCTTTGTCGCTGTCGTTTCTGGTGAAGTAATCGCAAATGTTGTCCTCGAATCCCTCGATTTTCCTCAGGTAGTCGTACGCCATCTTGCACAATTGTTGGCACTCGCTCGGATATGAGAACTCTACTGCCTCACCACACAGTGCGAGAACCTCTCCACCTTCCTGCCGCTGCCTCATCCAGCCTCGAGATGACTCGCTTGCTTACTCTCAGTCTCCGCGGTAGTAATCGCCACGACCGCGATGACGAACAGAGCATATCCCAGTCTCTGCAGGAGCTGCATCGCCAGATTAACGTTGTTATCTCCCCCCGGAGATGGCCCTAGTACACCAATTCAATTGAAAAGGAGATTGAGGAAAGGAAATCAAAAGCGGCAATAGGGCACACATCTCCTCTGTTTTTCTTTCTCTCTGGTTCCCTTCTCTGTTTTGATTCCGCAACGGAAAACGGAGGTGAGAATTTGCTTGTTTTTTCCCCCCTCAAATAAAGTGTTGTTTGTTTAAATAAAAGGTTTAAAAAATAAAAGGATACAGATGTAATTCTAATTTTTAAGTTAGGGCGATTATAGTAAAATCTAGGGCGACACTTAGCAACTCCCATAATTACTCCCTAAATATTTACTGATTGCACATTTCACCCGAAATTGTTGCCCAAATCATCCATCTTTTAATCTTACTTATTTCTTTCCGTGAATGAATCAGAAACAAAAGAAAAAAACAAGTTATACATCATTGAAAGCATAGATGATAGATGCCCTCTCCATAATGAAAACCAAAATCATCACATCACCCTAATGAAAGTTAGTGATGAACTAATGGTGGGTAACATTCTCGTCTTAAGTAAAAAGACTTA
Organism: Linum tenue; assembly: GCA_946122785.1. Lineage (NCBI taxonomy): Eukaryota > Viridiplantae > Streptophyta > Magnoliopsida > Malpighiales > Linaceae > Linum > Linum tenue. Next base: position 34,603,693 of record CAMGYJ010000007.1, read on the forward strand.
AAAACTTCCTTAATTTTTTTTCAGTCGGTAAGAAGAAAAAAAAAGAGAGAGAGAAAAGAGGTCTAACCATCATAGTGACAATATTTAACATTTAAAAAATAAAATTTGAAATAAAAAATATTCATTCTCTCCATCGCTCGACTTGCAATGGTATTATTCAAGTTTGTAATAGGAATAAAGTTTTATTTTTAATTTTTGTAAATGAGGTGGAAATTGTAAATATTTAAATTTTATTATTTTAATATTTTTTAATGGCCACGTCACTCATTCAACGGTCAACTATAATAGTTGACTGCCACATCAGCAAAAACTAACGGAGAGTGACCAAACTTGAACTATAGAACTAATCTTAGTGACCATGAATGGAATTAAATATTTTCAATGACCAAACATGAACGGTTTTAGTAAACCCAATGACCAACCTTGCAATTAACCCCTTTTTTATGGTATAACAAAAAGATAATTTCATATTTTGTTAGTTTGTTACACTCAGCACTTCATGTCACCAAAATTATTAATAAAAGATTGATATTCCTTTGCATTTGGTGCATAACAGCTTCCCGCCTTTTTCTCATCCCATCCAAATATTCTAAAATACCATTCCTTCCATTTCAGTCTTATGTATCAACACCATAGAATTCTCATCACTCTCCTTTGCTCCTTGAATATTCTTGCAGAAACAACACCAGAGTATGAACATCACTAGAACAAGTGATCATGACTTACTCCCTTCTTATCACTTAGAGGGCAATGACTAGAATTAGTGCAGCCTCATTCCACCAGCTTATCTCTAGTAGCTATTTGATTAATGATAACAAGGCAGGACAGGATTCTATATCTTGGAATCACAAATTTTCCCCACAACACTTTGTACCATTTCACTTTCTATCCTCTTGGTCTGATGGATTGCCAAACAACCTTAACCGAAAATTTTGGTAGAGGATGTCCCTGGCAAGTAATCTGCATATGTTGGTCCACCTTAATTCTGTACAAATACCAAGGTTTGAGTTTAATAGCTTCCTCCACAACCAGGGGCGGAGCTACGTAGGCTCTCGGGGGGGCCCGGCCCCCCCGAGAATTTTGAAATTTACGTATAAAGTCCTAGGAAATACCGAGAATTACGTATAAACTCAATCTAACAAGTATATAGAATTCGAGTGAAGTATTCTTACCAGCGCAGATGTTTAGTGTAGCGGAGAAGCCATGCAGTTGTAGCCAAAAGGTTCAGGGTTCGACTCTGATAGTCAGCATTGATTTTATAATTTTAACAGTTTTTTTCCAGTTTAATCCTCTAATTTTTCTATTTTGTCTTATAAATTCTGTAATTTCAAATAAATTCAGTCAAGTTCTTAAACTTTTACATTCATATTTTCAAAGATTGTTTTTGGATATGTAATTAATTAATTTTTAAAAACAATAATATAATCATAAATTCATATTCAAGGTATAAAACAATTACATGTTAAAATGCATGATAATTTTTGCTCACACTATAAACATTTATTTTGAGTATAACATACTAGCAAACTTTAAATTATTTATATTTTGAGTTTTTTATTTTAATTAATATGTGTCGTTATTATTTATTTTTATCTTTGGATTTTTACAATAATTTACTAAATAAATCCGCCCCCCCCCCCCCCCCCCCCCCCCCGAACTTTCAATCCTGGATCCGCCCCTGTCCACAACCATCCCTTTAATATATACTTCTCGATCCATACTAGTGATATGAATCGAGGCTCAAGCTCCTGGATTCAATGGTTATCAAAGTACGCAGCCAACTTCGATCTTCAAGATACATCACTCGTACACAATGATAAAGATGGAACACTATCAAACAATCTCAACATGTGAGAAAGGCCAATCGCTATTTTGGTAGAACTCACCACAACTAGATGTGATCTTCTATTTGATAAGAGACGCGCAAACTCCTGGAATCCTCTACAGAAATTTGGGCAAATGTTCACAAAGGAACACGAGATAACTCTCTATATTGATTGATAAAATTTTCGATAATCCATTACAATAGAACTGGACCCATTTATATAGGCTACATAAATCAAATCGAAAATTAATAAAGAAGACGAAAACGTAAGCAAAAAATAAAGTAAATTTGCCCATTACATAGAATCCATAAAGGATTTGATTAACCACCATTCCCTGTAGGCTAAGTAAATGGAATTCCTTTTGAGCCAAGAACTTCTTAAAGCCCCTCCTTCAATCCTTCAATTCGCCACCTTCCTCCAAGAATTGCAACAACATTATGACCTTATTTTTTAGTAGATCCACGTCCATACTAGCAAAGTAGTTGCCCAAGTAGTTTGCAAATTGTTCTCTCAACTTCTTGGCCTTTGGACATGTAAGAGGACTCTCCTCTAGTCTAGTGACCTTGGTCTTGATGACCTCATCATTCCCTTCCTCTTGAAATGGATTTTCCCTCGAATGCGAATTGTTATTCATATATTGTGCAGGATCAGAAATATTGAAGGTTGCATTTATCTCGTACTCATCTGGAAAGTCAAATTTGTAGGCATTACTCCCAATCTTCGAAATCACTTGGAAAGGATCTTCACATTGAGGTAGCAGCTTGGATCTCCTTTGATGTGTGAATCTTTCCTTCCTTAAATGCACCCACACCCAATCTCCAACTTCAAACTTTCGATGCTTCCCATGCCATGCTTGTTAACATTCTTCATGATTTGCTCTATCCTCCTCTCGATGTTCAATATTGCATTCTCATGAAGATTCTTCACAAACTTGGTCTTTTTTACTCCATCCATGTTCACTTGCTCCTTAAAGATAATGAAATCAAATCCCAAGGGTGTAAGTGGATTGAAATCATACACGAGCTCAGAAGGTAAGTACTTTATTGTCGAGTGCACTCTTTGTTGCAGGAAAAGTCCACATGAGGTAGGAAGTCTTCTCAAACCTTGATGTTGCTCTTGGTAACTGCTCGAAGCATTTAAGATAGAGTTCCTTTACATGAAGGGATTGAAACCATACACAAGCTCAAAAGGTGAGTACTTGGTTGTCGAGTGCACTGCTCTGTTGGACGCAAACTACACGTGAGGTATGAAGTCATCTCAAACCTTGATGTTGCTAGGGATAACTCTAGGGAAGCTAGGGTTACCTTCCTATTCTCGGAGTAATTGTGGCAATCAAGTATAAATTCCATCTTCCTCTCGCAATCGAGGTAAGCCTCTGGATTAGTCATCCCTTTACATGAAGGGATGATAACTTTGATGTTCTTTAACTCATCATCATCTTCTCGTGGGTAAGCACCATCATCTTGGAACTCTGCATGCTCTTCCTCGTCATAGAATTAAGGTGGATTCCTCCTTCCATTGCGCAGCACTCCGAAGGGATGATGTCGCCTTAAGTGCTCAATCACAGGTTGCTGCACAACTCAACCTCCTCTTCCTTTTTCTCGTCGAATCCTCTCTTAATTAGGGTTAGGGTTTTCGTCGGCCATGGAAGGTTGAGGTTGACGTGTTGTCAGTGGATTAAGACTTCCTTCCATGGATTTCTTTTTTTATCCTTCCATTATTGGTGGCTTGTGCTTGAAGTAAAGCCTCCATTTGTGCCGCCAATTGCTTCATTATATCCTCCATTCTGGTGTTCCAAGAAATCAAGAACTCTCTTCAAGAATAGCAAGAACCTTCCAAGAACCCTTCAAGAACTTCAAGAATACCTTCAACACATCCAAGAACTTCAAGAAACCCTTCGAACACGTACAAGAACTTCAAGAAACCTTCAAGAACGTTTTCTCGCCACTAATTTTGAATCGGTCACTGATACCACTTGATATGAACTAAGGCTCGAACTCCTGGATTCAACGATTACCAAAGTACACAGCCAACTTCTATCTCCAAGATGATTCACTCAAACACAAAGATAAAGATGGGACACGATCAAACAATATCAACTTGTGATAAGGGCCAATAGCTATTTGGGTAAAACTCACCTCAACTAGATGTGATCTTCTAGTTGATAAGAGATGCACAAACTCCTGTAATCCTCTATTGAAATTTGGGCAAACATTCACAAAGAAACATGAGATAACTCTCTATATTGATTGATAAACTTTTCGATAATCAATAAAAATGAAACTCGGCCCCTTTGTATAGACTACATAAATCAAATCCAAAACTAATAAAGAAAACAAAAAGTTAAGCAACAAGTAAAGTAAATCACCCATTACATAGTGCTAATTCACGAATGATTTGATTAACCACCACTCCTTCTAGGCTAAGTAAATGGAATTCCTTTTGGGCAAGGACTTCTCACAGGCCATTCTTCAATCCTCTAATCTGCCACCTTCCTCCAATGCTTGGAACAACATTACGGGTTTTCCTTTAAGTAGATCCATGTCTACATTAGCAAAGTAATTGCCCAAGTAGTTTGCAAATTCTTCCCTCAAATTTTTGGCCTTTGAATGTGTGACTCGTCCCGAATACCACAATAAATTCTCGCCTAAGGTTGAAGTATAAACCTTAGCCGGGTGCAGTACAGGATAAGTATGTTTAAATATCAACCCAGGTCGGTCCAAGTACCCCTACTTCAGTAATTTGAATCATTATCTAGCAACAAAGTTTTGGTTGAAAAGTTTGCTAATTAAACTAAAATAAGGCAAAGGTAAATGGTTTTGAAAGCTCTTTGTGAGAAGGATCACTCGGGTGTCGCTTCCCCCTAACTACTACCATGGTATTCGAATTGAAATGATTGCTATGAGCAAGGTAACCGCGAATCGCAGAGGGATGCAAATAGGGTCGTAGACCACACTCTCGATTGATAAACCGAGGTATACATTATAGGTCGTCTCACTCGGCCCTCTCGGTTTAGGCAATCGGTGGTTGACTTACTCCCTCACTCAACTCAAGGGTTGGACGGCTTAATCGCGCTTAACCAATTTGCTTAATTCAACATTGAGGTTTCCCCTAAATTAACTTAATTAGGTGGCTTGAAAAGCTAAAGGAAAACCAACTCGATTGAGTCTCCCTTGGAAGGGGGATTTTCCTCTCTAATCTAGGTTAAAGTGGCCAATTAGATTGCTAAGCACCAACATGCACAAACCTAAGGATGCTAAGCACAAAACATGCACAATCCTTAGACTGCTAAACACAAGCATGCACAATCACATGAATAATACCTCAATCATTGAATTAAACAATACCAAATGACAATTATTCAATTCACATAAAAGAAACTACATGTTAGCTAGTTAGGGTTTCACAACACCCAAGTGAAAAGAAATCTATTCTATGCTAGAAATGGGAGAAACACAAGAAGAAAAGGTAGAAACCATCTTGAGGGAGGCTTCCAATATTCTAGACCCTTGTGATGAACTTCTCTTGGGGAGAATCTTCTCAAATCCCACCTTGGAGCAAAACCCTAGTCGCCTTCTCCTTTGGTTCGTCTTTCTCTCTATAAAAATCTGAAGAAGGCTTTCTCACACAATGGGCTCTCCCCTCTCTCTTCCTTTCAGTGCTGCTTTTAAACAGTGAACAAGCTCAGATCACGGCCTTAGTTCACAGCCGTGAACTCTGAAACGCGTCCGTGAATTGAAGATGAGCACCGAGACGCATCGCTTTGCTTCCACGTGTTCACGACCAACAGCTCCTATTCACGGTTTTAGAGACTGTGAACTCAATTAGCGTCAGTAACTTGCAATTTGGACTTGGACGCCTCAACGTTCACGGCCAATGGCTCTTCTTCACGGTCATACAAGACCGTGAACATCCAAGGAAAACCGTGAACTCGCCGTTTTTCACCTCTTCTCCCGGTTTTCGCTCCTTTTCGTCCAACTTTCAACTCTAAGGCTCGTTTCACCTGTTAAATCCTAAAACACACTAAAAAACGAGAAACCTAGCATAAAACCACCCTTTTAGGAGCAAAATTGCCACAAACGCCTAAGGAAAAAGGGGGTAAAACATGTACAATTAGGCCCGAATCAATGTGTAAGAGAACCCTCTTCTAGTGTAGTGGCCTTGGTCTTGATGACCTCATCTACCTAAAATAATCCTGCTCTCATCATCAAAATCGAGAACAATCGAGTTTCACATGCTACATTCCAAGTACCCAACTCCTTTAAGCCAAACCCATCATCTTTCTTAGGCATTGCAACCAAGATTGTGCATTTTATATTCTTCTACCTACGGTAAATTGTCAAAGATGGATTCTTGCCTCAATAAGATGGTGCACGTATCAAACGAAATAAGTATGTTGTTTCCTTTATTTGTCTTTCTTGATTATGTTTGAATCCTTTTCATTTCAATAATCTTGTCATTGCTTGTTTCCTTGGTTGACTTCTATGTCATTTTTTCGTAACCACTGACTAGCTTCCTTTAACATAATTGCATTCATGTATAGCTGCCTATAGTTCATTATAGTCTTCAATTTGAAATAAAAAATTTGACGAGATTATAACTTATAACTTTCTATTTTGCCCTCACTCTACTCTTTATCCTGATTTAAACTGCACGAACAAATAAGAGCATTGGCACCAACAGCCTCAATAGTAAGTCAATCATGTTAGGGACAAAACAAGCATGGCTCCTTCAAGAGTTGTAGAAGAAAAAAAAACAGATGATGAATAAATAACCACAAGTTAACGTGACAATGTCGATAGTGACAACAAAATAATACAACACATACTCATTAGGACTAGGGTGTCGTCTTCCAAGGAATTCTCATCATTCCACTATGAGATCAACACACATCGACTTACATTCTCCAAAACTCAAAATCGGGTGGAGTAGCTACTGGTGGAGAGAGAGATGAATATGAAGATTGGTTGAGGAAAAAAAGTATAAAAAACAAAAAAACACTTGTAAATCCCTTGACCTTATCTTCACAAAACCCAACCCTTCCGTTTTCCTTCCCCCATGCATGTACGGAGAAAACTAATGTATATCTTTTAGTTAAAAAAGGCCACAGATGATACCTATAGATTGATTATTAATGTTACAAGAAAATGACTAATTTGAGAGCTGAACAAAAACAAAGGACCATACCATGGCTGCTATAGAAGCTTGAAGGGAAAATTATATAAACTAAAAGAGAAGAGGGCAAGGTTGAGAGATGGGGCGATTGTACAATAAATTTACATGAAGTAGCTAAGGGACTTCTTTCTTCAAGAACCACCTTCTCCATATAGTTCATTCCACTGTAGAAGCTCCATCATGTTCACCGACTCTGAAGACACGCTTGAGCAAACCCTTTCACAAGCATATTTAAAGTTCTCCGTGTTGAGAGAGCGTATGTATGAACTTCCACTTAATGCTGGTGGAGGATTACCTTCTGCCTTAGCTGCTATGTGTTCCTATAGCTTATTAAAATGAAACTAACCATTGGACCATAGAGAATTGAATCAATAGCTTATGCCTAAAAAATCACTTCTGGGAACTAAGTTGAAGACCTACGAAGCCCAATACTTTATAGTACTTTGAACCTATTTACAGACTATTTGAGCACTTCCTAGATGATGTATAAATAATTAAATGTCAATCTCAAGGAAACCTACATAAAGGAATGTAGCTAAGCAAATGCAGAAACTGTGCACAATACCTTTTTTTCCTTCTCTAGTATCTCTTTGATTGGGTGGAGAGTAGCAACCACACACATGCTCTACAAAAGAGAAATAAAGACGACATATATCCTGAAGGACAAGAGGGGTAAGAGAGGAAGATAATGTGATCCCCGAACAATTATCCATTGTAAAGCTAAAACCCCTTAAGGTCACTTCCAAATATCCAAGAGTCATGCTTGCAACTACATCAATATCGACAGTACGAGACATATCCTCTTTGGCCAGAATGACTTTCAGTATCTTGGCTCTATTTGGAGCATCACGAAGATTTACCATCAATCTGGGAAAGCAGCAGATGCCATAGACAAAAAAGACTTCATTCAGAAACCTCATCAACACATGAGTGATCTTGTCTCACTTGAATGTGTATTAATTTATACCTTAGGGACAACCTTCTAATGGCAGCCTCGTCAATGTCAAAAGTTCTATTTGTAGCTGCAAGTACCAAAATTCGCTCAGTGTCTTTGGTTCATAAGCCATCCAAGTTCACCATGAATTCATTCTTCATCTTCCGCATAGCCTCATGCTCCCCCTGGGTTCTCTCTCCTTCCAAACATACTATCAACCTATATACAGCAAAAGAAAAGAAAAGGGTTCGTAGTGGTCATCCAACAGGCTTATTATTCAACTAACGACCACACACAACAAACCCAAAATTCCACTTGTGGAATTGTAAATGAAACTTACCTCGTCTACAAAGAAAACACTAGGAGCAATTTTGTTGGCCAGAGAGAAAACAACTTTCACATATTTTTCACCCTCACTAAACCACTGCAAACATAAATGAGGAAAATATGAATAATGAATGCATTTGAAAAAAAAAAAAAGAGAAACAGAATACCCAGTCCAGTCGTAGAGTTAACCTTAGAAGTGATGCTCGACATTGAAATAATCATGAAGTTTGCACCAACTTCAGTTGCCATGGTCTTTGCAAGCATTGTCTTACTAGTTCCAGGTAGTCCAAATAGAAGTATTACCTTGCAAGGTTGCGTAATAAAACAATCAGTAACAAACATAGATTGTTAACTTGCCTATTAAAATTTATTAATTAACAATCTCTTCAAGATTTTCTGTAGGGAAAAAACTCTCAAATGACATTAGGCAGCTTACTGGAGTATGAAAAAGAAAGGAAACCTTAGTTAATTTCCCCTTGCAGAAAAGCTCAGGTCATTGTAATGGAAGCATCACCAGCTGTTTCAATGTATCCTTAACATTCTTAAGAGCTCCAATATCATCAAATGTAATCTCGATATCATTAGGTGGAATAACATCAGCCATGAGCCTTTTTTATGGAAACCTGCATTCATTATAACCCCTCAACATCCTTACATTGGGCTTGTCCTAACCTGGCCCATATCAGCAACAATCAATGAGAGCAAAGATAAGGGTGGATCATCGACCCAAACCAATTGTTGATTCCACGACCCAACAGAGTGGGCAAGCCAGTGCGCCATGCAATTGCTCGATCGCGGTGAGAACTGCCACGTCACCTGTCTGTCTCCCTGAGAAAGCATCATTTACTTCGGCTAAGCACCAGATCTCCTCACACCACTCCCCCAGTTCAGATCGATCTCCCTCCTTCTTCCTCAGCTTCCCGATCAAGCTCTTGCAGTCTGATTCGACGATCTAAGGACTAAGCCCCCTTCTATTCGCTTTCCTCAGCCCCATCCAGATAGCCTTTGCCTCAGCCTCAACAGGTCTGCATGTTCCCTTCTCCTTCAACGCAATAGCTCCCTTAAACTCCCCCTTCCAATCTCGAATGATACATCCCAGCCCAGTTCCCGAGCGTTGCAAGAATACAGCATCGGAGTTCAATTTGAAGACTCCTTCCGGTGGCGGCGTCCAGCTATTGGCCAGCACCCTCCTGTTTTCATCTACACTGAGATTTTCCTTGGTTCCTTGAGCTTCCAGGAAGGAATCCAGCCAAGCCACCGCCATGGGGATGATTTCTTCTTCTGCAATTTTGTGGTTGTTATTCAAGTGGTTGCACCTTTCCTTCCACAGGTACCACATCACCACTCCCATCTATTGTATCTTCTTTTGGTCTGGGTTTTTCAAAGCTTCTTTGAGCCAATCGACACAGTCTTTTCCTTCCCCACACTCATACATCTCTCTCCCTTCCCATGCCTGCCATCTATTTTTTACCCAGCTACAATCACGCAAGGCATGTGTTTGGAATTCTGGGAGGCCACAGAAAGGACACTCCAGGCAAGCATCTTCGATCCAATCGGCTAAATTGCATCCAACAGGTAAGATATTTCGCCCTGCTTTCCATAGAAACACCCTCACCTTAGGTGGGACGTTGAGCTTCCACAACCCCTTCCAGAATTCAATGTCCTCATCCGACGCCACATAGTCCCGAGGCTGCCTGTCATGTTGTAGTTCCCGAATTCTATTATAGGCCGTCTTAACATAGTAGATTCCATTATCAGTGTCCTTTCAAATCCTTCTATCCTTTCTCAAAGGGGCTCGGATCGGAATTTTTTATATAAGCTCACAATCTGTTTTGGAGAAGTTCTCGCATAGCCTCTCCTTGTCCCATCCACCTGTTTGCATGTTGATAAAATCGCTTACCAGTTCACTACTATCCCTTTCCCCCGGATGAGGGTCAGCGAAGAAAAAGCTTTTACCAGGGATCCATTCGTCCTCCCAAGCTCGAATGGATTTTCCATCTCCCACTTTCCATCTAAACCCTTGCTTAATTTTATCTTTAGCGGTGACTATGCTTTTCCATATGTAGCTAGGTCTAAACCCCTCCTTGGCTCCCAGAATATCCGTTTTGGGGAAATATCTCGCCTTTAGGGTCTTAGCCATCAAAAAATCGGGCATTTCCAAGATCCTCCACACCTGTTTGCCAAGCACTGCCAGGTTGAAAGCACGCAAATCTCTAAACCCCATTCCACCTTCCTCTTTAGCCTCACATAAGTCTTCCCATCTGATCCAGTGAACCTTAGTTTCCTTACCTTTCTGCCCCCACCAGAAATTTGATATCATACTCTGCACTTCCTTAATAGTTCCCTCGGGAACCAAGAACACATTCATGGGGTACATGAGTTGAGCCTAAGCCGCAGCTTTAATCACTACTTCCTTTCCTGCCTGTGAAAGCGTTCTGCCTTTCCAATCCTTCAATTTCTTTCTGACCGTCTCCTTGATCTCTTCAAAAATAACCTTCTTTGATCTTCCCACCACCGTAGGAAGCCCCAAGTATTTTGTGTCACGACATGCTAATTATGGACCAAAAAATAGGACTCAAGAAGTTAAACTTGAGACGTACAAAAAAAACACATCACTTAAATTCATCTTTTTCAAGATTGGTAAGCCAAGCAATATTAATTTGACTAGAACCATCATCATAATCACCTTGAGAGACTTCTTCGAGCTTTAAGATTCATTCTGTAATGCAGGCAAGATTTCGTATCCATAGTGGACACTACTAGTAACAAGGTATTGCATTTGTATCGTTCAATAATTCAATAACTAAAGCTCCATGACAGACAATTGAGAGATATTGAACAAAGAATTACCTTTAACTAGACAGAATGAGCATCGTATCAGATTCAGTCTAAGGATTATGCATAAGGTGATGGCTTAAAGCCTAACCAATCACCTTCTCAGCGCCTACAAGACACAATAACACCAAGAACGTTAGGACACTTCATCATAAAAGTCTCCCACGCATAACAGAGGACATACTTTCATTTGTAAGTGTTTGATCCTTGATGTATAGTGTCTCCAGGCCATTGCATTGGACTCCGCAATGATCCAAAAACTACACAAAGCTTTTAATCAGACCATAATCCTACTAACAATAGAGCCACACTAAGCAATGACAAGATAAATAACATAAAGTGCTCTTCCCAATACGGAACATAGGTAAAGTCAACAATTATTACTTTTTTCTTTGGTAAAATCACTCATATTATTTTATTGATGACCTTGCGGCATTTTAAATGCACTACAAAAAAGATAGTTATTATCGACGATATGATTTTCGTCACAATTAATGAAATTTCGTCGAAAAAGACCTTTTTCGACGACATACGGTCGTCGAACGTCGTCAAAAATTGTCCCATCGCTAATAAAACATTACTGATTAGTCGTCCAAAATACAATATTATTAAAGACATAAATTTTTTAGTAATAAAATAAGTGACGTCACAAAAAAAATCACTCATGACGGATGAATTTGACGAGTATTTTTTTCGATGGCAAATTCATTTATTTCTGACGCATTATGTTTGTAAGTAAACTAGAATTTCTGACTAGTCGTCATAAATAGTAGTTATACTAATGTTCATTATTCGTCAAAAATAAATATTTGTGACCAGAATTTGAAGCCAATTTTTTTTTATACGTTGTACATTAATTTGTGAGGGCGTGTGTGCGTCAATAATATAGTATTTTTGACGAAGAGTCAAAAAAATTAATTTTACTGATGCCAACGAATGTTCGTTAGAACTATGTTTTTGCCGACTTGTCATCAGAGAAATTATTATTTCAAAGGACAAATCTTCATCGTCAAGAAAAATCTTTTCCAACGTGTCGTTGGAAATTTTTTATTTACCGAGGACATATGTTCATCGTCAAAAAAACACTTTTCCAACATGTCGTTGGAAATTTTATATTTACTGAGGACAACTATTTATCGTAGAAAATAAACTTTTCCCACGTGTCATCGGAGAAATTACATTTACTAATGATGCTTAATTATTGTCAATAATGCGATTACATCTACTGATGATGATACATTTGTAGCAAATTGCTTGACCAAATTTCATTTGTGAGGCCATTACACTTCTAGTGATGACCACACAAAAAAATTCATCCGAACGAAGTATGCATAGATGATAATATTCTGAAATTGACATAGATAAACTGTCTTACAAGTAGCCATCTGCTACGACCAAACATCCAAAATTCAAAAGGCAAAATATCCTGCGAAAATGACATAAAATATCCCAAAGTTCATGTCATACTTAGAATCCTACGATAGCATTAAAAAGAAATTCATGCAGCAGTAGTTGTAACATTTCTCCCCCTGTTGAAAAAAAATTCCGTCCCCGAAAGGGTTATAGGTATAATATGCCCCTCTACTATGACGTTTTATCAAACATGCCCCTCTACCATTTTTTACATCAAACATGCCCCTGTATTTTGTAAAAATGATCAAACATGTCCTTTTGTTAAAATTTTCATCAAAAAACGTTAATCAAGGCCAAACTTTAGTTTGGGCGACACAAATGACTAAAATATTCCTAATAAATTCACTTTAGAATTTTTTTGGTTCTTTTGTATAATCAAATCATTCAAATAATTTCATTTTGAAAAGACCCAGGGAAATAAAACAGGGGACAAAACTGACATTTTCCCTCCCATTTGCCGATGTCGGGTCGTCTAAATCTCAATTAAACCATGATTGACGATTTTTTCAATGGAAATTTTAACAGAAGGGCATGTTTGATAATTTTTTCAAAGTACAGGGGCATATTTGATGTAAAAAATAGTAGAGGGACATGTTTGATAAAACGTCATAGTAGAGGGGCATATTATACCTATAACCCGAAATTCAAATTGAATGGGGTAAATGACACATTTAGTCACTGAGATTATTAAATTGTGTCATGTTTAGTCACTAGAAAAAATTAATATCAATTTTGGTCACGCCGGTATACGGGCTGCTATTTTAGGCTTGGATCCAGCCTGGAACTGGTCACAGAGATGGTGCATCCGGCATTTCAAGAGCAACTGGAACCATCATTTCAAGCGAAGGAAGCTTGCTGACAGTCTATGGTGGATTGGTAAGCGTTCTAATTAATTGTCTTACGAGTGTACTTGTATTGGCAATAAGGTCGATCTTGCTTTTCTCACGTTTTTTTTATATTCATCAGCTGTCGCGTACCAAGAGAAGGAATTTAAAGAGAAGATGCAGAATATCCGTCAAATATGCCCTGAAGGTGCACAGTGGCTTGATCAACATGACCTTGAAATGTGGACTTTTCATAAGGACGGAGGTCACAGATGGGGTATTGCCACAACAAACTCAAGCGAGAGTATCAACAACGTCTACAGGGAATGTCGTGCACTCCCCATCTCTGCAATTGTTGAGATGACATTCTGGAAAACAAATAGATGGTTCGTCAACCGTCTCCACTGGTGTGAGAAGAGGGAGGCACTCGGCAAGGTACACTTTGATTATGTATTGAAAATAATGGAAAAAGATAATCGGAAGAGCTCTCGTCACACAGTCACTGTGATGAACCGTCATGCTGGCGAGTATTCGGTCGAGACTGGGCACTGGGAGGATGGGAGACGTGGTGGTCATCTCCATGAAGTCACCATTAACTTTAGGACTAAAAAGGGGGAGTGCTCCTGTCAGAAGTATCAGGGAAGAGGGATACCATGTTCTCATGCAATGGCTGCAATAAAGCACAGGAGCAAAGACCCTCGTCATTTCGTTAGTCCGTTCTTCAACATTGACTCACAAAAGAGCAGTTATCGTACTAGTTTCCGTGCATTGCCGGATGAAGCTTACTGGCCAGTTTATGAGGGTATGGTCATCATTCCACCAATCGGTCTAAGTCGGGAAACAGGGCGCCCGCGGAGAAAAAGGATTCCAAATGAAATGGATCAAAGTGGAAGACCACCGCGAGGGCCAAGGCGGTGTTCCATATGCAAAGTACCCGGTCATGATAAATGAAAATGTCCCGGACCAATTGGTCCTCAAAATGCTGGGCCTGATGTGGATGTCCCGGATAATGGCGCTTAGATTGATTTTATGCGTGTGTTCCATCTTTGTGTATTAATTTTAATGGTTACTCTACTTGTATGTTGTGTGCTTAAATGACATTGGAGATTTGCACAATTAACAAACTTTGGTGCAATTTTTCCATCTTTTTTAATAAAACACATCACGAATTCAAACGCACTACTCTGTTCAACTTAAGTTAACTTGTACCATAACTTCATCTAAAAACACCATTGTTCAACCTAATTTAAACAAAACATAACTTGAATTAGAAACACCATTGTTCAACTTAATTTAAACAAACACCACAACTTGAAATAAAAACACCATTGTTCCACTTAATTTAAACAAAACCAATCCTTGAAATAAAAACACTCATGCATTGTTTCGACGGTTTGCCCTCTGCTTCCTTGTGCGATGGGCGACTGGTCCACCGGGTGTCGACGATGGTGGAACGGGTGGCAGAATCCTATTCGCCGTAGAAGCGCGATCATCCGTGCTATGCCGCCTCGGTTTCGTGATAGGTGGCCCCTCCGTCTGCGGCCGAGGGCTATCCATGCTCATACGGTGGGGAGAGGATTGCCATTGTTGTTGCCATTGTTGTTGTGGTCGAATCCAAGGTGTGAAGTCTTGTTGTGGAGTGGATTGCCATTGTTGTTGCCATTGTTGTTATTGCCATTGTTGTTGTGGTCGATGCAAAGGTGAGAAGTCTTGGTGGGGACTTGAGTATGAACCCTCGGCCCAAGTAGCTGAAGATGTGCCGTCATGAAATGTAGTTGGCCGTTGTTCATACTGGAAACTGGGCCGGAAAGTGTACTGGAAACTTGACCGCGGATCATACTGGCTTCCGGGCGTAGGGCCGTGCTGAGTACTCCCCCCTTCACCGCTGCACACCTCCAAAGGAGTAGGCGCCTTCCACCCCTCAATCGGTTTGATCTCCGGCACGTGAGGTCGATCCCTCACAGCTTTGTTTTGCCTTCTTTGGACCGGCAGAGGCACCGGGTCAACATCAAGCGTCACCGGCGGCGGTCTCACTGGGGGAACTGGAGGGTATCGCCTATGGTCACGTCCGCGCGCTCGCATACAGCCAAGGAGATTGTTCGCTATCCTTCGAATCATCCCCACCTCTCGACCCGCCGCCGAATGTTCTGCGGTCCATGCGAGGTCGTGGATTCGCTCGATGCCATCAACCTAAATCGAACAAAATAACAAAGTTAGACATTTAAAAAATAATGCACCGCATGACTAAACAAATATAAACTTAATTTCTTACCAAAGCTCCGTCCGCCGCTCCTTCGGGGGTCATGTAACGAACAGATTGTCTTCGGTAGGTTTCCATGTATGGGTCATGGTAGCCCATCCGCCCCACATGAGATGTCGTCACAATATCCTGATCTTGCCTAACATTCCACAGCCGGATCAATTTCTTATACTCCTCTGGCCAATTAGTAGGTCCTTGTCGACCATCTTTCCCGTGGTACCCCTTCTGACTCTCCGGGACATCCAATGGTATGCATTGCTCACGTCCAAATTGTCGTAGACATCGATCCGGCAAGTGCCACTCCACTATGTGGTGGCAGATTAGTGGAACTCGGGTGCACCATTGACCGGGATGTAACGGGAACTTATGGACGTGATGCGCAACAATCCGTTCTGGATACGGATCGAACTTAAGCTACGAAGGTTTAAATAATAAAACCATTAAGCAACATAATAATATAAGTTAAAAAAAGTAGGGTTTAATAGCGTATTATGATGCTCACCTCTGCTTCCCATAGGTGATCAAGCCTCCTACGATACTCCTCCAGCTTATGCGCTCCTAGATTGTCGCATGTTGTTTCATCAAGCCACCTGTTAATATGGACAAGTACACAATGTTAGTACCTTAAAAAAATAGCTCGTTACAACAAACTAAATTAGTAAAAAAAATGTGAGAACTATGAGTGGGATAGAAGATATTTACCTACAACCATAAGCTTCGTGTCGTAGGGGATGATCGGGTCCCCAATCCTTGTCGGGGTCTACCTTCGGCGCAATCCATTGCAAATGCTCCCAAGCCCAAAATTGGACGATGAACATTGCCCCATCAATCTCCTTCACCGCTCTCGCACTAGCATTACATAGGGATCGGTAGAGCTGGGCTAGGCAAGCAGATGCCCAGCTCAAGTTTCCCATATCATCCCAACTACCAAGTATGATCTTCAACCATGAATTGCTGATTAGGTTGTTGGACTTCTTGGGGAAGAAAACTCCTCCGATCATGCCGAGTATGTAGATACGTGCATAAATTTCTTTATCGCGCTCCGAACTTTCCTCCGTGAGGGGAATGCCTCCGAACTCAGGGTTGTGCTTACACCTGATCTCCGCCGTCAACCACGTGATGGATACTTGGCCCTTGGACAATGGTGGATGACCATCCGCATCGTGATCTCCCTTTTCTGGCGGACACAACCCGGTGACCGTCCATATAAAATGTTGCCAACCACTCATATTGGCAACAACTTTAGGTGGTGGCGTAGAGTCCACACAAACAACATCACCATCGATGGGGAGATCGGTTAGGATGGCGATGTCCTTAAGTGTGATGGTGCACTCGCCTTCACGAAAATTGAAGCAGTGTGTCTCCTTTCGCCATCTCTCTACCATCGCCGTGATGAGTTGGCGGTCGATCTTAATTCCGTTGAAATGCCTAATCGAATCCAATCTTGCCCTTTTTAGAAAGGGCAAGATGACGTCGTTCCATTGAAGCACATTCGTTGTGCCCCTATAGCGGACTATATGGTATGCATCCTAGAGAAAAAATTAAATTTCACTATAAGTTGATGATTTATACATATATAAATATATTATAAGATACAATTTATATATAAATCAAGGTTGTTTTAGAGAAATATACATTATCTAATAAACATTAATTTTAACATAACTAAAATAATTTTCTAAGATGCAATATTAATTAAATCAAGCGATTTTCTAGAAATATACATTATCTAATTAACATTAATATTAACATAACTAAACCAATTTTTTAAGTTGCAATATTAAATTAAGCGATTTAATAGAAATATACATTATCTAATAAACATTAATATTAACATAACTAAAATAATATCCAAATATATTATTTTGTTAATCGTATTGATTATTTTCAATAATTTAAAGCAATACAAGTACACTCGTAAGACTCTTAGGAGAGGTATACATCTCCTTAGAAACACAGTTTTTTGACAGAAAAAGGGGGGATCCGAGGATCGCTTAGAACCCGATTTTCCCAGGTCATGGGGGGATCATGATGATCGCTTAAGTCCCCATTTTCTTAGACATGCATTTCTTTATAAAGAGTCTCAATAAGTGTTGTATTGTATTGATTTAAACTATTGAAAATAATCAATACGATTAACAATTAAGTAAATTATTGTACAACAAATAAATTACTTTAACAAAATACAAATTACAAGTGATGATAAATAATATGTACCTTATGGTCGTTCCAAACGTCTCTTGAACGATGATTTGCTTGATCGTATAAAACTGTCGGATCAATCGGTCCTTGATCAACATAATATCGTTGATTGAAAATATCAACATCCGGCCCAACCTACGATAGCATAACAATAACATAAATCATTAGTATATAAATTAAATAAATCATTATAACAACAACAACAATTGGGAAAAATGAGTACGTACCGTTTGATAATCATCATAAAAAAGACCCTCTTCTTGAGCGAAATCGGCCATTCTCTCGGAATCCGGACAAAGGTTCGACGGTTTTTTAGTGAAAACCAAAGAAAAGTTTTTTGGAGGCAGATCGGACTTAGTCCGCAACCAACAAAAAAACTAATTCTAAGGTTGGGTGGGGAGGGGTTGGGTAGAGAGAAGTTAGAGGGAGAGAGGGGAGTGTGGTGGATGGTGTGCAGAAATGAGAAGTGGAGGGGGGTTTATATAGCCATCAAACCGCGTGGGGGAGGGTCGGTTTTGTAATTTCTCGCCACCAAAAACCGCGCCCCCAGCACGCGGTTTGCCTTTCCCGATGGTCAAACCGCACCTCGGGGGGACGGTTTGCTTTTTCCAACGGTCAAACCGCGCCTCGGGAAGCGGTTTTTGTGGGGCGACGCGGATCGCTTATTTGGCAGCCATTTTTGCCGTCAGATCGCTCCTCCGACGGGCGGTTTGATGCACCGCCACGTGGCAACGCGGTTTGACAGCCATGCAAGGTCAAACCGCGCCTTGGGGGCGCGTTTTTAACTTTAACCGCCGCCTGGGAGCGCGGTTTTTTTATAAACCGCTCCTTAGAGGCGCGGTTTTAAATTAAGGGTGGTATTTTTGGAAATTCTTTGGAGTGGGTGGTATTTTTGTAAATTTTTTTTAAAACAGTGGTAGTTTTGGATTTTTTCCCAAATTACACGGGAGCGATGTGCTTCTTGCTCGGATAAATACTTCGTATCTCGTGGCCCATAATAGATATACAATCGAGAATCATATACTCGACACCTATCTATAAAAAAAATAATGAAATAAGATTGTTTTTATTAAAAAAACAAAATCATATTGTTTGATTAAAAAAATAAATCACAAAAGGAAAACTAAAATCCTATCCGAAGAGCCTCTTCGTCCATTTTTTGGCTGAAGCCCGACAGAGGTTCGACGGGCTTTTAGAGGGACGGACTTTAGGGTATAACTCTAGTAATTCTTTCTGATGTGGAAAACCGGACTTAGCCGCAACCACGTAGCATACTTAGAACGAAACTAGAGTGGAGGAATGGAGGGAAAAAGAATTGTTGTGTGGTGGTGTGATTTGGAAGGGAGGGGGGGGGGGATGGATCTATTTATAGGGGAAGAGGACTGCTGAAAATTATGCAGCGCCATCACCGCCTTTAGTTAAACGCGTTGATTGGTTCCCCGCGCCTTCACCGTTTTACTCAACGACGGTGATTTCTTCACCGTTTTGGTTAAACGCGGTGAATATTTCACCGCTTTTCTTCTCGACGGGGATTGCATTCACCCCTAGACAAAAACGGTGAATGTCAAACTTGTATACTTTGAAAAAAAAAATTAAAATTTATGTATTTTGGATTTTTTTTTAATTACTGGTGTATATTGGGATTTTTTCCCCCGAGGCCCATTGCTGGCTGTTCGGCGCTTTCGGCCTTCCCCAGTGGTGTTTGGACTTTGGACACGACACAGTGACAGAAAGGATACACAGTCCACAACCCTCGGCAATAAAGGCAGCCAAAAGCGCGGGACTCGGCGGCGGCCAACTCCTGTATTTTACAGCCAAGCTAAAGCATCATCTTCCTTCCCAGGCTCTGAGGTCAATTTCCCTCTCAACTGCCGAGCCCATGGAGAACTCTTCTCCTTCTTCTTCTCCTCCTCCTCATTCCCCTACGCTTTCTAGTTCAAGTTCTGGTGCGTTCCTCTCCAACCTCCCCTCTCGTGGCTTTTTGTCTTCAACTGTTCTCTCCTCCAATCCGGTTAGTCTCTTCTCCTTTCCCGCTTTAACCCTAATTCCTTTTTGCATTTCCAGTTCTGCGACAGTGGCCTTATGCTGCCCATTTCTTTTCTCTGTGATCCATTCATGAGGGTATGTGGAAGGGTTTAGAGTGACCGGATGGTTTGCAAGTTTGTGTCTTTATACAATTCAACTTAATGTCTTTGGGTCAAGTAAGCTACTAGTTTGGAACAGCAGAATTTACTTTCTTTTCTCCTAATTGATTTTTTCGCACCAGGAGGCTTTTAGGGTTCCCCAGCTATTTTCAGTATTTTGCCCATCTCCTAAGATCCGTATTGGCATATGCTTATGGAAGATTCTTGCCAGAACGGAGTATGTCTAGGTTGAGCACTATAGCATTTGCGATTACCATTTGTCATGGCAAGTTCACATGAGCGAGTTCATCCCTATAGGCTCGTGGACTGTGTTTCTATTTGATTTTGGATCTGTCTTTTTTCATTTTTGCTTCAAACCTGTACTGGTATGCTTGCAAATGATTGTAATCAGAGCGTAGTTTTGCAGTCTTAACAGAAGCAGTTTTACTGCACGTTGGAGCCTTTCAATTTTAATTAGGGATATGGTTATCATAGATGGTGTTATCTCCCTTGTCAAGTAGGCCTTGTGACTGAAATTAAGAATAATGGTTTGAGAGCTTGTCTTCCCGTTGTCTTAGTTTAATTTAAGACATAGAGAATTAAGGGTAATGGTTTCAAAATGTTAGTTGCTCACCATAGAGATGGTGGTTCAGTGAATGTCTGGGCTTTCGGTGGTTTTGAATGGTAGAGAAGGTTTCTACGTGTGTCTTGTTCTTGCTAAGTTGACTGGTTTTGATCACTATTTTTTTTCCCGCTATCTTGGCACTGATACATGTAAATATATTGTACTCCCGTCACTGTGGTTTGCGAACATGGAGCTTCCTCGTAAGCATGATAGAGCTGCTGGGTTACCATGTCTAAACACTTCTGAACATAAATATTGAGATTGTGATTATGGTATTGTGCGTCGTACTTAAGCATCATTTTTTGTTTCCACTGTAAGTTATTGTTCACTTGTTGCGAATTATTGCACAGGGTGGAATTCGAGTTTATATTTGCGAGCATGAGACACTACCTCCAGGTCTGTTTATTATCTGTGCTTTCAAATGATTCTGCTGTGATCTCTGTACTATTGCTTAAATGATGTAGGTAGAACCAGTTTAGGAGTACTTCTATGTCATTAAGAAAATGGGATTCAGAGTAAGACAAGATGTTTATTTATACGAACCTGGGCCGTGATGATTATTTGCTTGCTGATAAATGTTCCCCTGTCATCCATGATAAACAAAACTGCTAATGCTATATTAATGTGAATTTGAAGAGGTTAACTTTCCTTAATCTTACATCAGAGGACCAGCTGATACACACGAACCAGACAAACATATTGATTAGATCACTCCAGCTTAAGAAACAGAAGGGTGAACCTGGTCCAAAAGATGCAAACGGATCAAATGCAGCCGAGGGTTCTAGGAAAAGGTATTTCCTTACATGTTTCATGAAAGAGAGCTATATCTGCATAATCTGCTTGTCTTTGATTTCAATAGAAACTTACTTTCACGTTCACTAACACCTAATAGTAAGTTGTTATCTGCTACCTGATTATTCGTGCCGCTAATGAATCACATTAAGCTTCTGATGTGCAATGCTTGCCTTTTTTTCCAGGGCCTCAGAAAAAGTTATGGATGGGAGGGCGTCGGCTAAGAGAAGCAACAACCAAAGTGGTCTGCAACCTGGTGAGAGCTCCATTTTCTTGGGTTGTCAGAGATCCTGCGAGCTTGGTGTTTTAGACATTTGGTTCTTTGCCTAAATGCTTGATGCATAATCATTTTGTCTGTATCAATAATCCTTCTCTTTGGGGTTTGCAGAGGGGTCTGGAAGTCGGACGTCTGACAAGGATTTGTACAGTTTGACAGTAGAGAGGCTCCGTGTTCTGCTAAAGGAGAGAGGCCTTTCACCAAAAGGGAAGAAGGTAAGACAATCCTTCTGTTGGTCGTTGTTCTCCGCGCAATTGTTGCTGCGTCCATGAGCCTTTTTACTTTACGAGGGCATTTTGTGGGGATCTTTTGCAGTCATTCGAAGAGTTGAATTTCTTGAAATTTATGCAGGATGAACTGGTTGCCAGATTGAGAAGTGCCAACGGGTAACTGTATAATAGAGGTAGGCAGAGCAATAGTCGGGTGCGCTGGCATGGCAGGAAAACGAGTAGGCAATTTTTGGTGTGTAAAGTGGCAGATGGTACTTGTGGGGAGGGGGTTATTAAAGAGAGGGAAGACGAAACAGAAAACAAGTGCCGTAGGTTATGATTGTGCTTGTCGCTGCTGCGGCATTGTCTACTATATGTACCATAGTTTGGGTGTTTCTTGAAATTTCCTTTTGGTGTCCCTTTGAATTCTGGCTACCCAATTTTGGAACAAGTATACTCTACAATTGCTGTAGTGTTGGTGACTAAGGTCTTTGAATTTATCGCTATTTCGTTGCTTGGTCACTATTTAATTGATCAATTGTATGTTCAATTAACACTTGATGCGGAACCAAGTTATAAAACTCGGTTGTCAACTACAATATTGACTCCAATCCAAGCCAAGTATAACTTGAATTTGTAAAGTAGTATAGGGTAGACCCTCGAGGTTGTATTCTCATAGGCACCTTAGGTTAACTAAGAAAGAAAGAACTACCAACTAACTTGTTGGGAGGTTGGTAAAGATGAGATAGTTGCTTAAGATCGAATTCGAATCCTTATAGTAGTAGGATAGGTGTATGATTGATGCAAGCCATACCCCGACTTACATGACTTCTAAGTTGCGAGAAATCATCTAATCTAGTGATTGTTGCGATGGTCACGACTTAACCACACTTCTAGGCCTCTAAACTAGCTCAATGGTCTTGTAACTAGCTAGACACCTATAGCTCAATTAGGATTTTTCCTTTACAAATGGAACTTCGACTCGATAGTCACGCAATACATATCCCACAATGATTTATGTGTGTTCTAATCCTAACCTAGGGTAACGGTCATCACAACCTAGGTCAAGATTATGCACTAATTACCTCTATTGAAGCAAGTTAATGACATAATTAAACTTCAAACAAGCATAAATAGATAAAAATTAGGCTAGGTTCAAATTAAAAAAAAAAACCTAATGGCATACCAGAATTCATTTCCCCAAAACAACATAGAGGTTCAACTCATAGAGAGAGGAAATATATACTAGGAAGAATAAACAAGCTTGAATTCATCTTCTTCTACTTGGATTGCACCATTCTCCTTGGATTTGGGATGGATTCTTCCTTCCTTAGTTCCTCAAAGGTGTTACCTCTCACTAAGTATTGCCCAAAATCATATTTTCTCACTCTAGGGATGCTCTCCTTCATCAAATGCGAAAAAATGGAGTTTATAGATGTTTCTGGTGCACATCACGACCATAAGGCATAAATTGAGGGTTGGCCGTGACACTGATGCGTGATAGCGGAATCTCACGTATCGTGGAACTCGAACTCTTCTACGAAACTAATGAAACGCGATAAAGATAGCTAAATTACTCTAATATACTTTACTCTTATTCATTGCTTACGAAACCCAAAGAACAACGTACATATTTATAGGACTACTCTCATAACCCTTTCCCTCTCCAACAAGGTAACTAATCCTAACCCAACAAGTAAACTATAACTTCCTCAACAAGACACAATAAACTAATACGAATATCTCAAATAACCATAATAATCTAGCAATTAACTAATAATAAGTCCCTAATTACTAAGCCCATACTAGGCCTAAGGCCCACCGAATGCTGTACCGCATCAGACACTTGACAAAACAACAAGTAGAAAGTATGTCACGGCCACGTCACGACTTTGACCTTTGTCGTGACCTGCAAAATGTTATCGAATCATTATTTCCTTCACGTCTTGATCACATTCACGAGCATCGAGATCGCGGTCTCTATCTCTGAGTTCACAGTCGAGATGCCAAAGTCACAGACGTGATCTTTCTTGCCGGTAGAATCCTTTTGGTTCGCTAGCCGGGTGGTGAAACCTTCTGTTCATTTTTGCTTCGGAGGGTATGCACGCCCAAGGGGTCACGACCATGACTTGTCTAAGGTCTCATTTTCTTGCTTCTATGCATTACAAACGTGCCCGGATGATCCCCAAATCGATTTGAAATCAATTTATGGCTAATACAAGACCTATCATATCATCAAAAACACCAAGCAAGCATAAAATACGACAAAGTGAGGCAGTTCCCCACGATGAACCTTCAAAGCAATCTAACTCATGTTAAAACTCATAATGTATGTATAGGAACACCTATTATCAAAACCTATCTTGCAATATGGTCTAGACACTGTGATTTAGCACCCAAATGCCTAGATAAACACTACAACAATCTTGTCATATAACTATGAAATATGTTGTCGCTAAAGTATGGAAATTTTGCAGCTAAACGTTTTAGTTACGAAAAATTTAGTTTGTAACTTTGTGTAGCTAAAAGTGGCACAATTAAAAGTTAGCTACTCATTTGTATACTTGTATAGCTGATATTCAAAACATTTAGCGGCAAACAAAATATATAGTAGCCAAAAGCTAAGATACTATTGCTACATAAGTGAAGTTTATGCAGAAAAATTGTGAATATATTTAGTCTTGTAAGAGGCAATATATGGTTGTATCTAACCATTAGCTATGAAGTAATAAGTGAAAACGATTTAGAATAAAGTTAATTGCAATTTATGGATGTATCTAACCATATGCTTTGATTTCAATTTGGGTATGATTATGGATTTATGATTTTTGCATTTTGCTTGGATTATAATGTTTGATTTTATAATGTGTAATGAATGGATTAAAATGGTTTCAAAGCTTCAAATTCCAATGATATATTTTTACAGGCGCGGAGCCAGGATTTGACGATCAAGGGGCTGGAATTGGCTAGTACATTATCGTCAAAAGTGAAAAAATGATAGAAAAATAGTACAAAAAAATATTATTATTAATTAATATAATAATATGGACGTTATTTGATATTAAAAAGTCACTCAAAGTAGAATCTAAAATAAATTTTCTAAATATCATGTTTAAGAAATTAGTCTAAGTACAAAATTAAATAATCAATCATATAATCAAGAGAGTAATTACAAATATAAATTTACTTAATTGACCTATAATTTAAATTTAAAGAACTTAATCGACCTATATATGATAATTATATTATTAAATTACTCTTCATTCAAATTAAACTGCCATGCTCTAAAACGTAAAGATGTAGAAAAAGGAGATGTACACGGTGCGAACCCGCCACTCCATCAAACAGGCGAAAATCTTTCCGCTGAGCCACTCACACAGTAATGTAACAAATTTGCACACGCGTTTACTAATACTATATTTGGTTTATACGTAAATTTTCAAACTCCTATCGAACTTAACACCTGATTTCAGAAATTTGGGGGGGGGGGGGGGGGGGGGGCATTGGCGTCCCAAAGACCAACGTATCTCTGTCCCTCATTTGTTATTTGACTATAGATAAATGTAGTATTATTTCTATATATAGTCCACATTAAAAAGGCATAGTCTTGAGCCCATCAGCTTGCCATCTCACCAGCCCACATGAGAGATTCATATTGCCTTTCGAAGTGAACTTAGTTTATTTCGGCTTTTGACTGACCGAACTAACAGACAGTTTGACATGGAATCAGGTGTTGTTTTCTACCTTGTATATTTCTGTTTAATTCAGTTTTAGTTCAATTTTGACCAAATGCCCACCCCTAGCATGACCCAAGCTGCGATGAGCCTCTGCTCAAACTACTGTACACTTTCACAGTATAAGGTCAAGGTTTGATGCAAATCCAGATCCTTCCCACGTTCCTCCTATGCATTGTTTACAACTTCTATCAAGTTGTAGCGCATGTTGTGACACCTCTCTCTCCTTTTTGAGCTTCGAAATGTGACCGTTGAGCCTCAAATCAATTACCAATTAATCCATGATACAGCTCTGTCCTAAAATAGCATTAACAAACACAATCTAGTGTAAAATATGGCAAAATATAAGGTCTTGCCTAATGAGAACTAAAAAGAGCTACAAATGGAAGGGTCTAAACATGTATAAAAATGATGTTATTACTTGCTTAGTCAAACTGACTCTGAAAACATTGAGCATCTTTTTTTCCAACCATTTACTTGTATATTAATGATATTTTGTATGGTTGAGTCCCCCACCACTTCTTGCTAACACAACCATTTGTTCCTCTTCTCCTTCTCCATATCAACTATGATGTGGTTGCTCGAACTTTAATTCGTTGTGCCTCCAACTTGGTGGTCAAGGAAACTACTAAGAGACTTTTCTCTGGCATGGGCATCCGTCAGGTGCCTGTGGACCCTTATCTTGTAAATTATCACCGCCAATGGTAAATGCATTCATATTATGTCTTCTGTCGACTACGATGTTGAGTTTTTTCTAGTCCCTCAGTTTAACAATCGACATACCCATAAAGTTTCATGAAATATCCTTTGCCTATCATGGGAGCCGCGTATCCTGCCCTAACTATTGATAATTTGGTTGTCCCTATTTGGTTGCGATTATCGAATTTGCCAACTGAGTTTATTTTGAATGAGGGATTATATCATATTGCAAACTCTTTTGGTAGACCTCTTTATACGAGTTGTCATACAAGGCATGGGATGAGAGTGAGAGTGGCTAAGGTTGGCTCGCTCTTACTACAACTTCCCAATCGAAAGCCAGGTATAACCAACAACCGGGTGTAGCATATGGTAGTAATTAAATTTTCAAACCACTGGTCTCTAGATATACCTTACTTTGGCTTAAGTTTTGTTATCTAGACAACCTCAAATAGTGATTAAGAAGAAACTAACTAAATTAACCTAACCACTATCCTAGCTAATTACAAGTTGGGAGCTCTCTTAACTTCAATCCCTCTAATTCCGTAATTTGGATTGATGTTGAGCACTATCCTAGATTGTTTGACTCGATATCTCTGTTGCGGAGAATACTAGACTAGGTTAGACCCCCTATTCGAGTGCATCCAACCTTGTTCAATTGCGCTACCCGAAGTGGCTTACCGAACAACTGGCAAAGGCAATTAAGGTGCTAACCGCTAATTCCCACAATTGGATAAACCCTACTCGACACTACCCAATACGAAACTATGGTTCTTATGGCTTTCGCATCAAAGACTCGTATTACTAGATTTAAGGTGCTCTATTCAACCAAGGGGGATGTACTCCAAATCTTATATCATTAGGAGATCAATTGAATTTCACTCCCTCAGAGATTAACCTGGTACGACATAGATTGAGGAGTGACCCTAATTGCCAAGAATGGGTCAAAAGGGGATTTTCTCTCTACTAGGTCAAAATATCAAATGACATGAAATGGAATCAAAACACTCATGAAATTCATAATAAGAATCCATCATATAGATAATAAGAGTAATCAAACATAGGATTTGTCACATACATCAACATCAAACCAAAATCTAGACCAAAGGTTAATCAACCTAAGAGAAGAGGTCTAATTCATAGAGAAGAGGAAAGAGAATATAGTATAAGCTTAAAATCTTCATTCTTCATCTTCTAGGGGATGTTATTCAAGCTTCAATGGTGATTTGATCCTCCAAAATAGCTCCTAGAACCCTCCTAGGCCTCTCTCTCTCTCTCTAGAATTGTCCCTTGGGTGTTTTGGGGTTAAAAACCCAGCCCCCTTTGCTCAAAACCCGTTGCTACCAATTTATACTCATAGTAGTGCAAGGATCACAGTTTTGTTGTTAACTTCACGACTGTGAAGTGTGCAAAGAGTGATCTCAGAACAAAACACATCGTTTTGTGACACTTCACAGTTTTGGTGTTATATTCACTCCCTTAGGTAGTGAAGTGTGCATAGTCCGGGAGATGAAATAGGTTTTTGGATACTTGTTATCTTCACGGGTTGGGGGAATTTTTCACTCCCTCAGGGCGTGATCTTAACACCTAGCCCGTGAACCTTTCACATACTCCACTTTTTGGCTCGTTTTGACCTCCCAATGTCCCGAAACTCGTCATCGACCCTCCTACATGTGCTAGGACCTGAAATGTGACAAAAGAAGCACATGCTAGCGTAAAATAGGTCAAGGAACAACGATTACCAAGTCAAACAATCAAGATATGGGGTGTAAAATATGTATAAATACGCTCGAACCAAAGGTTTGTGCTGACATTACTGTGGAAAACAAGCTTGTGAATAAATTGAGTGTTAATATTGGTCTGTCGAAGATGTTTGTGGACGTTGAGTATTGTCCTATCCCTTCAATTTGTGATAAGTGTGGGCATGATTACTCGCATGCAGTGTGAGGACGAACGAAGAAGGTATTGGTGGTGAAGAATATTGTGGTAAAGAAAGTGAATGTTATTCAAAGTTGCTCTGATCAGAAGGGTAAAGAGAAATTGTGTGAGCTTGAATCTGAAATGGTTGTGGGAAGTAGTTCTAAGGCTGGAGCAACATCAATGGTTGAAGTTCTAGATTAAGTTCAGAAAGTTTGGGTAGTGAGTAACAATGATTTTCAGATAGTTGATAAATAAGGCAGAAGGGTAAGGCTTTTAAAAAGGAAACTAGTACTGGGCAGAGCCCTGAGAACCAATTTGTTGTGTTGTAAACATTCTCAGGGTTTAAGCAACCATGGCTGGATGAACAAGCCTTTTCATCTTTGAGTAAATCTTTTATAGTTTGTTGATCAGTTGCACCCCCTCCTTCTCCATCGAAAGGTAGGAGTATGGGAAACACCATGGAAAATAAATGTGTTTTGTTGGAATGTGAGGGGTTTTAATTCACCTTACAATCACACAATAGTTTTGAGAAAGTTAAGGAGGTTGAAAATAGCCATTATAGCTATTATAGATAGTAGAGTTGCTGTAAATAATGATCATACTATAGTGAATAATAATTTTTATGCTTTGAAGCATACTAATAACTACCAGAAATCCCAATCTGGTCGAGTTTGATTGTTTTGGACACTGGGCTAAGTGTCATGAAGCTTGCAAAGGGTGAACATTTTATTAAAGTTATGGTGGTTGGTCAGGTGGAGTTATATCTAGTATTTGTATATAGTCACAACATGGAGCATGGAAGGTTTATGTTTTCAAGGATCTGGTTGCTCTGTAGGAATTCAAAATCCTTGGGCTGTAATGAGTGATCAAAATGTTGTGGTTGACATTGCATAGTTTTCTAACAAAATGAGTGTTACACGAAGTATGTTGGATTTTAGAGGCTCGATAAAGAAGATGAAGTTGCTTGAACATAAAGTACTAGGCTCTTGGTTCACATGGTGTGACGGACATAAGGAAAATCATATTGCTAAGCATTTGGATAGGGTGTTGGTGAATGAAGCATGAATGGATGTATTCCCTCATAACTCGGCTCAAACTTTCCCACCAAGTGTTCTAGGGTGTTTCAGTACACTATGGATTTGTTTTCTAGATTTCTCCCCCAGTTGACACTCTGCCAAAACCTTTCAAATTCTTCAAGGGGTCATTTGGATACGGAATTTCGATAGTGATGGATTTTAACCCAAATCACTCGTTTATTCAGTCCCCGATGACAAGTCACAATCGCCAATCCCTAGTTGAGAAGCCGAAGATGGAGATGGAGGAGTGGATCCAGGAAGGATTGGTACTCAGATTTCATAAAACTCCGATCACAACTGTGAATCCTATTCTAAGCACGTAAGAAATACGATCTCCTGAAAGTGGGTTGATTTGATATGAGAAATTAACCTTCGCCGTCAAGATCTGGACACTATGAGTAAAGTTCAGAGAGAGGAAGTCATCAATCCATCACCGAGATATAAACCCAGAGAGTGATTGGGTTTGGTAATTGATTTTCGTGGATCTTAAAGAGAAAGTTCAATTGGAGGAGGAAGTACATTGGTGGAGAAAGAATTTAGTGGTCGACAGTTTGGCGACTAACCAAGAAGAAGAATAAATGGCATCAATGTTGTGGTAAAAAAGGAAGGCCACCATATGAGGGTACTTTTGGAAAAATATAAAATGAAATTGAGAGATTTTGAAATAACTAATGGAGATCAATTATTTCATAAACTCACCAATGAGGGTTTTGAAAATCCCTAATTGCGAAATCCTCGTCTTTCTTAAAAGGTTGATATAGGTATACTTACTTTTATGGTTAGATACTACTTAAGAAATTCGAACATGTGACCTCCAAGTTCACAAAAAAAAAAATTCCCTCGTCTTCAAACGCATATATTTTCCAAAAACCGACATAACGAGGGATTATGTCGAAATTCCTCATCTAAATCCCCATCCAAAGGATCCCCAAATTATGGACTCAACACCCTTCTTACATGGGTTTGATTACATAAGCTTTAAGTGCCCAAATTAAAGGCTTCTCTCATTATGTGTTTTACAGAAGGTTAAGGAAAATTAAGCAGATGCTTAAATAGTTGAATAAGAAGTAGTATGCATATACTTTATCAAGGACAAGGGAGGCTGAGGTATATCTTGAGAAAGTGTTGAATGCGGTGCTACTAATCTTGTTGCTGACATGGTAGAAAAGGAAGGTATGATGGCTTGCAAGTGCAAAGAATTACAAAAGACAGAATTTATTCTATAAGCAAAAGCTCGTACTGAGTGGATCAAGGCAAGGGGATATGAATACCTTATTTTTTCACAAACCTGTGAGCGTAAGAACTCATATGAAACAAATATCAAAACTTATTGATGAGCATGGTCGGGAAGTGCTAAAGGGTCGGGAAATTGGAGAAGTGGTAATGACTTTTACAATAATCTGATTGGTGAGGTGAATAATGAAGTGGAACAAAAACCTTTGGAGTTCTATTAGGAGATTTTGCAGCATAATTGGAAAATATGGATTATGACTTCCTATGTCGGCTTGTAACTCGAGAAGAAATATGACAAGCGTTTACAGTAATAAGAATGGAAAAGTCATGGGCCTAAAGGTTTTCTTGCATAATTTAAAGTAATAAGAAAGAACAAAACCCCTGGGTCTAATGGTTTTCCTGTAGAATTTTACTAGTATCATTGGGACTTGATAGAAACCGAGTGGAGGAAGTTAGTTGTATTGCAGTTTTTCGGATAGGAATTATGCCAAATGAGATTAATGCAACTGTGTTCACCCTAGTGGCCAAGGTTAAAAGTGCATTCCACATGAAAGACATTCACGCGATATCATGTTGCAACACTATGTATAAAGGGATATTGAATATTATGTCGAGTAGACTAGATTTTTATGCTCCCCAAAGTAATATGTCCCTCTCAATCAACTTTCATCATGGAAAGATCATTTCGCAATTATGTCTTACTTACTTCCGAGTTAGTACGGGATTATCACAAATCCTCTTTGAGTGTTTGATGCACAGTAGGGCTGGGAATCTAGACCAACCCATATGGGGAATCACGGTCTAGACCATATCATATGGTTTGGTATGGACCGTGAGATCAGAACTATGGTCTGGTTTATGTTCTCCTCCTTTAGTGTGTGGTCTGGACCGCGATTCACCATAGTAAATCGTGACAGACCTACTAACTCATACCAAAATAACATTAAATTAAACATCCATTTTTGTATTTGAAAAACAAAGTTAGTTGATTATTCATCCAATTGAGAGCCAACAAATTGCCAAAATGATTCCTTATGTGTTATCTCCTTATTAAAGAACCACACAATAACAAGAATGATTCATAAATAATATTCTCTCACAATGTCTAGACTATGGAGTTGATAAAACAGAACACTAAAAAAATTCATTGACCTTGATGAGATAATAAAAATTATTGAGAGATAAGTGACCATCTTAGTGGTTTCAAAATGACCACGATGGTGATCGACCGCGAGAACCTTCCGGATCATAAGAGAGTGGGAGAGAAGCGGTAGCACAAAGAGGAAGAGGTAAACAAGGCTATTTGATGTGTGTTTTTAATGGATTCTGGATAGAGTTGTGGAGACTAGAGAGAGTTTGAAAATTAAAAAAGTTCACTTCTCCCCTCATATATTTCTTCCTATTTTAATTACGATCACTAAATTTTCTTTTCACTAGCATATTGGTCACTGAAATTTTTATTTTTATGGATACCGGGAAGGGTTGGAGGACGGTATAAGAGTGAATTTTTTCACTTCTCCCCTCATATATTTCTTCTCATTTTAATTACGATCACAAAATTTCCATTTCACTAGCATATTGGTCACTGAAATTTTTGTTTTTATAGATACGGGGAAGAGTTGGAGGGCGGAATAAGAGTGAATTTTTTTTAACATGGTCTGTCTAGTCTAGACCATAGTGGATCGCACCGCAAAGGCGTGGACTGGTCTGGTCTGCTCCATGGTCTGTGTTCCACCCTCTCGATCTAGATAACAGACCGTGTATATGGTCTGGTCTGGTCCGAACCCAACGTTTCCCACCCTAGTGCACATTCAAGATTGACATCATGAAAGTGTTTTATTTTGTAAGTTGGGATTTTTTTATTTATATTGATGGCAGCAATGAGATTTACAGGTGCATTCATAACTCTGATGAAGGCATGTATCAGTACTCCTATGGTGAGTATCACATTCAATGGGGGGGTTTTGCGGATTTTTTAAATGGACAAGGGTCTTAAACAGGTGGACCCACTCTTCCCTATCTATTTACAATAACTATGGAGGTTTTGTATGCACTAAATAAGAGACAGTGAGGGAAAGTCAAGTTTCATATCAGCCCTAGATGTAAATCTCTTACCATAACTAACGTATGCTTCGTAGATGATCAGCTTGTGTTTTCAAATTAGCCAATACGAGATATAGAAGGGATCATTAGGCTTCTTAATGGTTTCTATATATTCAGACTCAGTGTAACCAAGAAAAGTGCCAGCTTTTCTGTGCAGGTATTCCTAAGGCAAAAATGCATCATATATCATAGTACACAGGGCTTCTTCTGGGTAATCTCCATGTTAGGTATCTTGGAGTGCCTTTACTTGTTGCCAAATTAACAAAAAAAATACTATCAGGTGCTGGTAGATAAGATACATCAGTGTATTCGAAACTTGAGGGCAAAGTCATTGAGCTTTGCAGGTAGGTTGAAACTCATCTACACAATCCTTACGAGCATACTACAATATTGGTTGCATATATTTGTGCTACTACAGTATGTTATAAGATAAGTATAGCAGGTAATCGATTCCTGTCATCCTGTGGGATGTTGATGAGACCAGTTTGGGGATCTCTCTTTTTTTTTTCAATTTTCCATTTACTTAAAAATGTACTTATGGAAGTCTTAATATAATTTGTTTATGTTAATTTTTGTATAGTTCGCAAGGTTGTCAAACCGGTTTATGCCAGTGTGCCGGTTTAGCAAGTGGAATGGTTCGACTAGTGGCACATACCAACTTTTCTGCTTGAATTATCAATGTTATACAAAAGCATTATCATCTTCTCATAAATAATTTTGTTGTTGTTTGTTAATGGTTTTAGACTTATTGTTAACGATATAATGTAATGTTATCAACCTTGATGTAATGTAATTGTTATTAGTGTTGGAGGAAGCTTGTCAATAGCAATGAAGGAAAGAATCGGAGCAATCAATCAGAATAAAAAGCAGTAATTCTCAAGAAGGAAAGATGCAGCCAATCATGGAAACAAAATCAAATCACCTACAACGGATAGAAGCAGAGCAAATGGGTTATAAAAGAATCCTGGGAAAAAAGATGTCAGCACCGTTTTTCCAAGATACGAAGTGTAGTAGTTTGTGTGATCAAACAGGAACTTGTGAGGGAAAATAGTCGAGACAAGTCAGGGAGATTTGTGAGAGATCTGTGTGTATAAACAGGGAGTAGCTACAACAGATCCAATTCTGTAGTCTAGGCAGGGAGCTTAGCTAACTCAGATTGTTCTTGTAAAAGAACAGGAAAACATCTTAGTAGTTACGTAGGAGTTCTCAAGAGGAGACTCTCCTACCGTGGATTAGTCGATATTGGGATACTTATTCTCCCAATATCGGATACCACGTAAAAGTGTGATTGCAGTGTTCTTTAAGTTTCTGCTCTATATTGGTTTGTCTGAAATTTCCAGGTTGAAGCTGGAACAGAGGAACTGCAAGTTGATCTTCAGGGGAGACGATCCACATTCAGTGATTGGGATCGAGTTGGGTTTGACCCGCTCGGTGCAAAGGCTAGATTAAACAAAAGCCGGCCTTAAGGCCCAGCCCGAGTAAAAGAAGGACTAGATAAGCCTAATTAACATATCCAATTTATTCTTCTTTTACATTTTTGTTTTTCCTCTTTGTGATCTCTTCACTTGATTCCATCGGGTTCGATTAGGGTTCTTGCAGATCAAAGAGAGGAGAGCTAAAGCAAATCAAAAAGAGGAATTAGGTCTCGCGCTCGACCACTTCTACACGTGGTATCAGAGCCCGGCTCCGGTGTTACAGGCGAAACCGTCTCCGGAGAAGATGAGCTCGGGATCGACTTCGACTGGCATATTCATGGCGGATGGGTTCTCGCAAACTCGCCCACCGCGATTCGAAGGTGTGCATTACGGATACTGGAGGAACAGGATGGAGCTCTTCATCTGCTCAACCGATCCTGACTTGTGGAGCATCGTATTGGATGGACCCTTGGAGGTAAAAGAAGTACGAGGCAAATGGACAGATACAGATAAGAGAAACTTTCAGCTCAACTCGAAGGCGACCAACCTGATGTACTGCGCCTTGGGACCAGAAGAGTATCATAGAGTAACTGGATGCAAATCGGCCAAAGAGATCTGGGACAAGCTTCAAGTTGCACACGAAGGTACATCGCATGTCAAAATCTCAAGAATAAACAGTTTGAAGCAAGAATTTGAATCGTTCATTATGAAGCCTGAAGAATCAATTAGAGAAATGAATGAACGATTCACTACCATTGTGAATAGTCTGAGAAACTTGGAAGTAGAATATCCAAGCGCTGATTTAGTGAGAAAAGTGCTCTGGGCATTACCAAAAAGGTGGACACCTAAGGTCACAGCTATTGAAGAATCCAAGGATCTCACTAAGCTCAGTCTGGATGAGCTTATTGGTTCTCTGGTGACACACGAGGAGAAGCTAAGGAGGGAAGAGTTGGAAGAACCAAAGAAGGAAAAGAAGGGTATCGCATTCAAAGCCACTTCACAAGAAGAGGACTTGGAATCTCTCGAAGAAATGGAAGATGAGGAGCTGGCTATGCTAAGCAAGCATGTTGCCAAGCTTCTGAAGATGAGAAGAGAAAAGAAGAGAGGAAATTTTCAAAATCGAACAAGAGAGAATGGTGACAATTATAGAGAGTTTGCTAAGGGAAACAGATTTATGGTCAGAAACAAAAGGGAAGGAGCTAGCTCTGAAAGGTCACAAAGTCAAGCAGGCTGCTTCAAATGTGGGAAATCAGGACACATCAAAGCAGAGTGTCCTCTGGTTAAAAAGGAAAAGGCCTATGCTACTTGGAGTTGCAGCGAAGAGGATGATGACGAGGATGATTCTACTCAGAGGATCAGTGCTTACATGGCAGTTGAAGAAAGCGACGACGAGGAAACTCGGGTAAGAACTTACTACTCTGATTCATATTCAGAAGATGATC
This sequence comes from Linum tenue, assembly GCA_946122785.1. Taxonomy (NCBI): domain Eukaryota; kingdom Viridiplantae; phylum Streptophyta; class Magnoliopsida; order Malpighiales; family Linaceae; genus Linum; species Linum tenue. The sequence continues at coordinate 34,639,134 of CAMGYJ010000007.1, forward strand.
AACTGGAAGAAACTATAAAAGATATTCAAAAGGAATTTGTAAATGTTAAGCAGAAACACGTTTTGATTAAGTCAAAATACGATGCTTTGGTAACTGAATTTGATGTATTAGAAAAAGAGAAGCTTGAAATAGAAATAGAGCTCAGAAAAATAAAAGATGAAAATCTGATACTTAAGGAACAAATTCAGAAGTTTAAGTCAACCAAAACCTTCAACAAAACGAGATTTAATCAGTCTAAAAATATGAAACATGGTAAACGTTCTGAGTGCTTCTATTGTCATAAAACAGGTCATTATATTGCATACTGTAAAAAGAGAATTAACAAAGAGAATAAAAGAAAACCTGATTGTAGTCACAATGTGAATACACATTCTAAATTTGTTAATCATAATTTTCAACCCTGGAGAGTATCTAAGTTAGTTTGGATACCCAAAACTAAGTAATCATATATGTTTGTGTGCAGACCTGTCCTCAAGTGAGCATGGAGGGCAGTGTGTGGATCCTAGACAGTGGATGCTCACATCACATGACGGGTAATAAAAACCTTTTTACAAATTTAACTTTGGAAAACAAAGGAAAAGTGTTTTTTGGAGATAACTTCAGTACTGAAATTCTAGGAAAAGGAACTGTAGGAATTGTGCCATCTATAAGTAATGTTTTACTAGTAAAAGACCTAAAACACAATCTGTTGTCCATAGGTCAGATGTGTGGTAGTGAGAACCGGGTCATTTTTGAACAAAATAAGTGTTATGTGGAAAATATACTTATTGGAAAACCTATTTTCACTGGAAACCGTAAAGGAAAACTATACACCATAGACCATAGGGACAAATCTGCTTTTAATGAAACTTGCTTGATATCAGTTGACAAGAATGATCAGTTTGAGTGGCATAGGAGATTAGGGCATATTAGTATTGGTATACTATCAAAACTTGTTAACTTAGGAATTGTCAGGGGAATACCAAAGCTTGTAAGTAAGAAAGAATTTTTCTGTGATGCTTGTGCCAAAGGAAAACATACTAGGTCTTCTTTCAAATCTAAAACGGTTATTTCTACTACAAGACCTTTAGAATTGCTGCATCTTGATTTATTTGGACCCAGTAATGTCATGAGTCTAGGTGGAAAGTATTATGCCTTTGTAATTGTAGATGATTTCTCTAGGTTCACCTGGGTTCTGTTTCTTACAAGTAAAGATGAAACTTATCAAAACTTTAAGGATCTTGTAAAACGGGTTGAAAATGAAAAACAATCAAGGATAGTAAGTATAAGAAGTGATCATGGAGGAGAATTTATCTCTGAAAAGTTTGAAAGTTTTTGTAATAAAAAGGGTATATTTCATAATTTCTCTGCTCCTCGAACCCCTCAGCAAAATGGAGTAGTAGAAAGGAAGAACAGAACTCTAATTGACATTGCAAGAACTATGTTAAATGACTATGGAGTACCTAAACAATTCTGGGGAGAGGCTATAAACACTGCTTGTTATGTCACAAACAGAGCTCTCATAAGATCAAAACTGAATAAAACTCCTTATGAACTTTGGAAGGATAGAAAACCAAACCTAAATTACTTTCACCCATTTGGTTGTAAGTGTTTTGCTCTTAATACTAAAGATCACCTAGGAAAATTTGATTCGAAATCTGATGAATCAATTTTTCTGGGTTATGCAACAAATAGTAGAGCATATCGTATTTATAACAAAAGGACTCTCAAGGTAGAGGAGTCCATCAATGTGATATTTGATGAGTCTTGTGGAAAGTGTGCAGAAAGTTTAGATGAGGATGATGACTTTGGATTGGGAACAGCAAACAATGTTGACAAACCTCAGAATGAACCAGTACAAGTGAATGTACCACAAGAAAAGGAGAATTCTGAAGATGAACAAGAGGAAAAACGTCAAGCTCCACCTCATATAGCTCGACGACATCCTCCATCTCTCATGATAGGAAACCTCAGTCAAGGTATGATCACAAGATCCAAACATCTATCTGGTCACACAGCATTTATAGCACAATTCGAACCTAAGAACATTGAAGATGCTATAAATAATGAATACTGGTCTGCTGCTATGCATGATGAAATGAACCAGTTTGCTAGGACTAGAGTCTGGGATCTAGTTCCCAGACCTAAGGACAGATTCATAATTGGAACAAAATGGGTATTTCGAAATAAAACCGATGAACTAGGCATCATAATTAGAAACAAAGCCAGACTAGTAGCTCAAGGCTACTGTCAGGAAGAAGGGATTGACTTTGATGAAACGTTTGCTCCTGTAGCTAGGCTAGAAGCAATTCATCTTTTATGTGCTTTTGCAGCATCCAAAGGGTTCAAATTGTACCTAATGGATGTTAAGAGCGCATTTTTAAATGGTGATTTAAAGGAAGAGGTGTATGTCTCACAACCTCCTGGTTTTGAAGACTTTGAACATCCTGACTATGTTTATAAATTGAATAAAGCGTTATACGGGCTTAAGCAAGCTCCTCGAGCTTGGTATGAAAAGCTCAGTAACTTTCTGTTAGAGAAAGGCTTTCGTAGGGGTCAGGTAGATAAAACCCTGTTTATAAAATGTGTAAATGAACATACTCTCTTGGTGCAAGTATATGTAGACGACATTATCTTTGGCTCAACTAGTGAGCAGCTCTGTACTGAATTCGAAAATGACATGAAAAATGCCTTTGAAATGAGTCTTATGGGTGAATTAAACTACTTTCTTGGACTTCAAGTAAAACAGACTGATAAAGGTATTTTCATTAGTCAATCCAAATATTTGAGCACTATGCTAAAAAGATTCAATCTGGATAATTTAAAAGAGGCCTCCACTCCCATGGGGTCCTCGGTTAAATTAACTAAAGATGAATCTGGGAAGCCAGTAGATGTTAAGAAGTTCAGGGGTATGATAGGGTCACTCCTGTATCTCACTGCTAGCCAACCAGATATCATGTTCAGTGTGTGTGTATGTGCTAGGTTTCAGAGCAACCCCAAAGAAAGTCATCTTTCTGCAATAAAACGTATTTTTCGATACTTGGCTGGAACCTCCACTCTTGGTCTCTGGTATTCTAGTAATTCTTGCTTAGATTTAGTTAGTTATACTGACTCTGACTATGCTGGATGTACTGTTGATAGAAAAAGCACCTCTGGTGCATGTCACTTCCTAGGATCTTCCTTGATATCTTGGTTTAGCAAGAAGCAAAGCTCAGTTGCTCTTTCTACTGCAGAAGCAGAGTATATAGCAGCTGGCTTTTGCTGTACTCAGCTTCTATGGATGAAATATCAGCTTAAGGATTATGGTATTTAACTAGGATCACTTCCTGTCATGTGTGATAACACTAGTGCTATCAACATGACAAAGAACCCTATTCAGCATTCTCGAACTAAACATATAGAAGTTCGTTACCATTTCATACGAGAGTTAGTGAATGAAGGAAAAATACATTTAGAATTCATTGGAACTGAATATCAGTGGGCTGATATATTCACCAAACCATTACCCGTAGATAAATTCCTGCCCATTCGTCGAGAACTCGGCCTGTTCTCCCTCGAAGAGATAGAAAGTATCTCTTAGAATTCGGTGATATCTTAATTACCTTCTTTACCTTATTCTCTTTCCATCTTACCCCCGATAAATCAGGCAGTCAGTCTCTGGCTGAGAGCTGGGCTGATCTGCCTTCCCTATCTGTTCTGATAACCCCACTATATCTAGGATAATTCTGGCTCTTCCACTCTCACATCACTCAAAAACCTTTCCTCCAAAATCATGGCCTTCAACAACTCCCAACTCCGTCCTGCTGTAGTTTTCAAAAACCAAGGATTCAGAAGCACCATTATTCACAATCGGTACTTGCGCTGCTACCGTGATCGCCCTATTTATCCATCCTTCACCATTCATCCCTCTGCATTCAATAAGTATGAGATGGATATCTCATCTCTCCTTTCGGGAATTGGCTGGTCCTCTCTCTGTGAAGATCAACGTTTCCTTCACTGCCCTGAATCTGTCAGGCAGTTCTATGTCAATCTTCGACGAGGTAGAGGATCTGACTCAAACTCTTTTACCACTCTCGTGCATGATCATGAAGTTACGGTCAGCCCTTATCTTCTCGCCTCTGTCCTTGCCCTTCCTCACTCTGGTCACCATGCTGGTTTTGATGATGAGTTCATAGACCATGGATTTGACTTCTTTGTTGCTCTGAGTCAACTGACTCGTGACATTGGACGATCCTTTCCAAGCAGGCTGGCTGCAGGGCGCCTCCCTGACGATCTCAAAGTCTTTCATTTTTTCATCACCAGATGCCTTCTTCCTCGTGATATATCAAGTACCAACATTCTTCACACTGCTGATCTTTGGATCCTATCCAATGCTCGTGCCCGTCAGCCTATCAGCTATGCCTCTCTTGTGTTTGCACACATGATCAGCTTTGGGAATGGTAGCTATAGTGGTCCTCTTCCCTTTGGCCCGTTAATTACTCGTTACCTCTATCGCCTTGGTATAGATCTTCGTGACAAAGTTTCTGTTTGCAACATTCATGATGATCTACGTCCTAATCATGTGCTGAATCGTCTCGATGCTGATGTCGGGACCAGAAAGCTTGTCTCTGTCTCAGGGGGAGTAGCTGCCTCTATGTTCTCTGCAAATGGTAACACCAGAGAATTAGTTGCAGGACTAACTCATGCTGCTGTCACGGCAGTGGAGAATGAGATCAAACGTGGAAAAGAGGCTGGAAACGTATCAACCACCAAACTTCAAGTGTGCAAGGAACGTCTAGAGCTTTTGGATGCTGATGAAGCGATGCCTGCCCCTGACGACTTTGATCCCATATCCTCTGACTCAGACTCCGAGGATGATATCTCGGAGTATGAATCACCTCCTAACTATCCCTTCTAGAGGGTTAGCTATTCATCGTAGGGGGAGCAGTAGTGGTTGAGTCAAGTAGTGGTCTGATAGGTTCAAGTAGTCTTGATCAAGTGTGCTCTTTTGTGCGTGAGTTTGTTTTTGTGTATGTGTCTCTTGAGAATTTGATGGAATAAAATAAAAGGCTCCTCTTTGCATTTCAATTAACCATTGAGTATAGAACAGACTGCACCAAGTGTGTGTTAAGTGTGTGCAGAGAATCAATAGCAGCAGATGAGCCATTGACAAGCTTAGGGGGAGCATGTTGGAGGAAGCTTGTCAATAGCAATGAAGGAAAGAATCGGAGCAATCAATCAGAATAAAAAGCAGTAATTCTCAAGAAGGAAAGATGCAGCCAATCATGGAAACAAAATCAAATCACCTACAACGGATAGAAGCAGAGCAAATGGGTTATAAAAGAATCCTGGGAAAAAAGATGTCAGCACCGTTTTTCCAAGATACGAAGTGTAGTAGTTTGTGTGATCAAACAGGAACTTATGAGGGAAAAATAGTCGAGACAAGTCAGGGAGATTTGTGAGAGATCTGTGTGTATAAACAGGGAGTAGCTACAACAGATCCAATTCTGTAGTCTAGGCAGGGAGCTTAGCTAACTCAGATTGTTCTTGTAAAAGAACAGGAAAACATCTTAGTAGTTACGTAGGAGTTCTCAAGAGGAGACTCTCCTACCGTGGATTAGTCGATATTGGGATACTTATTCTCCCAATATCGGATACCACGTAAAAGTGTGATTGCAGTGTTCTTTAAGTTTCTGCTCTATATTGGTTTGTCTGAAATTTCCAGGTTGAAGCTGGAACAGAGGAACTGCAAGTTGATCTTCAGGGGAGACGATCCACATTCAGTGATTGGGCTCGAGTTGGGTTTGACCCGCTCGGTGCAAAGGCTAGATTAAACAAAAGCCGGCCTTAAGGCCCAGCCCGAGTAAAAGAAGGACTAGATAAGCCTAATTAACATATCCAATTTATTCTTCTTTTACATTTTTGTTTTTCCTCTTTGTGATCTCTTCACTTGATTCCATCGGGTTCGATTAGGGTTCTTGCAGATCGAAGAGAGGAGAGCTAAAGCAAATCAAAAAGAGGAATTAGGTCTCGCGCTCGACCACTTCTACAATTAGCATTAACAATAATGAAAAATTTAAATATTAACATTTTTAGGCTCCCCGTTAACAATCTGATACAATATTATCAATGCTAATGAGATGTATCATTAACAAAATACAAAATCATTATTAATGCTACATTAATAATTATTTACTTATGAAAACATTGTTAATGGTATATCATCGTTTTTTTCCGTAAATCATATAAATTTAACATTTACCAATAATTCAAAGATTAAGAGTCCATTGCTAACTACAATCTTATGTTCTCTTATCAATGTTTCTGGGATGCATCATTAACATTTAACAAAACAAATGATTAGTATTAATATTAAACTATTATTTACAATATTAGCAACATAAAAAATCATTGAAAAATGTTCGTAATCACCTGTTATTAACTTTTCTTAATACACCCGTCAACAAAATACTATGAGTTATTATCAATATCACGCACTATAATTATCAACACTTTAGCGACGTATCAGTAACGCTATGCATAACCATTGTTATAATAAGTAAATAATAAATGTTGAACGTTCGCAGGACGTGGGCTCCGTCAGGATAGCGGCGGGATGGCGGCGTGAAGGGCGACACTCTATGTTGCCGGGATGCTGGTGATGGTTTGTTTCAGGAGGTGATGAATTACTCACTCTCGTCGGCGGCTAGGCCCGGGTTCGATCGAGGGGACGACGGTGTCGTTCGATGATGCATTTGGTGGTGGAGGAAAGGGGTCTCCGCGGCGGCGGGAATGGCGGAGGAGGTGGAGGATGGAATCATGGAATAATGGAGGGATGGCGGTGGAGGAGTGATCTGGTCACTTTTGGCGGACGGCTGGATATGAAAAATATGTTAGGTTTTTATTTTCTCTTTCTATTAACTATTATTTTTCCCCTTAATACCTAGTTTACCCTTACTAACTAACTAACTAATAACCTACCATAAACAAACTAAAATTATTTTAGCCAATAGAAAAGCTTTAAGCATATGCTTAAGTTTTTAGGCTTAAGCACCTGATTTGACACGTTATGAAGATGCATTCTACTAAAATAGATCGGAATTCGTTAAGGCAACATGAGACTGAGGTAGAGTGGTATCCTTTGATTTGGAGTCGAGGCATCAGGCATCATCCCTCCTTATGGGTTTATTTTGTGGTTAGCAGTCCACCAATAGACTAAAAATGCAAGATAAGTTTCTAGTATGGGGAAAGCGTGTCACTGGTGTATGTATGTTGTGTCGGAGATAAGAGATCATTTGCTGGTTGGATGCTCTTTTATACAGTACATGTTGCAGATGTGTTCGAGGGGAAATTTTACTCAAGTGGATATATAGGTAATTGAACTTTGTTTTTGTAGTGGTGTTATTACGGACTGGTGTTCCGAATCTGCTGTTGTGATCGTGGAAAGACTTGTTTTGAGTATGGCAGTCAATTTAGTGTGGCATGAGAGATGCCTCAAGCTTGTTTGGTACTGGTGGTCCAAAGTCTAATGTGTTGTTGAGTCTGGAGCTGCAAAGATCAATGCGTATAATTATAAAGGCATTGAGTGACAAGATAGTTTAGCCACTTTCAAGGTGATTAAATTATTATAAAACCATGTTGATCATAGGTTTACTTTCACGGGTAACTCAAGTACGTACGTGATTCTTTTATTTTTTACCCAAACCTTTTCCAGATTCTTTTATTTTAACCAAACCTATTGAATTCCTAAAAATTATCCAAACGTTAACTCTCCATCAACTTTTCTGTCAGTAATGCTGACTAAGTATGACCATAATGAGTTGACTTCCTACGTGGCGGTCAGAATACCATCATTAACTATTTTTAATAAAAAGATTATAAAAAAACAAAACAAAATCCCACCTCTCACGTGGACGAAATAAGTAACGGTAACAGAATGAATGCCCAGACTTTGATAAATTATAATACGTTTGGATAATAAATAGAATTTCTATAGGTTTGGTTAAAATAAAAGAATCTGAAAAAGGTTTGGGTAAAAAATAGACATTGCCAAAAAAAAAGTATGTGATCAATTGTAAACATCTGTCTTTTCGTTTAAAACTAAATTTTCATCTAATTTATTCTTTTTTATGTGTGTCGATTCTAAGGTTTAGGAAACCCTATCGTACCGGCCGGTCGGATCGGAAATACTGAATACCGTATCCAACCCAAAACGGTAGCCAATCCAAATTGAATCATGGGTTTCACATTCCAAGACCCCCATTGCTCCAATCATGCACTTGTTTTGGTTTGGATGGTTGGTTGGGTCGGTATTCGGTCTTTTTGTGCAGTCCTAACGAGAGAACCACCATCACCCGCACCTCTTACGAAGTTTTCAGGATAATCCACTAGCTTTGCGAACAAGAATGGTCCAGCCCACTGTTTAGCTAAATGGGCGAAGGCTGAGTTCAACAGCAAGCAGCCAATGAACCAGCAAAAAAGTGAAGATATGAGATTAGAGCAGTTGGTAAGTTGTTCATGGATGAAATCTGCCCAGCGCCTCTTTAAAACACCCCTGAGCATGTTCTGTGGTGCTCGGAAATTCAGTGCAGGCAAATAGCCAAAAATGAAATCAAGGCCTTCTGGAGCCAAATTGGTGAAGAGATCCGCAACTTCAATGCAGAGAAGAGAAGAGTCATTACTCATTACTAATAAGTATGTTTTGATGTAGTTTTGAACAGAAAGGGAAATTACCATCATTAATCCATGTTGTACATTCTACGCTGCTAAGGGAGGGAGATGGAGATAAACATATCAAAAGAAACCCTTCCCCAGAAAACAAAATCTACTGATACAACATACTTCAATCCCTTTCTCTCTCTAAGACTGATAACTAAACTGAATGATGGGATTAGATATGCTTACCGATGTGGGCACCTCTACCACCACAACAGTACATTAGAAGTAGAACCCTTTAATCAAGTCCTTGCTGGCACATCACTTCCAGCACTTTTGCGATTCAGGTAACGAAGAACAGCATCTTCCACCCTGACAGATTTCAACCACAATACTCAGTACAATTCTATTGGTCTTGCATTCTTTTACGATTTGTAAAGAACACGATCTTGCACTGCAAGTTAATCTCTTATACTTAAATGGTCAAAAAAAAAAAAAAAAGAGAGCACAAAAAGAAGTATAGGATACTTGCCATGGCTCATTATAAAAATCTGCATGTTGCTCTTCTTCTGTGCTGCAATTGTTATCTCCAGCTATAAGCTTCAGATCTTCGGTTTGAGAAGCAATAAACTTATTAATAAACTCTGCTGGAGAGCGACTGAAACCGAGAAAGAAACCACGCCTTCTGCAGCGCTCATGTATCTTCTTTATTGAATCACTTATTATCTTGTCATAAGCATCGATCTCTTTCTGTCTCCCTGTGTCCTCAAAGAACTTAGAAATATCAGTTTGCACTGGGAAGGGAACATCAACATCAATGTCATAACAAGCAGTTCCAGCAGGAGAACTCCCTGATAGCTTGATCCTGTGCTCCAAATGAATAGGTTGTAGAGATATAAGATGCTGACTTATCTTCTGTGCCACCATTCCAAACTTCATCTTCTCTTCCCCAAATAATCTTCGCAGTGGTGGATCACATATGAATGAGGATAGATCATTACGGTTTTGCAACTTGTTTGACTTGACATAATGCCAAATCGCCGTCAAGATCCTTGAACGTGTCTCCACTTCAAAGCCCAGGACTTCTGCCAATTGAGGGGAAAGCTTGTATTTCTCCGGAGTGTGATTCATTTCTAATCTTATCAGTGCAGTAAATTCTTTATTGCCTTTCCTCTTCACCTCAAACCCCTCGTGAAGTTCAGTAGATCGGTTACTCTCCCACCAAACTACTTGTTTCTCTGGATAGAGACATTGGTCTAAGATAATGGTAATTTTCTTGAAGTATGATGAGAATTTTGGGTAAGATTTCTGCACCTGCCCTTCTAGCAAAGGATCTTTCCCATCTTCCAGGATCCTGCCAATAATCTTTAATGACCATGACGGAGGCCCTGCAGTCGGCATCTCGCCACTGCCTACTCCTTGATTCTCAAAAGTGTTGAAAACATACAATCGAAGCGTTTTCCTTACTCGAGGAGGGTTTTTAAGGGCCTCTCTAAGATCTGCCTTCTTCCTTGCGCGAGCATTATCCACCCTAGCCTCGTATTCAAGCAACTGTGCATAGAGTGCAGCCTCTGGAAGCTTGGCTGCAACTTCTGCAGGTATCTGCTTCTCGGACAGCTTCGGCCTCTTCCTATTCGGGGCAGGGGCTAACTCCATCGCCTTATAAAGGGAAGACGAATGAGCATGATTTGATCCTCCAGCTACCTTAGAGGGGGGTTTATGACCAGCCCTTTTGGTACCTGCAGTTGCTGGAATGGACCCAGAAGGCGATGGCAGACCAACACCACCAGAAATCGGGCTCTGCAGCTGACTAATAGATTGGTTAGTTGATGATTGGATGCGAACGTGCGCAGGCTGCTGCACAGGTGGTTGTGCATGGTTCAGCAGCTGAGCTTGTGCCTCGGGGAGCTGAAAGTGGCCCTGGAAAGACCCACCTTGTGTTTGAGGTTTTGACTGAGAGAGCAGGTGGGGAGGAATCTGGTGACTCATGGGCACAGATTTTGCTCCAGAGCCAGAATTGGCAAATGGAATGGGTACCCCCACACTCCTAGGGGGATTATTGTTGTTCATAATAGCAACACACTAGCGCCCGTCCAAAACCCAGAAACACTCCCAGTGAAACAAATTCAACAAATCACATAACGAACAACAGAAGCGCCAATCGGAGCTTCATTGAAAGACCTTAGTTACGCAGCTTCCTCTCCCAGCAGCACTTAAAAACTCATCCATGCACTGCTCCCAACTCAAGGAACGCCTCCGAAACCCTAGTTGCAAAACGAAACCCTGATTCTGATTCTGAATCACAGACTCAATTCCCACGAAGCACAGAGAGTAAGAATCGAGTAGAAAGAAATCGAACTGAAACAATGCCTCGACGACTTCCCAGTGATTCGTACTCCTAAAGGAGCGAAGAATTTTCCAATAACCGAGGCTCACAAAATGCAAACCACGAAAGCGTACCAGAACCAAGGAGCCGATTCAGTAAACTGGCCCCGGGAAGCCTGGCTGGAAGTGTAGACTTGTGATTTGAGCCCTTCTCAGTTCTCCACTCTGTATGTAACTGCAAGTTTCAAATTCTGTAGATTCGGATCGGTTCTTGGAGCCAAACCCTGTTAGTTTCTCTATACAAAATAAAAATAAATTTTGCCCTTTTTCCCCTCCTTTCGCGTCTTCTATTTTTCTTTACCCGTGTGGGTTTTTATTTATTTCGTAGGACCCTAATTTACGTAAACACCCCTGGCTTAATCTCCTTTTCTCGAATCCAGGATCTCTTTGAGACAAGGTTGTTGACCCATGGGTCGACCCAATTTGACCCTGACCCGGTGAGAAAAACGGGCCTAACTCAATTTTTGGAATTCTAAGTTAAACATTTGAATATTTATGTTATATAAGTGTGTGCGAATTTTCACTATATGTTGGATCTAAGTACGAAATGTTATTTTGGTGTACTATTATATGTTATAACTCATATGTTAGATAAGATTTGATATAATTTATGAGGATAAGTACAATATAATGACTCTTTCCATATTTCCGGGCCAAACCGACTAAAATGGTTGACCCATTAACCCTTAACTCACTAGCTCGACCGGGTCCGGGTCAACCCGCGGGTTGACAACCTTGCTTTGAGATGTTGTTGACGAGCAAACTCTATAAATTCAACTACCTTTGATGCGGCCCGATGTCCGGATTATATTAATTTACTAATATGTTTCGAAACTGAAATTACATGTGTTAGTTAATTGATATATATACTTTGCCATATATATATATATATATATATATATATATATATATATATATATATATATATATATATATATATATATATATATATATGGCAAAGGCTAGCGTACACCTAGTGTATGGCGTACACTTGCATTCACACCTATTAATTATTACTTTTTTTAATAAGTTATTTACTATTTAATAAATTTATTTACTCTTACCAAAAAAAATTATTTACAACTATATACATTCATTAATTGTTGTTTACGTTTTAGTCGCATATCAATTTTATTACGCATTCTTCTCAAATCAATCATTTAACTAACAATTGTACAACTTATACTGCTTTTCCAAATTATAACTTTCAAACACGCAAACTTTACAATCATCTACAACTGCAATCTCTTTCAAATTTACTGACTCATTGTCGTTTGGTTACATTGACGAAGAAGAGAAACTGAACTCAACGCAATTTCTTTCCAAACTTTATAAATTATAGTACTATGACATTGACGAAGATGACATTCAACTATCTACTTCCAGCCGGACTCAACGCCGGCAAGGAAGAATCAACGGCGGTCGGTGGTGACAAGGAATAATAACGCCGGCGGCGATAAGAAAGAATCAATTGCGGCGAGTCCCAATTGCTGTCTTTTATTTTAGTTTAGGGTCTAGGCTCTGGGTCTTTCTTATTAGTTTGTTTGAAAAATAAAAGAAGATGAGAAACCGCCGGCGACTCCAGCTCCGCGAGCAGCGTTTTTGAATTCGAGCCGCTGCCACCGAATTACACACTCCGCGTCGGATTCAATCCAAGTTCGACAACTGGTAGCAAGAATCCAGCGGTGTCGGGACCGGACGACGATTTCATCGACCTCTGCTCTTCCCTCTCCCACTAGTTATCTTTCCCGGCGATTCTTCCTCTGTGGTTTATCCGCCTTAATCGATCGATCACTCGAGAGCTGCGGATGGCAAGATGGCATTGGATTATGGTTAGGGATTTTGCCTGAGACCAAAGCAGGCGCTTCATCTACCCGAGACGGTCAGAATTACGAAATACCTCTTGGACCCGAGAGCAACTGAAACGGAATTCATGATCGAGATCTCTCTGGACGACTGAGTTCTTCAAGACGAAGACTAGCCTGTATAGCTCGTGTCTAAGGACTAAAGCGACAGCCGGATTGGGGATCCCTGTACTATTTCGATGAAATCGATGGCTGGAGGGGGAGATTCCAGCGCCTGATTGACCAGTGACGATCGCGTTTTGTCGAAGGGGATGTGGCGAATGGGGATCCAAAGTCGATGGCGGGTCTGAATCGGGGGAGATAAAGGAACAAAGGATTAGGAAGGACAAAGCACTCTCTCACCTCTGATGTAGACGACGGAGATTAGATGAATGAAGTACAAAACCGCAGATGACATGCGTTGTAAATTGTAATTGAAGGAGCAATGCAGTTGTAAATAATGTTAAAGTTTGGGTGTTTTAAATTTAGGATTTGGAGAAAATGGTACTATGATTATATGTAATTACTAATTAAATGATTGATTTGAGCGTGAACAATAGTTAATGAATGGTTATAATTGCAATTGTATTTATTATTAATAATTACCTTAATTACGATTAAATTTAAAATAATTAATAATTAATTTATAGGTGTGAACACAGGCGTAGGCTGTACGGCTGGTGTACGCTAGCCTGAACCATATATATATATATGGGTCACACTCGTATGCTCCTGACGCATAGCATGTGACATATTCTCTAAACCGTTGATCTAATCTAACGGTACAATATTAAATGTATTAAAATTAATTATTGATTAATAATTATATTCACGAACTACATCCACTATTTGTTTATACATACGTTATAGTCCCCTCGAATTTTAATGGTCACGTTTTATGTTAAACTACCTAATTTCTTTTCGCCATTGTATAACGCTCCTACAGTTTTATTTGCTACATTACATTGAGGATTAAATTATGTCATCAACCAGAACACGAGGTAGTCATTAATTTATCTCTCTTCCGTAAGCCATTTGTGGCCATTTGCAGAACCCTCACCCACTTCCACCAGTTCATCATCAAAACCACTTCCAAGGAGTCATCTCTTAGTGACCAGTCAAAATCCCTAGCTTTCCTTCTCTCTCTATCGCTGGAACTCGTTCGATTTGTGTTCTTCCCCTGCTCATGGCTGAAGTGAGTGAATGCGGGAACATATAAATGTACAATCGATTAAATGGGGAAAGAAAACAGGCTCTCGTGACTCTTTTCTTCCCTACTATCTCCGCCGTCTCTCTTCTCCGGCCACCCCACTTCACCATCCCAATCACCGACATCACTACAATCCCACTTCACCATCGTCTCTCTACTCCAGCAACCCCAAATTCCTTTTTCCTTTTCTCGCTCGTCCTCTATCTTCCTTCTCCCCTCCACCAATGACAGCAAGCACTAACGAGAACGGCTCTGCCGGCTTCCACTTCCCACCTCCATTTTGTCGGTCGTCAGTGGATGGAAAGATGCAAACAGCGAATGAAGAGAAGTCCATTCGTCGTTGAAAGTCAACCTTTCCCACCTCTGGGCGAAACACTGGTGGGGTTTCGGGTTCATCGGTTTGGGATTTCTGGGTTTTGACGATGAATCGAGGAGATCCGTCAATCAATCGATTCCGCTTCCCCGGCCGGTCGTTTGGGATTTCTGGGTTTTGATTGATAACAAGGCCTCGCCGTTGATTCGGGGGAAGAAAGGGAAGATTGTTCAGAAGAAGAAGACTAGTCGTCGCGCCTAAATCGAGAAGAAGCAGGGGGCAGTAGGTGGTGCCGCCATTGTCGTTGGTGGTGGTTGCTGCTGGAAGGTTTTCGATTAGCAGGGAAGACAAAAACCCTTGTGTTATGCAACACCGTCATTTTGTCCTGACTCTTCTTCGTTCCCACTCCCACATTCTCCCTCTGCACTTTCTCCGTTTCAATTCTCAACTTCGACCATGATAATTCCGCTGACGAGGTAAAGAATCTGTCGGTGGAGACGCTGAGCATATTCCCAAATGGTGATCGAGTCTACTTTTTAGTCCATACTTACTGGGGTCTAGCCTCTACATGGTTAATTACACTGTTAATTTCATGGTTTGAGGAGGATTTGGACAAAGCTTGCTTGTTAATTTCATGGTTTCAGGTTACAGCTTGTAAAAGTAAACAACAATCCAACATATAAATATGGTCTTTCTCAAGGTCCCTTTCCCCAAAACACAAAGAACTATATATGTTTCGTGAACGACTTGGGCGGAACGAGGCAGAGAAGAATAGAAAGAATGAGCTCGCCGGTGATGGGAGGAAACTCTGCTTCGAGATTTTTATCCCTTTTGTTTCTTTTCGACCCTTTTCTCCATCTCACAGTACAAAACAGGGTGAGTTATCTACCTGCGTTAATCGAAATCCTTACCGTCTGAATGAATCGGTGGTCCCGATCTCGCCGTATAAAGAACGACGGAGGGAGGAACTAATCGCCTAGTATCCCGATTCTCGCAATGGCCGCACCGCAGCCTCTGTTGTCCACGCGTCCTTTTTGTGGTCGATCGTACGCCGTCAACTATTTCTGGTTTGTCGCGATTGGGATTCGGGCACCAGTCTGATACCAGTACGATAAGAGCTTACAAGCAGAGCATGAACTGAAGTCGATGGCGGTTGCTTTTGGGTTTTAGGTTTCGATGGTTGCTGGATTTGGATGATGATTGTAAAATTAAGGGCAGTTAAATGGGGTAGTTGTGATGAACTGATGATGATGTTCGAATTGGGGTGCTGCACGATGAAGTTCTTATTCAATTATTCTATCCAAATTTCAATGGAAGTTTGTTATCAATTATATAAATCTTCGAGGTTCAATAAACACCTCTACGAAAATACAATGATAATAATTGTTGGGGGACTTCATAGAAAGTATAATTATTTAAAGGGTGTAATTTGTAATATAATTCTTAATAAATAATTAATTTAAATACAATTAATAAACACCGTCAGATTAGATCAACGGTTCAAAGACCTGGTGCATAGTATGTGTCAGGAGCATACGAGTCGTATCCATATATATATATATATATATATATATATATATATATATATATATATATATATGGTTTAGGCTAGCGTACGCCCGGGCGTACGTTAGACTACCGTACGCCCGTTTGAGTTTTGCTATTTAGATCATGAATTAACCGGAGTTTTGGGCATGATACTATACCCTAACCACTAATGGATAAACCCCAGTCCCTAGTTTTCTAACCCAAATCATGAGATTCGTTTAATCTTGAAATGAAAATCAACAATAATTTCGACGAATCAAAACCGTTGATTTTCATTTCAAGATTAAACGAATCTCATGATTTGGGTTAGAAAACTAGGGACTGGGGTTTATCCATTAGTGGTTAGGGTATAGTATCATGCCCAAAACTCCGGTTAATTCATGATCTAAATAGCAAAACTCAAACGGGCGTACGGTAGGCTAGGGTACGTCCGGGCGTACGCTAGCCTTTGCCATATATATATATATATAAAACCCATTAAAAAATATACAACAAATTTGTTCAGTCTAATTTGTTATGACCAAGGTTGTCACTCGATTCCACAAATGAGTCGTTTAAGCAAGTAGGTTAAGGATTAATAGATGAATTGGATTAATCTGGTTAAGCCTAGCATTACCTAGGTGCATGAAAATTTTATTGATTTCACATGTATTATGCTTAGATATTTATGAAATTTCTATGATAAATTTAGATACAATGATGGTTTAATATAACTTATTCGTTGTAATTGAGTTTCATTTTTTATACTTTTCTCTCACTTGGAACTGATGCTTTAAAATGACGGTTTAATTCTAAATCTCTGCCCTCTTTCTTTTTATCTTTTTCCATTTTATTTTCTAGTTTTTTCTTTTCTTCTTTTCATTGCATATCATATTCCATTCTCAATGTTCTTACTCTTCTTCTCCAATTCGATTTCATGTATATATACAAATGAGGACATTGGTCTTTGTTAATCGCACCAAGTCTCAATCCAAATATATGTTCGTCTAATCTTGTGACTTATTCTTTGCTCGAGATGTGGTTGATTGGCGATGTGACCTTGCTGCTGGAAGGAAAATGAAATTGACTACTGAGGAACTGTTTGGCTTTTGAGATGATTGGGACTTGTATTGTTGTCTGTCGATACTAAACAAGGAAAATATATTATGGGATAACCGAACACGGGTGGTTGCTGCATGGGTATTTGATAAGGAAAAGGACGACATGTCAACAGAGCTAGTGATTAGATTTGTTGAAAATGATGTCGGTTTGAAGTGACTCGGTGCTTAGATGAGTTAGTTGAATCAACTCGATTTCCTAATTCAACTGGTTTTCTTAGTTTGACCAAGTTTGGGTTGATAACCAATTGGGCCTCTAACATCCTAACAAATACTCGGGTTTGGGCAAAACTGATTCGCCCAACTATGTCAAACTTGGGTTGACAATCAATCTTATGATTCTTGTCTTTTTTGGAAGATACATTGTTTTATATTCGAATACTTGTTTATTTTCTAAAATAAATAAGTTCAATAATTGTGAAGGCAAATATACTATTCATACTTTCGCTCTCATTGTAGGAGTTTGAAACGGGAAAATACTTTTCTCATTCAAGTCTTATATATTGTATTGTGTTTAGACATAGACATATGTCATTGCCCTAGAAATGCATTAACATGTCAAAAACTGGTGAAATGAACCAATAATTAAGCTCAATCTCGTGCAATGATCATTGGATCTAATCATGCCATATAGTCTACATAATGATATGATTTCTTCATAGTTAGTTCTAAAAATTAATACTAATTTAAAATTTTGACATTGCTTCGACCTATTTAATACTCTAATTTTATATGCAATATTCAACCAAGTGATATATGGTTTGTAATTTTAAAGTTATCATCTGTTTATAATATACATTGAAATATAAATTAAGTAGTAAAATACAACTAAAATAATAAAAAATATGAAAGTCAAAGTATCAAATCACCAAATAAGTACTTATGAGAGATTTAGTTGCTAGCTAACCGCTGAAAATGTATTCTGATTTTTCAGATTTTAGGTTTGTGTATGTTTTTCTTTTAAAAGATACAACAAATATATGTAGCGTAATTGGTTGTAGCTCTTCCCTCTCTTAAAAGTAGTCATGGTTCAAATTCCCATATGTATATATTTTTTATGAATAAATAATAAAGAAATAAGTAGTTGTGAAGACAAAAATGTACTTCTTACTTTCACACTCGATGCAAGAAATTTGAAATGGAGCAATGGGTTTTGGCTTTCACCTTTAATAATACTAGCTTATAACCCGGCCCGTTGACCGAAATTTGCATATTTTAATATTTATATTTTTATGTTATGTTTATGTCTATTAATTCGTTTAAGTTTAATGAAAATCATTCAATCGAGATGCTACATAAAGAATGAATATATAGGTCGAACATTCATGGAAATACCCTGCTCATTTAAGAATATAAAAATGTATAATTAATCTCATTTTCATAATGATAATTGAGCCCCCATTAAAATTATATTGGTTAATATATTGTCCAGAAATATATAATATAAAAGCTCATTGGAATTCCCACATAAATGGTTCAAAGCTCTCCTCTATGAATAACATGCCACTTATAAAAAAGAAATGGATTTATAAAAAAAACATAAATGAAGAGTTGTTGATTCAAGTAAATCATATGCTAACAACTCAACTAAAAGGAGACTATTAAAACTTGAGAGCAAATGACAAAATTAAAGTTACATCCAATATACTAATAGACTCGGTCAAAGTAATGAGGCACAAAATTAGACACTCCTTATCTACATGTTCCAGTAGTTTGAATAGTGAATCGACCTTAACTTTAGTAAATCAATCAATGATTCCTCGTTTTAACATAAACATAGGTTGGGTAGTTGCAACAACCATAACACCTAAAAGATCCAATAGTTTCCACTCTCCGTTTTACAACCAACTTTTTATCCCCTCCATCTTCAATCTCTCGACGTATATGTTTTAAACCAAAATTCAATTCTAATCCTCCTTCTGCAACTCCATTTATGCTACTTTGATGGACCTTCTCTCCATGAACCTGAATTTCTCTTTCAATTGAGTTTCTTGTCAGCTTGATCTCCAACTCCCCAATCCTCTTTCTTGTATTTGGCCAACTCATCTTCCTCGGGGCAGTTTTAATAAGCTCGTAAAACCAACACTCATCTTCAATTCCATCAATATGCTCTTCTCCTCCTTCTCTGCCTTCACCTGATCCAGTTCACTTCCATGCCCTTCAATACCCTCTCAATTTTCATTAATATCCTGATCATCTACCACTTCTCTCTCTTCAACTGCTCCGATTTTGCTTCAATACCCTCCTTGGTTCACTCACTACCCTGACCAACTGCCTCTTTACTGCCTTCACTTGCTGCAAACTACTTCAATTACTTTTTATACACCTTCCTCAAAATCAAAATCAACTAACCAATATCAATCCATGGCTTTGGATCAGTTTTAAACTCTCAATGAACATCTCAATACCACAAAGTTTAAATCTAAATATTCTTTTAGTTAATCATGAACTTGAGTTTATCAAAATCTAATCCACTCCTTCTAAGTTGGAATTCACATCCCCCAAGCTCATTTTTGGTTCATTTGATCCCACATAACCATGATATTATACCTCTAACTAAAATAAATCAAAGCATTTTACGAAAAGAAACCGAACCATGAACTTTACCTGCTACCAAATCCAAACCCAATTTCGTCCTCTCACCACTTCCCTTCCCAAACCCAATATCATTTTTTACTCCAAGTTCACACCCCCAAATCCTAGTGTGTTGCGTGAAAGCTTAATTTTAGCAATCATTATGCTTGCAATTAGATTAATGGACAACGGCAAGCGCCAAAATTCCACCAGACGATGAGTTGTCTTCACTTTGAGTTTTGTCATAAAACTGCTGGCCCAATATGTTTATCAGTTTGGAGGCCATACGATGAGCAATACTGAATCAATTGCAGCGAAGTTATCGGTCACAGTAACGACAATGTGAAACATGTGTTAACAAACGCCAATATGGGTTAATTTTATGGATTGACATTAGAATGATGGGATTGGACAATGAGATCGTCCTTAGTTAAGCGACATGTAAATTGGTTCGTTTGGTATGGAGGACACAAACCGTTAAAATTCTAAATTATTTGGGTTAGTTTGTATTTAGTGTTTTCAAAATCGTGGTATATGAGTTAGGTGATTAAAATATCTAAACCCAAACGAACCGACCCACGTACACCCCTAGGAAGAGTTTCAAAACTTAATATTTAACCGAAAAAATGTTCAGAGAACCAATCCCCTATAGTTTGCACAAAGATATGATTGCATCACTATAGTTCTGGAAATTAATGGTAATTTAAGAATTCTATATCGCTTCTACATATTCAATACTATAATTTTATATGAAATATTCGAACCAACAATATTTTGGTTGCAAATTTATGGTTATCGTCTATTTATACGATAGATGAAATTTTAAATTAAGTATTAAACTATAATTAAAATAAAAAATATCAAAATCGAAGTATCAAAATACCAGATAAGTACTTACAGAATATTTATTGGGCTAGCTAACTGTTGAAAAGTTCTGTGATTTCATATTTTAGCTTCGTATATATTTTTAATTTTAAAAAATATAAAAAATCTACATAATCTGATTGATTTTAAACCTTCACTTTTTTTGAATTGACCATGGCTCAAATCTCAATATGTCTATATTTTTCTGTAAATAAATAAAAAAATACAGATAATTTTGAAGACAAAAATGTCCTTCCTAATTTCCCTCTCATTGCAGGAAAATTGAAAAGGGAGATTAAGTTTCAAATAATTAAATCATATACCCTAAATCTATAGAACTTAAACCCTAATATCACATATACTAAGAACATAATCAATGATTTTGAGTTGCCAAATGTATACAACATACCATATGCACTATATTAGGATTTAGAGAATTATGATATAGGGTTTAGTTACGTGAATAACTATGGTCTAGATAATGTTATTTAACTAAGGAGATGCAATAACCCTCAATCCATCGAGCGTACCATAGAATTTCCAATGTATATACACATACCATTGTTTGTTAAATTTATCCAATGATAATGGGCTCATTTGTCAATGGTATTTAATCTTTCAATTCTATGCTTATAATTGTAAACCATTAGGAAAATTGTTAGCCAATGATTTTTAGTAATTCACTTATAGCATTGAAAATATCTCGTTACAAAACCATAGATCACAAATGTCAAATTTTATGTTTTGAAATAAAATTTTGTATAGCACTTTTTAAACAATTCTTGTATTCCTACAAACTACAAAATCATGTAACCTAATAAATGTAAAAGTTGTAAGACATACATAAACTTAAAATGTACTATTTGATTCTTGGTGAAGAATTGTGTGATTAGAGGAACTCACTTAGTTAATTCATAAAGCTAGGTATATCATGATGATTCACTTTATAAATTATTACAGTTATTAATTAATTCAATGATTGATTGTTGTGGTGGATAGTCCTATGATTTTGAGATATTTCAGTATTTTCTCTCTTTAATTCAAAAAATACATAAAAATTGTTATAGTCCAGTTGGTTAAGGATATTGACTATCAATTTGAAGGACTCGAGTTCAAGTCTTTGTAATGACATTTTTTTTCTCGTAATAAGATATTTAAGTTCTAAGTTGAACTTACAAATTTACCCATAGTTACAATTAAGGAGAGTGCAAGGAATTTGAAATGTTCAAAATCTCCTGAAGTACTACTATATATTATAGAGGGATGTGTTGATAAAAAATATGAAAGTTGAAGTATCAAATCACCAAATAAGTACTTAGGAGAGATTTAGTTGCTAGCTAACCGCTGGAAAGGTTTTTTTATTTTTGAGATTTTAGGTTTGTGTATGTTTTTCTTTTAAAAGATACAACAAATATATGTAGTGTGATTGGTTGTAGCCCTTCAGTCTCTTAAAAGTGGTCATGGTTCAAATCCTCATATGTATATATTTTTTATGAATAAATAAGAAAGAAATAAATAGTTGTGAAGACAAAAATGTCCTTCCTACTTTCACTCTCGATGCAAGAAATTTGAAATGGAGTAATGAGTTTTGGCTTTCACCTTTAATAATACTAGCTTGTTGTCGTCATTTGAACACAATGTATTTATGATGTGTATTTAATTTTTTAAATTAATTGAAATGCTAAATTTAGCATGACATTAAGGTGACATCAAAATTATTTTTCCATTTCTGAAATTCTTATAACTTTTTATCAATGGTGAACATTGTAATCTTAATTGTTATATCAAAGTTGTTAAACTGGTTTAAGTTGTTGAGCTGGTCAAACAAGTGGTTTGAAGTTTAATGGTTTGATTGAGGTCCAACCTATTTGAGCCATTTTACACCTTTTTTAAATATATATATATTTACATATAAGATAGAAATGTAGTGACTGAAATAGAATGTACTAACTTGTATATATATATTAAAAACTCAAATAGTCAAATTACTTAAAAAAAAAAACATACATATGTTAAGATCCATCCACCATCCCCTTGCCTCTCTATTCTTCTCCCTCTCTAACGATTAGACCCTTGATTTTGTAGAGCCCATTTTGGAGCACGAGTTTGGTCGAACCTAGTTGTCTATTTAATGATGTAGTCACTTTTTTTTTATAATGATGTAGTCACTTAGTTGTCTATGGTTGAAGAAAAAATTGTCTGAAAATAGTAGCATAAATAGGAAACTCATGATGATAACCTTTAGTCAGGTTTTATTTCTTTTGCTTGAAAAATAATACATATATATCAATATCTAAACCTAAAAGTATTATGCACAATACAATAACAATATTAGTAAGAAAATAATATTTTTCATCCATACTCTATGCAATGAAAAATTATTTATCAACCAAGATACTCTAAATTTAGTTGAAGGACAATCTTATTAACTCAACAAAAAAATTAAACATATCTTGTGATATCCTTGCTAATGCACATGACCCTATCAACGCGTCCATGAAAACTCCAGCCTGACTTTCATGATTTTTCTTGTGCTGCGTTATTTCATATTAAACTAAGTAACTATGAAAGATACATCTATTCAATTACTCTATTAAAATCATCTATAAAAATTGGGATTCATAAATTGTATTCTCTTAAAATCACCCATTTTTTCAATCATGTCATATTATCAAGAAATTTAGGATTCAACGATTAACCAAACTAAAACTTTCAAAAAACTGGTCACTTACAGTTTGCATAACAATATCGTTGCTTGAATAGTTCTAAAAATTAATATCAATTTAAGAATTCTAGGGGTGGCAGTTTGGTTATCGGTTATTGATTAACCGACCGGTTATCCACTAACCGGTAACCGAAGTAACCAAACTTCGGTCGGTTATCGGAGGCTGGACGAAATGTTTCTTGGTCATAAAATTGGTTCGGTTAACCGATAACCGAGATAATCGAGAAACCGAAGCCTATTTCGGGTGGTTTTCGGGGGGAGTGGTTATTTTGGTTAATCGATAATCGGCCGATCGTTTACCGGTTATAACCGAAATAACCGAAGTCCCACCCCTAAAGAATTCTACAGTACATCTACACATTCAATACTGCAATTCAATATACAGTATTCGAATTAATTATATTTGGGTTACAATTTCAAAATTATTCTACATTTATAAGAGGACATAAATTAAATTTACTATTAAACTCTTATTAAAATAATCAAAATATGAAAATTAAAATATCAAATAACAAAGAAAGTATTTTCGGGAGAGTTAGTGGGCTAGCTAACAATAGTGGAAAAGTCGGAAAAAATCCAAAACTACCACTGTTAAAATTTTTTTTTACAAAAATACCACCCACTCCAAAGAATTTCCAAAAATACCACCCTTAATTTAAAACCGCCCCCCTGATGAGCGGTTTTCAATGAAACCGCGCTTCTAGGCGGCGGTTAAAGTGAAAAACACGCCCCCGAGGCGCGGTTTGACCTTGCATGGCTGTCAAACCGCGTTGCCAAGTGGCGGTGCATCAAACCGCCCGTCGGAGGAGAGATCTGACGGCTAAAATGGCTGCCAACTAAGCGATCCGCGTCGCCCCACTATAACCGCTCCCCCGAGGCGCGGTTTGACCGTTGGAAAACGCAAACCGTTCCCCCGAGGCGCGGTTTGACCATCGGGAAAGGCAAACCGCGTGCTGGAGGCGCGGTTTTTGGTGGCGAGAAATTACATAACCGACCCTCCCCCACGCGGTTTGATGGCTATATAAACCCCCCTCCACTTCTCTTTTCTGCACACCATCCACCACACTCCCCTCTCTCCCTCTAACTTCTCTCTACCCAACCCCTCCCCACCCAACCTTAGAATTAGTTTTTTTGTTGGTTGCGGCCTAAGTCCGATCTGCCTCCAAAAAACTTTTCTTTGGTTTTCTCTAAAAAACCGCCGAACCTCTGTCCGGATTCCGAGAGAATGGCCGATTTCGCTCAAGAAGAGGGTCTTTTTTATGATGATTATCAAACGGTACGTACTCATTTTTCTCAATTGTTGTTGTTGTTATAATGTTTATTTAATTTATATACTAATGATTTATGTTATTGTTATGCTATTGTAGGTTGGGCCGGATGTCGATATTTTCAATCAACGATATTATGTTGATCAAGGACCGATTGATCCGACAGTTTTATACGATCAATCAAATCATCGTTCAAGAGATGTTTGGAACGACCATAAGGTACATATTATTTATCATCACTTGTAATTTGTATTTTGTTAAAGTAATTTATTTGTTGTACAATAATTTACTTAATTGTTAATCGTATTGATTATTTTCAATAGTTTAAATCAATACAATACAACACTTATTGAGACTCTTTATAAAGAAATGCATGTCTAAGGAAATGGGGACTTAAGCGATCATCATGATCCCCCCATGACCTGGGAAAATCGGGTTCTAAGCGATCCTCGGATCCCCCCTTTTTCTGTCAAAAAGACTGTGTTTCTAAGGAGATGTATACCTCTCCTAAGAGTCTTACGAGTGTACTTGTATTGCTTTAAATTATTGAAAATAATCAATACGATTAACAAAATAATATATTTGGATATTATTTTAGTTATGTTAATATTAATGTTTATTAGATAATGTATATTTCTATAAAATCGCTTAATTTAATATTGCATCTTAAAAAATTGGTTTAGTTATGTTAATATTAATGTTAATTAGATAATGTATATTTCTATAAAATCGTTTGATTTAATTAATATTGCATCTTATAAAATTATTTTAGTTATGTTAAAATTAATGTTTATTAGATAATGTATATTTCTCTAAAACAACCTTGATTTATATATAAATTGTATCTTATAATATACTTATAGTGAAATTTAATTTTTTCTCTAGGATGCATACCATATAGTCCGCTATAGGGGCACAACGAATGTGCTTGAATGGAACGACGTCATCTTGCCCTTTCTAAAAAGGGCAAGATTGGATTCGATTAGGCATTTCAACGGAATTAAGATCGACCGCCAACTCATCACGGCGATGGTAGAGAGATGGCGAAAGGAGACACACTGCTTCAATTTTCGTGAAGGCGAGTGCACCATCACACTTAAGGACATCGCCATCCTAACCGATCTCCCCATCGATGGTGATGTTGTTTGTGTGGACTCTACGCCACCACCTAAAGTTGTTGCCAATATGAGTGGTTGGCAACATTTTATATGGACGGTCACCGGGTTGTGTCCGCCAGAAAAGGGAGATCACGATGCGGATGGTCATCCACCATTGTCCAAGGGCCAAGTATCTATCACGTGGTTAACGGCGGAGATCAGGCGTAAGCACAACCCTGAGTTCGGAGGTATTCCCCTCACGGAGGAAAGTTCGGAGCGCGATAAAGAAATTTATGCACGTATCTACATCCTCGGCATGATCGGAGGAGTTTTCTTCCCCAAGAAATCCAACAACCTAATCAGCAATTCATGGTTGAAGATCATACTTGGTAGTTGGGATGATATGGGAAACTTGAGCTGGGCATCTGCTTGCCTAGCCCAGCTCTACCGATCCCTATGTAATGCTAGTGCGAGAGCGGCGAAGGAGATTGATGGGGCAATGTTCATCGTCCAATTTTGGGCTTGGGAGCATTTGCAATGGATTGCGCCGAAGGTAGACCCCGACAAGGATTGGGGACCCGATCATCCCCTACGACACGAAGCTTATGGTTGTAGGTAAATATCTTCTATCCCACTCATAGTTCTCACATTTTTTTTACTAATTTAGTTTGTTGTAACGAGCTATTTTTTTAAGGTACTAACATTGTGTACTTGTCCATATTAATAGGTGGCTTGATGAAACAACATGCGACAATCTAGGAGCGCATAAGCTGGAGGAGTATCGTAGGAGGCTTGATCACCTATGGGAAGCAGAGGTGAGCATCATAATACGCTATAATACCCTATTTTTTTTAACTTATATTATTATGTTTCTTAATGGTTTTATTATTTAAACCTTCGTAGCTTAAGTTCGATCCGTATCCAGAACGGATTGTTGCGCATCACGTCCATAAGTTCCCGTTACATCCCGGTCAATGGTGCACCCGACTTGCACTAATCTGCCACCACATAGTGGAGTGGCACTTGCCGGATCGATGTCTACGACAATTTGGACGTGAGCAATGCATACCATTGGATGTCCCGGAGAGTCACAAGGGGTACCACGGGAAAGATGGTCGACAAGGACCTACTAATTGGCCAGAGGAGTATAAGCAATTGATCCGGCTGTGGAATGTTAGGCAAGATCAGGATATTGTGACGGCATCTCATGTGGGGCGGATGGGCTACCATGACCCATACATGGAAACCTACCGAAGACAATCTGTTCGTTACATGACCCCCGAAGGAGCGGCGGACGGAGCTTTGGTAAGAAATTAAGTTTTTATTTGTTTAGTCATGCGGTGCATTATTTTTTAAATGTCTAACTTTGTTATCTTGTTCGATTTAGGTTGATGGCATCGAGCGAATCCACGACCTCGCACGGACCGCAGAACATTCGGCGGCGGGTCGAGAGGTGGGGATGATTCGAAGGATAGCGAACAATCTCCTTGGCTGTATGCGAGCGCGCGGACGTGACCATAGGCGATACCCTCCAGTTCCCCCAGTGAGACCGCCGCCGGTGACGCTTGATGTTGACCCGGTGCCTCCGCCGGTCCAAAGAAGGCAAAACAAAGCTGTGAGGGATCGACCTCACGTGCCGGAGATCAAACCGATTGAGGCGTGGAAGGCGCCTACTCCTTTGGAGGTGTGCAGCGGTGAAGGGGGGAGTACTCAGCACGGCCCTACGCCCGGAAGCCAGTATGATCCGCGTTCAAGTTTCCAGTACACTTTCCGGCCTAGTTTCCAGTATGAACAACGGCCAACTACATTTCATGACGGCACATCTTCAGCTACTTGGGCCGAGGGTTCATACTCAAGTCCCCACCAAGACTTCTCACCTTTGCATCGACCACAACAACAATGGCAACAACAGCAATGGCAACAACAATGGCAATCCACTCCACAACAAGACTTCACACCTTGGATTCGACCACAACAACAATGGCAACAACAATGGCAATCCTCTCCCCACCGTATGAGCATGGATAGCCCTCGGCCGCAGACGGAGGGGCCACCTATCATGGAACCGAGGCGGCATATCACGGATGATCGCGCTTCTACGGCGAATAGGAGTCTGCCACCAGTTCCACCATCGTCGACACCCGGTGGACCAGTCGCCCATCGCACAAGGAAGCAGAGGGCAAACCGTCGAAACAATGAATGAGTGTTTTTATTTCAAGGATTGGTTTTGTTTAAATTAAGTGGAACGATGGTGTTTTTATTTCAAGTTGTGGTGTTTGTTTAAATTAAGTTGAACAATGGTGTTTCTAATTCAAGTTATGTTTTGTTTAAATTAGGTTGAACAATGGTGTTTTTAGGTGAAGTTATGGTACAAGTTAAATTAAGTTGAACAAAGTAGTGCGTTTGAATTCGTGATGTGTTTTATTAAAAAAGAAGGAAAAATTGAACCAAAGTTTGTTAATTGTGCAAATCTCCAATGTCATTTAAGCACACAACATACAAGTAGAGTAACCATTGAAATTAATACACAAAGATGGAACACACGCATAAAATCAATCTAAGCGCCATTATCCGGGACATCCACATCGGGCCCAGCATTTTGAGGACCAATTGGTCCGGGACATTTTCGTTTATCATGACCGAGTACTTTGCATATGGAACACCGCCTTGGCCCTCGCGGTGGTCTTCCACTTTGATCCATTTCATTTGGAATCCTTTTTTTCCGCGGGCGCCCTGTTTCCCGCCTTAGACCGATTGGTGGAATGATGACCATACCCTCATAAACTGGCCAGTAAGCTTCATCCGGCAATGCACGGAAACTAGTACGATAACTGCTCTTTTGTGAGTCAATGTTGAAGAACGGACTAACGAAATGACGAGGGTCTTTGCTCCTGTGCTTTATTGCAGCCATTGCATGAGAACATGGTATCCCTCTTCCCTGATACTTCTGACAGGAGCACTCCCCCTTTTTAGTCCTAAAGTTAATGGTGACTTCATGGCGATGACCACCACGTCTCCCATCCTCCCAGTGCCCAGTCTCAACCGAATACTCGCCAGCATGACGGTTCATCACAGTGACTGT
This sequence comes from Linum tenue, assembly GCA_946122785.1. Taxonomy (NCBI): domain Eukaryota; kingdom Viridiplantae; phylum Streptophyta; class Magnoliopsida; order Malpighiales; family Linaceae; genus Linum; species Linum tenue. Next base: position 34,667,754 of record CAMGYJ010000007.1, read on the forward strand.
GTGACGAGAGCTCTTCCGATTATCTTTTTCCATTATTTTCAATACATAATCGGAGTGTACCTTGCCGAGTGCCTCCCTCTTCTCACACCAGTGGAGACGGTTGACGAACCATCTGTTTGTTTTCCAGAATGTCATCTCAACAATTGCAGAGATGGGGAGTGCACGACATTCCCTGTAGACGTTGTTGATACTCTCGCTTGAGTTTGTTGTGGCAATCAGTGCAGTCAAAATCGCGTTTTAAAGCGTAAAAACGTACGTTTTTACGTATCTAGGTCACTAAAATGATTCAGTTTCCACTTAAAATCGTTTTGTACTCAAAATCGTTCAAAATCGTAAGTGGAAGCGTTAAAATCGGTAAAAACCATCAAAAACGCGTTTCCATAACGTTTTTGTACGATTCCACTTCATAACCAGAAAAGTGACAATTTTATCAAAGTGACAACGTCTTAGCATTATAAAATAAATAAAAAAATTCAAAAGGGGTATAACGAGCGCTCCATCAGTCGAAGGCTCTCAACTCTCAAACCTAATAACCAAATTGCAAATCCCTAATTCTTTCCCATAAAAAATCCCTAATTCTTAAGCCGAACGCTCGAAGTAGTCGCAAGTCGCAACCATTGGAGAAGTTGACAAGACTCCACCGTTACCAGCAGACTCGCGGCCTCCACCTTCGCCAGCAGACTGATGGCCTTCATCGTCGCCAACTCCAAGCAGCTTTCCAACTCCTGCCGCGCCCAGGCGAAGATTTTGATTTGCTTCCGCATGATTATGTTGGTCTTCGAGGAATGGTCTTGAAATTGTTCGAAAATTGGCGCTCTGGCCTGTATATATGTGAGAACGGCTTGGTCTTTTAGATTAAAGGGGTTTGTCTTTTAAGGAATCTCTTTGATTCGACATTTTTTGTCTATTTTATTAGAGATGTTGATTGAATGTGCTAACAACATTGTAACTGTGGAAAATGATTTTTCTTCTTGCTTTGGGATCAAATTCGGTGCTAACATTGTCGTTGAGTGATTTGGATTTGGATTCTCTAACTCATTGAGTTATGGTATAGGTTGCCAACTTTTGTTAATATGTTATGAGTTTGTTCTATTTTAGAATCGACATAAATTAGTTTATCAGTGAAAAATTACATTTCAAACATGAATTATATGTATTTGTTCACTATCTAAAATATATACACTCATATTTTGCATAATATATATTGTACTTAACCGATTTTAGCTATTTTACAGGATGCAATAAAAACTTATGTTTTTACGTTTTGATTCTACGTTTTACGATTTTACCCCTTTTCCGTTTCTATGTAGAATCGCGATTTTGACTGCATTGGTGGCAATACCCCATCTGTGACCTCCGTCCTTATGAAAAGTCCACATTTCAAGGTCATGTTGATCAAGCCACTGCGCACCTTCAGGGCATATTTGACGGATATTCTGCATCTTCTCTTTAAATTTCTTCTCTTGGTACGCGACAGCTGATGAATATAAAAAAAACGTGAGAAAAGCAAGATCGACCTTATTGCCAATACAAGTACACTCGTAAGACAATTAATTAGAACGCTTACCAATCCACCATAGACTGTCAGCAAGCTTCCTTTGCTTGAAATGATGGTTCCAGTTGCTCTTGAAATGCCGGATGCACCATCTCTGTGACCAGTTCCAGGCTAGATCCAAGCCTAAAATAGCAGCCCGTATACCGGCGTGGCGATCTGAGATGATAGTCAAGTTCGTCCGTCTGGTGACATGGAGCTGAATTTGTCTGAAGAACCATCCATAGCTATCGGTATTCTCTCCCTCCACAATGGCAAAGGCTAATGGATATACTAATCTATTTGCATCTGCTCCGCTGGCAATCAGTAGAGTACCCTTGTACTTGCCGGTAAGGAATGTTCCATCAACTTGAATCACAGGAACACAGTATGGAAAACCATCAATACATGGCTTGAAGGCCCAGAAAAGACGCTTGAATTGGCGATTGTTACCAGCCACCGGCGATTGAATTTCTTCATCTTGGTAGCGAGGCGAGAAAATGGTTCCAGGGTTAGACACCTCCAACGCCAAAATCAGTTTGGGAAGGAATGCATATGATTCTTCCCAGTCACCAAACACGGCAGCCATTGCTTTCTGTTTCCCATGCCACGCTTTCTTGTAGTTAATGATATAACCATAACGACTAGAAATGTGGGCGATGATGGTTTTCACCTTCAGGTCGGGCTGCTCCTCAATTAGATGTTTGATAGCCGCGGCAACCACCCTTGATTTCAACTGTCGATGGCCTTGGGATGTTATTGATGACACACATGTGTGTGTGTGTTCACCGCACGGGATATGACCCAATGACCGACTCTCTTGCTCCTGATGGCCCGGACCCTAGCTGTGCATCCCTCATTGTGGTTTCTGCATCGAACCATCAGCCTCTTTGTGTCGGAATGGGTTGTCTGCCATTCAAAACTCCGAGTCATTGCTTCAGTGGAAATAGCGTGTCGAACCTCATTCTTCGTTGTAAATTGTTGGCCCTTCGTAAAGCCAGTTAGTGGACCCCATAATGGCACATCTGGCGGGTCCATGTCGGCATCAACATACCAATCTTCCCTTTGAATGTGATTGTAGTATGGAATAGGTACACGGTCGTGAGGTACCTCATCACCATCTGCGTCTGAATCTGGACCGGAATCATCAGCACCTTCCAGCGGATCGGAGCTGTCTGCACTAACTTCGCCTTCCTCTTCTTCAACCTCATGGTCACTAACTGGGCTTGGATTGACCTCTTCTTCCATCTGATTTTCAGCATGAAAGGCACCTTGACCTCCACTAGCTCCGTAATGGTAGTTGTGGTAACTAACACCGCTTTGATAGAAGTTGTACTCGGGTGGGTACTGGTACCCTGCTTGTTGGTTGTAATCCGCCTGTTGAGCTTCTTGTTCATATGAATGGAAGGATTGATGACTTCCTCCAGTTCCATGATGATACTCCTGACTCCAACTCGAGGCTTGGAAATCCTGGTGGGGAGTATCTTCGTATAATACACTCCCACCGTGGATACCAGATGTTTGGCCATCTCCAGAATGACCTACACTGCCTTCGACGGTCTCGGTGTAAACGAACATCTCCGCTTGCTTAATTGTATTGGTGGTCAAAAATTGGACCATGGCATCAACGTCCTCCTGAGTGGTAAGGAGGAATTCCTCATGCCACAGGGACCCGTCATGCCTGTTTGGATATCGATACACCATTCGATCAACTCTTCTACTGCGATCCATGCAGGTAATCTCAGTGCACTTTCGGTGGAGCTCTTCAAGCATCGGTCTCGTACGGACCTTCATTTTATGAAAATTGCCACCGACGTAGCTTACACCCTTTTCGGTCTCTTCCGTGTAACCATTCCACCGCAACCCAAGCGTGAACCTTTGGAATGCCATCTGCAATGAAAAGTAACACAAGTTACAAACATAACAACACAAAGAAAAATGAAAAGTAATTCAAATTACTAACATAAAATCACAAATGACAATGAAAAGTAACACAAGTTACTAACATAAAAATTATTTTGTTAATCGTATTGATTATTTTCAATAATTTAAAGCAATACAAGTACACTCGTAAGACTCTTAGGAGAGGTATACATCTCCTTAGAAACACAGTCTTTTTGACAGAAAAAGGGGGGATCCGAGGATCGCTTAGAACCCGATTTTCCCAGGTCATGGGGGGATCATGATGATCGCTTAAGTCCCCATTTCCTTAGACATGCATTTCTTTATAAAGAGTCTCAATAAGTGTTGTATTGTATTGATTTAAACTATTGAAAATAATCAATACGATTAACAATTAAGTAAATTATTGTACAACAAATATACATTATCTAATAAACAAAGGACAATGAAAAGTAATTCAAATTACTAACATAAAATCACAAATGACAATGAAAAGTAATTAAGTTACTAACATAACATCACAAAGGAGAATCAAAAGTAATTAAGTTACTAACATAAAATCACAAAGACAATGAAAAGTAATTACGAAACAAACTTACGAATTAACGTTAATCGCAAAAACTAAATAATTTAAAGGTGCAAAGCTGAAATTTGAGGAAGGAAGTGTGAAGAATTGTGTTCTCCGAAACAGCCTTTTATAGGAAAATTTTGCACCAAAACCGCTTGGGGGGGGGAGCGGTTTTATGTCTGCCATGCAGCCCTACCCTTGCATGCCGACATGTCCGACATGTCGGATGTCGGGTGATCAGGCACAAACCGCGCCTCAAAGGAGCGGTTTGTGTCCTGACATTGTAAACCGCCCCTTCCCCAGGCGGTTTGTAATGCCGACAATAAAACGCTCCCTCTACCAGCGTTTTCTGGTAGGGTTTAGCCTATAACCGCGGCTCCCAGAGGCGGTTTACTCCGGAAAATAAAAACGCTCCTCCAAGGAGCGGTTAGATAGGAAAACGCCACTTAGAGGCGCGGTTTCTTTGAAAACCGCTCATCAGGGGGGCGGTTTTAAATTAAGGGTGGTATTTTTGGAAATTCTTTGGAGTGAGTGGTATTTTTGTAAATTTTTTTTTTAACAGTGGTAGTTTTGAATTTTTTCCGGAAAAGTCATATGATTTTTAGATTTTAGGTTTTTAGATTTTGTATTTAAAAAAATATAAAACAAATGGACTTTGCTACGATGACATGATCTGCACTTTTAGGTAGACCTCATATAAGATTTGGTCGACCTAATCTGCACTTTTAGGTCGACCTTATATAAGATTAGGCCGACCTAATATGTTGTTTCAGTTTTGTGAGGTTCAACGACGCGGATGACCTTTTATAGCAAATGATCGACCTCTTTTGGAAGCGAACAGAATGAAAGGTCTACCCAAATACTTGTGTTGGTTTGAAATATAATTTGTGAAAGCAAAAGAACCACCAACATCGACATACATAAGCAAAAAAGACGCAGAGCATAGGTTGATTTTCTTGTATTCAGTCGACCTCGTACCGGATTAGGTCGACCGCGAAACCAACACTTGATCTTCATTTTACGTCAAATGATGATGGATAAATGAATACAACACTTTTATTCTATCTGGTCGACCTCTTTCTGTAAATGATCGACCATTTTGTTAATGACCGCCATCAAGTGGTCGACCTATATACATTTACGGTTGACCATTTTTCTTCTGACGTCAATGAAAAGGGCGACCGATGTTTTATTATGGTCGCCCAACAATAACAACTTAAACTATAAACGGTGGACCACTACATTTTAAAGGTCGAGCGTGGTAAGTCATCAGGGTGCCCACATTAGTGTATTCGGGACCTCACAAAACTGAAATGACATATCAGGTCGACCTAATCCAATATAAGGTCTACCTAAAAGTGCAAGTTAGGTATACCCTAAAACTTTTCTTTAGTGTAATTGGTAATAGTTGTTGTATTTGTTTGGAAAGACCATGGTTCGAATCCCGAGATTGATTTTTTTTCTTCTTATGAATGAAAAATAAATAATGATTGTGAAGACATAATTACCCTTCCTATTTTCGCTCTCGTTGCGGAAAATTCGAAATGCTGAAAAATTGCTCCCAACTCTGCTATAATATATTTGTAGATGTGTTGATTAATCTAATTCATTTAATTCAAGTTCAATTTTTTTGGTGGATTCATGGACGGTTGAAAATTTACAATTTAGTATATATATTTTATATTTTTTACAATTTGATACATATATTTTATTTGTAATGAAAATAGCATTCACTTATATTTTGGCGTCTATACTTTGAATCCAACAATCCATTTAATCAAACCCATGAATCCAATTCATTTGTCACCTTTAACTCCATTAGATTAAAAGAACATTGATGGATTGTAGTTGGAAGGGTAAAGAATTTGGAGCGCCAAATAGCTTCTTTCAAGGAACTAGCAAGTGCACAAATAACTCAAGGGTCTCTCCCAAGCAATACAGAGAATAATCCTAAAGAATATATCAAAATTTTTGGAGAAAACCAACCTTAACCCTAGCAAATCTTCACTATAGCTCATCTAGAATAAGATTCTACAGAGTTTCTATACCAAAGAGATCAAGATGTGGTAGAGGTTACTAACCACGGATCTAACTGGAGAAATCCCTCTGAGCAAAAACTGGCGGCTTAGCCGCCAACTTTTGGGAACCCATAATATATTCTAGAACTAAACTTAACATTAATTATGGAATCTCCTAAACTATCCAGACATAATTTGATGTCATATAGACGAACGAACTCTGAAAAAGGGAAGAAGAGATGAGATTCATTGATTCTAGATGTACTTTAGCTACAAGTTTTAAAATGCTTTTTTGGTCAAAAAGAATATAGAGGGAAGATCCAACGAGGCAAAATCCATTTTTGGCATAGGACCATAAATGACAACAAAGTTATTTGAATGGCTTATTTTTCAGTGATCCATTTTTTGTGTGTAGCATATAGATCTAATCGAGAACCTTAGTGGTTTCCTATGATAGATTGCTCGTTGGAAAATCATGTTGCTAAGTTAATTTTGAATGAGGGCACTCAAAGAGGATATGGAGGACCGATTCATTTGCTCTGTCCTATAAGGACAAGAATGATTTACAACACATCATTTTCTCAAGAGACTTCTTCGTGATGCTAATGCATTCTTTGATACTCTCCAAATGAAGTAAATTATTTAAGGCGGGAGGGTGGGATTTTTTTCCAGAAATACCACTAAAACAAATTCCAATAATACCACCAATGTCCGAAAAATTTCAAAAATACCACCATTTCCCAAAAACCGCTTGTTGGGGTGCGGTTTTCGTTGAAAACCCCATCGGGCCGGGGCATTTTACTTGACCGCATGGGTTTTGATGCAAACCATTGCACGCCCTCTAGTTTGGGTTGAATTAAGTTTTGTTTTTTCGATCAACGCCTAACCTAAGTCGAAACTTCAAAAAAACGTAACTCAGTGCTCGGGTATTCGATCATAGTGAATTTTTGTTTTCATTCCGCATAACTTTTCAAGATCTTGCGTTCAAAAGCTGTAGTCCTTAAAAAGTTATCTGAAATGCAAAAAAATTGTGACGTTCGGAGTGCGGAGCACAAAGTTATGGTCGTTCAAAGTTTGGCAAAATTGAAAAAAGTTCATTCGAGGTAGAAAAGGACGGTTTTCATAATGAACGTGGGACCAAACCTCCTACGGCTGTTTGCGGCTCGCAAGATCTCAATAAGTTAAGGGGAGTAAAAAAAAATCACTACGATCGGATACCCGACAACAAAGTTACGTTCGTTTTAAGTTTCGCCTTAGGTTAGGCATTGATAGAAAACAAAATTTTAATTCATCCCAAACTGCAGGGGGCAGTGATTTTCATCAAAACCGGCCCGACCCCGTGCGGTCAAGTAAAATGCCCAAGCCCGATGCGAGTTTCATCGAAAACCGCGCCCCCAACAAATGATTTATGGGAAATGGTGTTGTTTTTTTGGAATTGTTCGGACATGAGTGGTATTTTTGAATAAATTTTGGAAGGGACAGGCTCGGTAACCATTCCCACATGATATTTTATGTGGTGTGTAATCCAATGTTTGCACTATGCAAGTTGGGAGCAACATTCGAAGACGATTTTTTAGCAAGATACGCCGACCAGGCTGATAACTATCTTTTGCTATCATTGTGCCAAACCCTAGAATTCACTTTATAACACTAATTTCTTCATTGTTGCATGATTGAAGGAGATCCATATTTCAGTTTTGTTGGTCATTCGTCACCCATTCAAAGGTTCTTACTAATCGAAACACGGAACTGCTACAACTCTTCACCTGCGACAAAAAATTTGGCGCGACGAGACAAATGGGACAGCAGAAAGCCGCATGGGCGGATGGCCTATCATAGATCAATCATACTATGATTGCGTTATAAAAAGGTAAAAACTCAAAAGTCGCCAAAGGTATATAGGCCAATTAGCTTGCGCAATATCATGTGCAATATTGTAGCAAAACTTTTGGCAGACCAGTTGAAGCCGCTTCTGAAGAAAGTCATCTAGTATAACGTTAAATCAGAATTGTCATTTAGTATAACGTTAAATGTCACCAAAAACTTATAGTAAAGAGAAATTCTAGAGATGAAGTTAGTGGAGAAAAATGCTAAGTATCTCGGCCTTCACACAATGGTCTATAGATCAAAGAAATAATTTTTGTAGGATTGAAGGAGAGGGTCAAAAGAAACTTAAGAGATGGAAGGAAAAGACTCCATTAGTAGCTGGATATGAAGTTTTGATGAAATCGCTTCACAAGCACAACTTACCTATGTTATGTCGGTTTTTTAAAGTCCCGATTGTTGGTCGATTCAAAATGAAGGCGTTCTTCGCTTCCCTCATTAAATGACTCAACAATTTCATCCAACGATGTTTCTGCAAAGGCGACGAAGACCTCTCCTCGGATTTCAATTTCAACGACTAGTGATGGGATCAAGAAGACTTAGGAACTTGACTACTGAATTTAATTTGCTGGAGAAGAAGAAACCCAGAGAACTTAGTGACTATATAAATCCACGAATGTAAACTTTCAAACTAACTTTTATGAGAGCAATAAGCGCGTGCTTAAGGCCTTACATCTGTCAAGGAATTGTCAAACCAAGAGCTGGTCATAGCTAGGGTATATAAGAGTTCTTCAAGTTGTCATAGCTCGAGTACAGCTAGTAGTTGAGATTGATCTCTGAATCTTGTTTTGTACATTGGTACCTTTCATTCTGAACAGGTCAGTTCTTTATTTGATTGTCAAAAAGTGTTCTTTCGATTCGTGTATTGAGTTCTTTGCATTCTGAAAAATGAATTTTAATTGGTATAAGAGTCGGCTTCTTGTTCGAGTTAGCTACTGCCAAGAAAAATCGTAAGTGTTATTCAGAATGGCAAGCTCGTTCAGAAGTAACTCCTTTCCTACCAAACCAATCCACCTTGGTTTGATGGGTCTGATACTCTGATTATCCTATGTGGAAAAGGAGGATGAGGCTATTCCTTAGAGGAATTGACTTTGATCTCTGGGCCATTGTCAGAACTGGGCCTGTAGATATGGAGGTGGACAGGGAAGACACTTGGTCTGAAGAACAGAAGAAAAGTGCCCAGCTTGATTCCAGAGCTATGCATATTATATTATCTGCTGTCTCTCATACTGAAGGTAGGCGTGTTACTAAATGTGAAACAACACATGAGATGTGGAAAATCTTAGAAACCACTTTTTTGAGGGAATAAACGAGGTAAAAGAAACTCGTATTGATGTTTTGCTCAGCGAGCGGGAATCGTTTGAAATGAACCAAGGAGAATCCATCTCTGAAAGGGATAAGAGGTTCACCGATCTGGTAAATAAACTACAAGGACTTGGGAAAACCTTTACTAGCAAGGAATTGGTTAGAAAAATCTTGAGATCTCTTTCCAAGGTGGATGCCCAAACGAACCGTAATTGAAGAAGCAAAAGATGTGTTATATGTCGAAAACTTAATCGGATCCTTGCTTAGTCATGAAGAAGTCCCTAACAAAATGTCCAAAGATGATAACAAGAGGAAAGGAACATAGCGTTCAAATCTTCATCAGAAAAACTTGAAGAAGAGGAAGAGGATTTGGATAAGGAAATTGCTATGTTAAGTAAACGTCTGCAACAAAAGATTAAGTTAAAGAAAGACAAGAGCTTCTCGAGAGATTCCTCCAAACAAGATGATAACAAATACTTCAGACAAAGACTCATCCATTGTATGTTTCAAATGTGAAAAAACAGGTCACATGAAGTCCAGTTGTCCTTTAAATAAAAGGGAAAAAGCCCTCAGTCAAACTGGAGTGATTATAGTTCTGACGAAGATAACAATGAGGTGAATGCGTACATGGCACATGAAGAATCCTCATATGTCTCAGACTTTGATTCATTTATTGGAGGATACAAGCTAAACTCTACATGTTCCTGTGATATCTCATCTTGCATACACGAAGTTACTAATATAAAGGATGAATGTGATGACTCAAAAGAAAATACTGCTATCCTATGACTGAATTACAACGAAAAGATTATGAATTATCCAGATTGAAGAAAATTGTTTCATTCCAGAAGGAAGAAAACAATACTTTAAACTAAAAAATTTTTTATTTAACTAATACCAAAAAGGTGTCTCATTCATATCATTATAGACAACATAATGCTACTTACTGGAATTCTCGCATCAATCATCATTCCAAGTCTAGGGCAGGTTCTTCGTACAATAAAAGGATCAAATCCTCATATATGAAGTCTAGCCAACACATTTCATCACAGTTTTTTGATCAGCATAATGTTCATGATGTCTATCATTGCAATTTCTACAATAGGAAGGGACATATTGAATTTTTTTGCTATGATAAACCCAGACAAGTTAGTAGAAAAATGGCACCCAAACTTGTTTGGGTACTCAAATCTACTAAAAAGGGGGTAACTCTTGTGTAGAAAAAGAGAGCACAGTCTCAAATCTGAAATCTTGACAGTGGTTGTTCCAACCACATGTCTGGAAATGAAAATTGTTCTCTGATATTGAGAAAAAGAAAGGAGGTAAGGTAATATTTGGTGACAATAATGTTGGATATATATGTGGACTTGGCAACATTGGAAAGATTCCTAATGCATGCATACATGATGTATATCTAGTAAATGGCTTGAAGCATAATCTCTTGTCTATCAGTCAATTATGTAAATCTAGAAACAATGCGACTTTTGATGCCAACTGTTGTTATGTCAAACGTGGTGATCAAGTTTTCTTCCCTGGAAATCGAAAACATAACATGTATGTTATTGATCTTGACAAACTCTCATTACTTATGAAACATGTCTGTTGTCCTCTTATTATGATATTGAGATGTTTTGGCACAAAAAATTGGGTCGTATTTGTTTATAGAAACATGTCAGTTTTCCTCTTATGATCTTGAGATGTTTTAGCACATAAAATTGGGTCACATTTGTTTAAATAAAATTAGGTCTCTGTTTGATAAGTTCAGCCTAACTTCCTTAAATGTTGTTGCCACTCCCATGGCCACTACCGATTCAGATCCTTCAAGTAAGAAAGTGTGTGAAAAACTTTACAGAGGTATGATTGGATCTCTTCTCTATCTTACTGCTAGCAGACCTAACATTCAATTTGATTTGTGTCTATGTGCTCCTTTGCAATCATGTCCTAAGCAAAGCCATCTTAGTGCCGTCAAACGTATCTTCAGATATTTAAAAGGGTCATTTTCACTTGGCTTATGGTATCCTTTTTCATCTGGATTCAATTTATCTTGCTTTAGTGATTTGGATTTTGCTAGGAGTCTAACTGATCGAAAAAGCACTTTTGATATCTGTCAATTTCTTTGTTCTTGTCTTGTTTCGTGGGGAAGTAAGAAGCAAGCTGTTTTTGCCTTATCAACCGTTGAAGCTGAATACCTTGCTGACGAATCCTGTTGTGCTCAAATCCTATGGATGAAATCTCAAATTCTATATTTTGGAGTAAATTTTTCTACTATTCCCATTTTTTTGTGACAATACTAGTGCCATCTGTGTATCCATAAACTTAGTTCACCATTCACGAACCAAGCACATTGATCTCAAATATCACTTTATTCGTGATCTTGTTTCCAACAAAACTGTTAAGCTTCTCTTTATCCCCACGGACTCTCAACTCGCAGACTTGTTCACCAAACCTCTCTCCACTAAGCGATTTTCCTTGTTGGTTTCCGAGATTGGCATGCTTCCTTTACAACAATTTGCTTCGTCTTCCTGATATCCTTGGAAATCTAAGATGCCATCATTACGAAGATGGGCATGCCAGTTCTCTCTATCTTCTCACCTTTTTCATCTATAAATTCCTCCTCCACCTTTGTCCTTGTCATGTCTATCTGTGTTTACTAATCTAGAAAACGTGTCGCTCCATTCTTCCATTTCCTCCAATAACCGATAACCCATCATTCATACCTTATCCAACTCTCTTCTGCCTGGACCAGAGGATTTTCACCGCTTTCAGATGTATTTTGAGCATCGTTCTCTTTCCTGTCATTTTTCTTTTGAACTAGAGCTTTTCAAACCTTTCGGTATTCAATCTCCTATCTTTCAAAAGGTCTTGGTTGGGAGTTTCTGGCTCATCGTCGTCAAACCCCTGTTGCCCCTGTGTGGTTCATATTTTTTATGCCAACTTGGATCCTGATCTCGAAGGACGCTGTTTCACCACCATTGTTTACGGGCACAAGGTCACTATGACTATAGATGCCATGGGTTCTACCATTGGCTTTCCCAATGAAGGGCTCCATCTCGCCTCCACTCATGAACTTTGGGATTTCCGCTTTGATGCTACTGTCACATACTCCAGACTCTCATGTGCTGATGTCCACTACTACTCTCCCGTCAAAGTTTCTCGTCTACCCCCACTTCTTCGAGTATTCCATTATTTTCTCACCAGGGTCCTCCTTCCTCGCTCTGATCAACTTGGAGTAGTCACTCAACATGATCTCTGGGCCATTGTAAACAACATTGCTAAGAAACGTTTAAACTACTCCCATCTCTTGTTTGGTCACATGGTATCTGCTTCTAATGAGTACTTTCAAGCCGATCTTCCCTTTGGTGACTGCAAAATGAAGGCGTTCTTCGCTTCCCTCATTAAACGAATCAACCATTCCATCCGACGACGTTTCTGCAAAGGCGGAAAAGACCTCTCCTCGGATTTCAGTTTCAACGCCTACTGATAGGATCAAGAAGACCTACGAACTCGGCTACTGAATTTAATTCGCTGGAGAAGAACCCGGAGAACTAAGTTACTATATAAGCCCATGAATGTAAACTGTCAAACTCACTTTTATGAGAGCAAGAAGCGTGTGCTTAAGGCTTTACATTTGACAAAGAATTGTCAAACCAAGAGTTGGTCATAGCTAGGGTTTGTAAGAGTTCTACAAGTTGTCATAGCTCGAGTATAGCTAGTAGTTGAGATTGATCTCCGAATCTTGGTATGTACTTTGGTACCTTTCATTCTGAATAAGTAAGTTCTTTATTTGATTGTTAAAAGGTGTTCTTTCGATTCGTGTATTGAGTTCTTTGCATTATGAAAAAAACGAATTTCACCGATGGAGTATTGGACAATATCCATGGTTTAATTCACACTACTGGGGGCAACATGGAACTGAACGATGAACTCATTGTCTAAGACGATAGGAACTGGTTTGTACAAACTCTAAAAAAGTATGTGATTTAGAGATTTTCAAGGTTTTAATATTGCTCTACTAGCAATGGAGATTCTATAATCGCACGAAATCCTTGATTGCACTAGTATTAAAGGCGAAGTATCATAAGAGAACAACCATTCTCGGCGCTCCAATAGGGCATCGATCGATTTGTATTTGGCATAGCCTACTTAGTACCCAAGAGCTCAGTGTGAGGTACTACGATGAAGAATTGGGGATGGCGCATCATGATGTAGATAGGGAGATAAGTGGTTGTGTAAGAGACACATGTCTTACCTTAGCTCCACAAGGATTGGAAGTGGACGCCAAAGTGAGGGAGCTAGTAGACTCGGATAGTGAACAGTGTGATTTAGAAGTGATTGAAGCCTGTTTTGACACGACTGCAACACTAAGTATCCTACATAGACCTCTGTGGGGGTAATGGCGAACAGGACAAGATGATATGGGTGGTGAATCCTCAAGGTGAGAGAGGATTATCATTTATCATCAATGACCGAAGGGCTTTAATGCACGCAACTTGGTTCAACCTTATGGAGAGCCGGAGGTGTGGAACAAAATACGGAGAACGTGAATTCCACCGAAAGTAAAGCACTTCATTTGGTGGTTTCCACAGGACGAATTACCAACCGACAACCATATAAGCCAACACAACAAAAAATGGGGAGACAAATGCACATTTTCTAGAATCAAGGCGATACAAATTCATCTCTTCGGTGAGTGTGAATGGGTGTCTCGGATCGCCAGGAATCAAAGCTAAGAGACTGCTTCTTATTTCGAAAATCTACTGCTTTAGTTTGGAGAAGACAGTGACGGAAAGCCAAGATGAAGGCAACTTTAAATCTTGGTGTGATGTGGTTCTTCTGAAAAGAACACAACACCCATCTCTTTAACAATCATTAGCTTCAGGAAAATGAGATTGTAATACGAGCCCGATACTTCCTAGAGGACTATCGACGTCACTAGTGTAAGGTGGACGTCGGGGTGGTACCACCACTACCGAAGACATGGCAGCGACCAGGGCCATGGAATGATTAAAATCAATAACTATGCAGGGTGTCTTGAGTGCGGGTGAAAATAGGAAGTCTCTGCTAGTAGCAACAAAGAACATATAGTGTAAATGGGTGATAAAAGAAATGAACTCGCTAGCAGCATAATTGGGGGCTCAATTGCTCGCCAACTTGCAAATGGACGAGTGCTCTTGAAACATAATGTCTAGCGTTGATTAAAAAAAATAGCAAAATACATGTACCAAGAGAAGTCCAACCCGAAATAGGGACATTATGCCAAAGTATAAGAAGGCACATTGACAATATGGGGGATTATGGCAGTATGTCCCTAAAGAGAGTAATTATTATCTTATATGTAAAAGCGGACTACGCTTTATTGGCCCAAACTTCCAGCTACTGTTTCATTACTTGTCGTTTACTGAAAAAAGCCTTTGGGTCTCTCTTCCATCTCCCACAATGGCCTTCCTCCGCCGCCCGTGGTCTCGCCTTCGCTGATTCAATCTCCATCACCCCCGTGCAGCTGCTGCCCAGCCCAGGTCCAATCAAACTCTTCCCCTTCCTTACGCGAAACCCATACCGCCCTGCCGCAAAGTCCACGATTGCAGGTCGCCTTGCTTCCTCTCTTTCTTCAGCGTCGAACTCACCTCACCTTTTTCAAGAAGAAGGGAGAACCATGCTTCTCTGGTCACCACGCCACCCCTCTTTTCCTCCACACGCTACCCCCTACCAATTGTAGGTTTGTATCTTTGCCCCTCTTGATTGGTGGTCCGGCGACCTAAGATTTATTCCCCTCTGTCTGATTCCAATCTATCTCCTCTCACTATCCTCTTTCTCCACTTCCGCCAGGCTTCTCCCAACATTGTCTCTGTCTACTCCCACCTTTCCATCGTTCCCACATCCCGCGAATACTGTTCTCGCTAGACGATTCCTCCGCACCGCTTCACTTGCCGGCCTGCTGCTATTACGCACGTCGTCCTTTCGAAGCTGACACGGATCGAGAAATCTCCGACCTTGAAATTTCCCCTGCTCCATACATGGAGGTTTGGGAATCCGGCCCGGCCCGATGGGTATTTTGAGTTCTCGACGCTGTGAACAGATTAACTGGTCAGTTTTCATTCTACCTTACCTCTCTACGGTGGGTATGCTGCTACTTTCCCATTCTGATTTTTCGGTTCTTTTCCTAGGGTGTCCTGGTCCAAGGCCTTGCGCTGAGACAACTAGCCATTCATTTGCAAGAGATTCTACGGTGGAAAGGTCTACTTCGTAGCACAGTTTGCTCAACGTGAAGCAGGAATGTTCCATCAAGCGCCAAACTGTTGTCATTGAATATGAAGGGCGGGTTTTGTTCTCTGCTTCTCTGCCTCTTCTGAATTGTTTTCATAAATGATGCGCTCTTTTCTGCTTGCAACAAGGCTTCCCTGTCAATCACGGTGTGGTTTGAATTTGTCGAGAAACTGCACCTTGCTCATCTCATGGAGCTGGACGGGCTACACTAGTGATTGTTGCATTCACCAGTCTCAGCCTTTCCATTTGGCGTGGTAAGCTTTCCCTGCTGCTGATTTTTATTGCCAGATATATGAATAGGTCTCTGACCAAGTTAAGGCGAATGTTATCCTCAAAAGAGTTAATTAGTAATAAAACCTGCAATTACTGCGCAACTCTTTCACTTTCTATTACAAATGGATTTACAATTTTTCTTAAGCTTTTGTTTTATTAATTTTTCCTTTGTCGGATAGATACGAACAAGTTTGCTCTGCAACTATTGTTTATCATTATTAGTATAAGGTTCTTAACCAGATTACTTCTTTCCTTTATGCATTGCAAGTGTAACTTTTATCAAACAGTTTTCAGATTATGTTATATGAACTATTTTGATTGTGAGATTTGGGTATCTGCGGAATCATAATTAATGAGTTGCTTAAAAGGGAGTTCTAGATTTAGCGTTAGTTGAGTCTAACAACTATTGTCTAGATGTATTTTTTTGTTTTCTTTTGGTCATCTGCAGCTTCAGAATAGTTAAACAGGTTAGCTGATTATCCTGAGTTTTGTATTAGAGCTTATACAGTAACAGATCCAATGCAGATTCAATGGTGTTGTGGAACTCGGTTTAATTAATGAACTTGCTTTCTGTATATAATTTCTAATTATTTTTTTCACACTATATTGCTTTTAAATGTACTAAACACTGCCAAAGCTCCCCGGTGTAGCGGTGAGTATTGGTAATAGAGAGACTGATATAACCGCAGTTGCTTTGTCCTTCCTCCCCATGTTATGATAAGTGGTTTCCCTAACTGAGAAAATGCTTTTCTCCATGACAAATCAAAAATAGAAAAATATACAGATCATTGAAATAGGTCTGTTCATGTTTGCATGCATCTTGGACAATTGTCATTTCCTATAACCTTATCAATTACATATCATTAAAAATTGCGGTTCTTTGCCAGTACATTTCCTACCGCTCTCTTCCCTCCTTTATCATATGCCTCAGCATAGTATTTTCATATGCCTCAGATTTAAAGTCCTTTCTCTTCAGTACAAATTTAGAATATTTAAGCTCTTTTTGGGTGAACAAGTTTAGGATATTGTCCATTGTATCTTCGACTTTCTCACCATCAATCTTTCCAGAACACAGGTATGAGCTCTTGGATCAATAGCCCAATCAAATCTATGTATTACAAATTCATATCACATTTTATGTTTTTCCCTCCTTTGCTCTTTGAGGGTTTGTTTCCCACACCGCCATCCTGAAACACAACTGCTCCTAACACTAGCTCTGGGCTCTATCTTGCTTTTCCCTTCACTATCTCTTCCCTGCATCAATCTTTGCCAACCACTATTATATGTTGCTGACCTTTGTATCTTACGTGGCTTCACTATCACCTATGCTTTTCTTTGTGAACACAGTCCCTCGAACATCACATAACAGATTTACTATATTTATATACCCACATCTAAGAACTTATAGATTGTACAGTTTGAATACTTTGTTCTATGCCTCCTCATAACTTGGTTTCTACAGGTGCCTATTTATGCCTCACCTTGAGTTAAATTTCTCGACCGTCTTCGGTTTGGTGCCTCATCAAAATTGTCAACATTCTAACTCATACAAGTCATTGCCGGTATGCCTCTGACGATACTACTAACTTTCCCAGGTACATATTATAACGATAATAACAACGTGCAGACCGGTTAAAGCAAGTTTTGTGACATTTGAACTAACTTCTGCATAACTTTGAGATGAACATCGAATGTCAGGACATCTCAACATCGCGCATTCTGCTCTTCAACAATGATGCAACAATCTCACTGCTTCAAAACTTGGCAAAAGAATATTTGGCCCTCACTGAAACCCTCAGGAGTGCATGCCACAGGTAAGTGATAGGAAGAATGGTCACTGTGGAAATTGGAACTGGACAAGATACAAATGTTGGCCCCTCGGTTTTTCAGGTCTTCACCCTGTGGGATCCACTTACCTTCGCCATAAAGACTCTCTAGAACACTGTCTGTCGCTCTATGTAGGGCTGCAAATGAGCCAAGCTGCTCGCGAGCAACTCGGCGTTCGAATCGGAAAAAACTCGTTCGACACTCGACTCGTTATTTAACAAGCCGGCTCGCGAGCCAACTCGTTAGTTAACGAGCCAAGCCTGAGCTAGACCATGCTCAGCTTGATAAGCTCGCGAGCTAGCTTGATTCGGTGGCTTGTCGAGCTAAGCTCGCGAGCTGCCTTGTTTTGAGCTTGTGGAAGGATGAATTACTCTTTTAAACATGAACATTGTCTTCTAATACAGATGTGTATGAAATTTAGATGTTATTTATAGTTTGTAGTGTTCTTTCTATCATTTAAATTCTTATGTTTATACATTTTTCCAGCAAAAATGATTTTAAATCGAGCTCATCTTGAGTCGAGCTTGTACTCAGCTTGACAAGCTATGTTAATGAGCATTTATCGAGCTCTACCGAGTCGAGCTCGAGCTAGATTATTTTTATTCAAGCCGAGCTCGAGCTCGAGCTGGATTATCAAAATTCGAGTTCGAGCCGAGCTCGAGCTGAAAAATTAATAAACGAGCCGAGCTCAAGCTAAGCAAAAACTCGACTCGACTCGGCTCGTTTGCAGCCCTAGCTCTATGATGTCAACAACTGGCTGTGTTGGTGTTGTGACCCAGACAATGTTCTGCACTACGCTTTTGTAATATCAATGTTGTAACAGCTATATGTCTTTCCTAATCGATTGAAAATGATTGCCCAATGGTTTAATCGAGACTTTGTGTGTTGTAATTTAGTTTTCAAAATCTGCATCTCATTATTATTATCTTATATATAAAAGCTAGATACACTTTTTTGCCAAAGTTACTATTTCAATTTTTGTCTTTTAGTAATGATGAAAAAACTTGCTATCTTACCCCATCCCTCACACACTCAAATATATACTCTTTTTTGCCAAAGTTACTATTTCAATTTTTGTCTTTTAGTGATGATGAAAAAACTTGCTATCTTACACCATCCCTCACACACTCAAATATATTAAAAAAAAAATTACCATATGGTCAAAGATATTGTATGTATAACAAAGGGGAAGATTGCTTTGTTTAGCCGCATCGAGTCGAAAATAAAATCGAGTAAAATAATTTCCTTGAAACCAGAGGCTTAAGCGGTTCAATTTGATTTCAAGAAAATGAAACCCAAGGCTTAATTGAATATTGAGTGTTTGTGTATTGGTTGTTATTTTATTTTTATTGTTTTCAGTTTTTCAGTTTTGACCAAACAAAAAATGCTAAGTACAAAAAGTTTGAGACCAAAACCAAAAAACGATAAGAGCACCTTATCTGTTCGTTTAGTTGAAATTCAAGAAATTGAATCCGAACTGATAGTCCTATGTATGGCACACTTTGCCATCTTTCATTTTGGTCTTCAGATTATCCAAAATCTTAATTAATTGATTTTTTCATTGTTGCTATGAGGGAAGTAAACATTGATGATGAATTCATTTTCTTTTTATTACAAATTAGGTCAGGTGTTAACTACTCTCAGGAAAACTCTTTGTGTTGTTGGGTTAAGCCATTGAAAATCACGAATAGGATACCACAGACAAATGATATATTCAAGTTCTTTACGTTTGTGAAAATGTAGTAAAGAATTAACTGAACTTTAGCGAGGATGAAAGGGTTTGTCATCTTACCCCATCCCTCACATACACTCAAATATATTAAACGAAAAGGTCTTTATTATTTGATCAAAGTTGTTATATGTATGATTAGGATGGGAGATTGATTTCAGTAACTAAATCAAATCGAAAATAAAAACCGCAAAATTTGAACAAGTAATATCCTGAAAAATGAACTATTAAAAGGCTTAAACGGTTCAATTTAATTTCAAGAAAATGAAACCTGAATAAATTTAATAATGAGGAAAATTCATATGCTAATATATGTTGCTCACTGTGCACATCTTACTTTCTTTTTCTGATTTACAACGTGGTCTTATTGGTGGTTGTTGGTCATGAAACTTAGTGCTTTATATTGCTTTGGATTTGGTCAATTTGTTCCTCTGTTCAATTGTTAAGTTTTGCTACATATATAAGTGATTGCTACAATTATATCATTTTGCTTCCATCTTTACTTGATCGAATTTGTGTATCCAACGAATTAACTGGTTGATAGAACTTGGATCCAACAAATTATATTATGAATGTTCTTATTTTTTCTTAATATATTAGACTTGCAAGAGACAACGATTAGTGGTGTCTTAAGTTGTATGGACAATGAATTTTTTTTTGTTAGTGAATTAGAGGTGAGGTGTTGTACATGTTAGGCCTATGAATAATAATCATATGTATGCGTTCACTTTTACTGTTGAATTCGCTTATCATATGGATATGCAATCGCTCTATGTAGTAGTTAATTCATTGTATGTTTCATGATCCAAGTCAAAGTTGTGCTCGATCGATAACCTTCTACTTCTCTTCCTCACTCACAACAAGTTGAATGTTATTATTCAATGATTTTTTTTTTTTGAAATTTTACATGTTTTCTCCAAGAGTTTTTATTATATGAGTCATGATGGTTAGGCGTAGCTTTCCTATTTATGCATTGTTCACTCAATATATGTTCATTCCCCCATTTTACCGATGAATGGTAGCTAAGTATTGTCGGAAATCATCACGGACTACAAAAATGGTTAATAATAAAATAGATGTCGAAAGACATATGAGATATCAACAACTGCTTCACTCTCCATTTAGCGAGAAAGGCCAACTAGATAACAAGAAAATATAATTTTTTTTAATCCCAATTTGTTCGGACCTACCAAGGTTCTAATAAAGCATGATAATAGTTTCTTACACTTATCTCATGTAAATGTAGAATAAGCTTTTAATCAATTTTTAATTTGTTTTATGTTGTTGGACATCTATTGTGTACTTCATTGTTTTTCTTTCCGTTCGTTAGTTTTAAGGAAAGGAGACCAATAAAATGAACTATGATTAGGGGTCTACACGAATCGGGGTGAGTTAGTTTTGAACCCTCTCAACCATGCAACTCATATGCCTCAGGTCAAGTGATGCACTACCCAAATCGAATTATATGACACATAAATCTATGTGTTTCAGGTGATGCGCGGGTCGAATTGGATTGATACTAGACATGTCTATACATTAACCAAATAGGACTGAACCTTGGTTCATTTTATGTTAATCAAACCAAATTGGTTGGTTATCAAAAATCGAATTGCTGTCATTTTAGCAATTGTAATTGATGTTGTTGCAGTTACTTGAGAACTGAATATTATGATTTTTGGTTATGTTGCGGTTAACTGCGTTCAATCAATTAACCTATTTGTCATTCTTTTTTGTTTAGGTTACCTAATGGGGTAGGTCATTTGGCTTTGGGGTAGTTTAATTTTGCGATTATTTGGAGATTTTGTTTTGCAGTTTGGTGTGCAGTTACACCAAACACCAAAGATTATCTACAACTAAATCTGCAACTATTCTATTTCTTCATTTTATTGTTCTCAATTGACTATTAATCGTAAAATTCGAATCAGACTTCGGTTAGCTTGCCATAACCAAATTTTCTACCATATAACCAAATACTCCCTGCGACGTAGCCGCGGGTATTGATTCTAGTATTCCTTAGTAGATGAGCTTTTACTGACCACAGGCTTGGCCTATGCACTCTTTTCCCACATCCCAACCCCTTTTTAGCTATTAGCAAACATGTACGTTAACATAGAGTAAAATTGTCCAAGACTCAAAAGTGACCATGGAACTGAACATACAAAACTCTACTGGGCACACTTTTGGCAAAAATAGAACCACATCATTTTAGCATCACCTCAATTGGTCATCGCATGATCACGACACTGCAACTTAAGTCCCCGCGGCGTAGCAGCGGGCATTGATTCTAGTATGGCAGTATAATAGGGCATGCCAAGACTCCCTAGATTCTATGCTCTAAGAGGCTCCCAATATTTCTGATCAGTTATGATTGGACAATGTAACCACGGTTACTGATTAATAAATGTCCAAGGTTTCATAAAAAGAAAAGGTTATTGATTCGTGTCAGACCGTCAAACTAACTGCAAATCAAACCAATAACAAGCAATTAACTGATATCAGTTTGATTTTCAGTATGCATTTTTGCTCAGAGGTTAACCGACACCAGACTTATTAGCACCCAAAATACTTCACCGACTCTGATTTGAATAAAAACAGATATATTTTCCTTCCTCTTCTAAGAACCAACGTTTCAAGTTCCTTCCGAGAGGATAAAACAAGTACCCAAACAGAAATTTATGTATCTTATGTTCCAAGAAGGGTAGGGTCGTTTGGATTAGAGATTTTGATAACGAGGGATTTTAATTAAAATCTCTCGTTTAAAATACCTGGAAATTTGTATGTGGGATTTGATCGAAATAACTCGTTTGGATTGAAACGCAGAATTTTAACCTTAAAACTCAATTTACAATATTATCCTTTGTCTTCTTCACTTGTTGGTTGTTCATATTCTACCTCATTTACTCAATCAAATTACAAACTAGAACAATGGTTCCTTCTTCTACACCTACTATTCGCAGCAATCATCTGTTCTTCCCCTGCTTTTACAATAATTAATTACAACAAAAGCTGCTTTTCTTTTATACTTATATCACAAACCCAAAATCTCATAACTGTGTGCATATTAAAGAAGAAGATAAAAAACCCAGCATGAAAGATAAATAACAATGCCAAAATCACAAATCCAAAATCTCACTCCCTTCCAATTCCAAGCGATTGGGTTTGCAGAATAAAGAAAGAATTGCTAGTCGATTGAAACCCAGATTGGGCGATTCCCCCTTCTCTCTCCCATCTGACCCCCTCCCCGTTCCCAATATTCCATCTGAACCCGCCAATTTCCCAGCTTCTTCTCGATTCTTTACCAGGCATATTCGAATAGCATATCGGAGTCGGCGTGGCGGGTGTCTCCGGCGCGACCAGTGAACCCAGAACCAAGGGAGAGCTTCTCCGCCACAGAGAAGTTGTGGATGGGTTGTTATTAGGGTTCATGCGCGGCGGTGAAGGCGACCAGTGAGGAAACGGTTAAGCGTAATAGATTGAATCCAAATTCCAGATCTCCCGCCAAGGAGGATGGCTGAGTCGACTGGGAGTCAACGACAAAGGACGATGGGGGAAGGTTGACAACTGTGGCGGTGGTTGGGGAAAGCTGGAAGCTGCTCCGGGATGCTCTGTGTCTGTGACAGTGGAGTGGTTTGAGGACGAAGGTTAGCGGAAGAAGGGTCGAACAAGGGTAGGTTTTGGAATAAATGAAAGAAGAACGAGAGATTTAGAAATAGCTGGTAGTGATCAGCTATTTCAAAAACCCACGATTGAGGGTTTTTAAATTTCTTAATTGTAAAATCTCTCATCATTGCCAAACGCAGAATTGTTTTAAAATCCTGCATAATAAGAAATTGTGCTAAAATTCCTCTGAAATCCCTCATTAGAATCTCTAATCCAAACGACCCCAAAATGAACTCTTTCTAAGGTTGCACTGCTTCCAGAAGTTTCTCATACACCTGTCTAGCAGATAAATCCTCGACCTGTCCACGAGAAGCAGATAAAGTATAGGATCAAATGTGAGCAGCTCAACAAAACCAAACCCAGCCCCACATAAACCCCAAAATCCTTAACATAAATTCATAATCTACTCACAACTAAGAGCTTTGATTTGTTGTTCCATCCCCTTTGAAGAGCCATTTGGCTTAGCCTTAGACCCAAAACCTGCATGCACAAAACATCAGATAAGACTTTAGTTTTACGCTCCAAGAGCTCGACAAATTACTGGAAACGTGCCACAGATTATTGGCTCCATACTTTGCCCATGAATTCTAGAAGCTCATTGTTAGCTTCACCGCGGGCTGCAGGGGCTGCCACAGTTACTCGAACATCATCAGCATTAACCCCTGTACAGGATTTAGCAAGTTAATCAACAAAATTAGTGATCAAGATCAGCAATTTCACATGGTGAAACCAACTCTAATAACAAAACAGCAATTTTCTTCTCTTCTCTGTATAAAAGCAAACTAGAAGCCAGCACTCTCAACGGAGAACATATATTTCCCACCACAACTATTAAAATCATTGTTATGATTTCAGACTGTAAATGCGGACATAACAGAAGCATATAAATGATTGAGTATCCAGCTACCCAAGTTGTGACATAGTGTGCAATCATTACTCCCAGAGCTTTCCTTGGACAAATGATATGCGCAGTACATACAGAATCTAAAGGTGACCAAATGCTATTATCTACCAGATGGGAGCAAAAAGATTGCCGAAGAAGTGCATGGTTGAGAAATTGATCCCAACACATTATCCCATTGCTCATCGCTTCTAAAGTCATCCAACAACCGCAAAAAAGCGAAGGATTTAACTTATCAGAACCAAGGTCTGGTTTCAGGAATCCTACTCCCACATGGAGTTAACTGTGTTACTCTTAATTGCACCCACAAAGAAGAAAAACACACATCATTTGGTCATATCCAAATGGTATACGCGGACTTTGGTTCATAAGTCATCGTTTTACCATATTCAGTTCAAGCAAACATGGCCACATAAGTACCATGGAGCACTGTAACCTTAAATACCATGCCATAATTTCAAACAGAATGACGAATGTCTCAAAGAAATGAATATTCACTTGTTATTGCCGATCGTTGTGCACGGTCCTCCACCTCTATGGCCACCTGGACAAGTCCTCCTTCCAATTGTGATATGCAGGGTGGCACTGGAGCATCCTACAGTATGTATCAAAATAAGTTGGCAATGACTAAGAAATAGTTATCTATCTTTCATAGTCAGCTATAAGCAAAGAGTAGAAATTGAAGTCATGTTGATTGGATAGAGAGGTAAGAACTTATAAGAGATCATCAAGCAAGATCAATGCCTACCCTAAAGACCTTCACTTCATTAAACTGTAATGTTACCTGAGGGTTTGTTTCAGCAGCAACTGTGCTAAGGGCACCATCAACTACATATATAAAGGAAGCAGTTTCTATATCTTCTTCAGCACGATAACAGACGAATAGGCCACAACCCATGCAGTTCATACGAAATTGCTTCTCCAATTTCCCTTCTCCCCTTAACAAGCATAATCAGAAATCAGTATCACTTCAGACCCAACACTTCGACAGAATTAGGACATAACATCCAACCGATGAGACAAAGATGCTAGAAAACTTATTAAACTATTCAAACATACTTTATGCTAGCTGCTGAACAGATGGCTTAAGCACCTGAACTACCCAACAGGCAATTCAACAACTATATGAGTATTCAAATTGACAGGGTAAGAATCACTCGAGACACTCAAAACATCTTCAGTATCAAAGTGGAGCAATGGGGAATGACGGTGAAGAACAACACCTAATCAGTCATAAATGAAGAGAAACTAATGTACAAACTGGCTGTACCTCTTCAAGAGAACCTTTCCACCATCGTTAATGTTGAGCCTGGCCAGATGCTTCTTCTTGTCCAACACATAAGATTTGTCAGTCTTCCTTTTGGGCATTTTCTGCAACTGGGTATCTTATACCGAGCATATTTTAGTACAAAAACAATGCCAGCAATCACCCAATTTCACGTTAACACAAAGTCAATGAATTTTAATTTACAAGGCCGATAACCGAACTGGACAATGAAACTGGGTCCTATTGCTTCTTGGTCAAATAGCCAGCGATTAAGCAGAATCCACACCTAAGATCACCCATCTCTACTTCTCTAAAAGATTAACCCCCTACTCGATTCCGTAATATTCATAAATTGTCCATTCTCAAGTGCAGAACCGCCGAAAGAAGAAATAACCAATCCAGATATTCGGGATCATTAAACGGAGAAGATGAAGATAGAGGGCGAACCAGTGATGAGGACATGGGAGCCACAGTGCTTGCAGTAATAGACGAATAGATCCGAATCAGGGCCATCGGGAGCTGCATCCTCGCTGGAGTAGGTGTGCGTAGTTCGTTTCGGCATACCGTTAGCCTAGCTTGACCCGGCAACGGCAGGTAATGCGTCCCCAAATATGAGCTTCCGGCGGCCGAAGGTGGTGGATACGGTTACTGTTTACCTCACCTCCAAAACCAAAAGCCGCCCAAAATCCTGCTTCGTTAATGAAAAACAAAGCTCTTAGTCTTGCGCTCAAATTTGGCCGACAGCCGGTTGAAACTATAAGGGGTCATTAGGGGTGGGCATCTAAACCCAACCGACTCTCGACCGAACCGAACCCGATCAATGGACCATACTAATGGGTAAGGGTGGATCATGGTCGGTTTGTCTAACTGAAAACCAAAACCTCGATTATCGGTTAGTTGAAACACGCCTGAATCCCACCGACAAGCGATCGAAGGAGACGTTCGTTTAACCGGCCAACCGATCGAGTGGTTTTTGTTTTTGGTTAAGTTAGCCGCGAAACCGAAAAAATGATGGTGTTGTCCGTTTAAACCCGCTCGGCGACCTGAGGAGGAAGAGGAAGAGGGCGAGCGGGGCGACGAGGTCGGGGCCGGAAAGCGGCGAGCGGGCCGACATCCTCTGTTCTGTTTCTGCGATCGGGGAAGATGGAGAAAGGCATCTAGCGACGTCGGAGACCGGACGCGGAGGAGCGTGGTCAGGGAGGGGAGACGGTGAGCGGGATGGCGGGACGCGGAGGAGTGGGGTCGGGGAGGGGAGATGTCGACGTCGGGGGAAGGGTTTCAAGATTCAGTGGACGAAGGCAGAGGTCGATAATGGGGTAGATGATTAGGGTTTTTCGTATTTTGCCTTTGGGGGGTGATTGTGGTGGAACGGAGACATAGTATCGTTTGGGCATTTTCGGGGAAGGATGTCGGTTAGCTTTAGTTATCCGGGTAACCGCGGTTAATCGCCTCCACTTACTCGGCTAACCGAAGCACACCTCTCTCCCTCGAAAATCGACCGCTCGTTAGTTTCGTCGATTTTCGGTTAGCCGGTAACCAACCGGTTTTGGTTATAACCAGTGGTTACCCGCTAACCGAAAACCGTTTGACCAGTCCTACTAATGGGAGAGTATATGGAGACTGAATGACCATGAAGAGAAGAGAACGAAGACAGATCACATCGAATGAGATGACTAAGATGGTTGATAAGTCACATAGGATAAATTATTTCCACGTGCTACATGAAGTGGAACAAGATGCTAATGAAACTATGCATCACGAGGATAGTTTGGGAAAGGAAAATGGAAGAGAGGAGGAGTTATGTAGGAATGAGGGGCCAAAAAGAATCGTGTTAACATCCCTGACCCAGAAGGAAAAGCAATCGAATAAGAAGGATGGGGATGTGGAACCACAAAGGGGAATTGGCAGAAGGAATGGTGGGTAGATTTCAAACAAATTAGATAGGTTGTAGTTGTGTTGTGGATGCAACAATTAAGAACTCAAAGATAAAAATGGAAAATGGAAGGGTAAGATGCACAATCTCAACAAGTCCTACTCCGACCACGGGCTGATTGTATGTAGGGGTGGTATTCGGTTTTCCGGTTAACGGTATAACTAGTTAGCGAACAGGTAATCGACGGTTACCGGCTGTACCATTAACCGGCAGTTACCGATTGCTAGTGGAGGAACAATAGAGCTTGGTATACCGGGATATAACCGGATAATAATCGTCAGTTATTTAACTAACAGACTCCAATATCCCCACCCGATAGACTTCCCGTCCCCTGTGCCTTATGTTGTCGTCAATCTTCATTCCTTTCCTCCCCAACTCTCTACACTCTGCAGCCAACCTTAAGAGGAGTCATCGATTGAGACCACCACCAGTCCATCACATGCGGCCAGTTGAGACTACCGCCTAGTCCACCTCCTATCTTTCATATATCCCTCCCCTCAGCCACTGCTCCCTCTCCATATCTACTTCCATGGTGGCGGATCCCGTTCTCCCCATGGTCCCCCAAACCTCCCTCCACGTCTTCCTGCCCCAGCGTTGATTTCCCATAATAGTGTCTCTTTCACCTAGGATCGAGGCGATTACTAGCAATGGAATCAATGGAATCGGCCGCAGGTCCATTATTCCCTCCAGATCTGTTATCGGAAGGCTACTCCTGGGCGATGACTTTGTTGGACAAGATAGCAAAAAGCTACGCCAATTGGATCTGCTAGATATGATGTCGGCGGGGAAGTTAATGGAGCAGTAATAGCGGTGGATCCATTTAACTAAATAAACGGTCGAAGCCCCAATGTCGACTTGAGAGAGCAATTAGGTTTATGGCTTAGCCATCTTTCTTAGCTTAATCCGAGCAGTAGCAGCGAATTTTGTTAAAGGAAGAAATTGACGAAGAAGGGAAGAAGGAATCTGATGAAAAGGAGAAGAATAAATCGAAGATGAAACCAAGATTTTGAATTGGCTCGTTTATAGCTTCATTATTGATGCCAATATAAAATTTGGAATTTGGGGAAAGTCTATGTTTCTCCCTGGCTCCTTCCTTGTGAAGTTCGAGCCCTGGGCCCTCCAATTCGCGGCCGCGATATGGGGCTTCTGGGCCGCGATCTTCAACTTTACTTTGCGATCAATGTTCCCGGCCGTGATCTTCAGCTTCCAGGACACGATCTACAGCTTCCTGCCCCCTTGTTACACTTGTGACCTTGTTTTGTACCTAATTCGCATATATCGTCTAATACACCCTAAAATCACATCGAATTCAAATAGGAACAAAATAGGGATGCAATCAACGACGTTCAAGCAATTATACACATGAATTGGCACAAAACACACATTGATATGTGGGTTAAATAACACTAATTTAGGTATTATCAAACTCCCCGCCACTTAGGCGTTTGCTTGTATCCAAGCAAAACCTACCCAAACCTAATGCAACATGATAGACAAATCAATGGGGAATGTGCTCTAGTTCTTCATTGCATAAAGAAGAGTAGACGGACATGAATGAACGTTACTATCTTCCTACTGTGCAAGCACAAACTCACGGGTGAGGACCATACCTACTACCTTAGGCCGAAAATTCAAGGTGTGCTTCGGGGGATTTTCTGACAACAAACACGAATTAGAACTCTTGAAGGTGCCCTTTATTCGCTCTTTAGATTTAGGAACTAACGTTTATTGGCCTCCTTTTTTCTTAAGTTGTTGCACCAAGCTTTTGCAATTCTTTTGCAAACAAGCATCTCTCCCTCATGACCAAGAGCCGATGAATCACATCCTTCCCTTTCAAGGTCACATGTGGGGAATTTGATGGGCGGATTCATCTTAGCCCAAGCACTATTTCCCAGCCTGCACTACACATTGGGTTGCCACACATGTCATGTACAAACGAGAGCTATAAGGTCTCATGAATCGCTAGCCTGTTTGGATAGGCAAAAAACTCAAGAATTGGAATTCTATTTCCAATTTCAATTCCATATTTTATGTTTGGAATGATAAGAATGTTGAGAAATGAATTCCATTTAGCCTAAGTTTTGGAAATTACAATTCCTATCAAAAGTGGTAGGAATTTGGTTTGTGAAGATGGAATTAGTGGGTCCCATCATTATTTACTATATTTTATTAATCAACTATCACTCTACTCTCTTTCTCTATTATTCATAGTCCGTTTTCCAAGATAAAACAAACATATTATATTATTAATTATAGTTAAAAGTGCAATTCATTTCCATAGTTATAGAAACTAGGATAAATACAATTTAATATCCAAACCTTTTATTTTAAACAATATAATAGCCAAACCATTTCGAAAACAATCTAATATCCAAATTGTCAACTTTTTGTCTGTTTGACCGTTAGTTGACACTTCAAAAAAGTTCGAAGTACGACACTTCATCAATATCCATCGATATCTTCTTTGAAAAACCACCAACATATCGTAGTTCTAAACCCGAGAAGTCTATGACTCCACCACGATGGTATAGAATATCTAAATATTCAGTCATCTGCAATGCCAAAACAAGAAAACAAAGTTGTATTGTGACAATTTCCCCTAAACAAAGCTTTTTTGAAGTGTCAACTAACGGTCAAACGAACGGAAAGTTGACGATTTGGATATTAGATTGTTTTCGAAAAGGTTTGGCTATTATATTGTTTAAAATGAAAGGTTTGGATATTAAATTTTATTTACCCTAGAAACTATACCAAACACAAAAATTGGAATTGGAATTCTTTAAAAATATAAAATCAAAATGGAATTCCATTTCCATTTCTTCCGGAATTGTATCCAAACAGGCCATAAAAGGTACTTTGGACCTTGACATATGATTCCGTGAGGAGGAAAGATACTTGGGTGATGGTAAATCGTGAAAGATGGCCAGGACGTGGTAAAGCTATCCGATCACTAAGCATATCCTCAAAGGGCACTCCGAATCCGTAAGGATTGGTTGCCTCCCACGTGAGCCTCATTTTCAAAAGAATGTTTCACTATTTTCTTTCTTTTCTAATACGCACAAACTTGTAAATGCTTTGAGTTCACTAGACACAACAGAGAATCCCGCACACATGTTCTTCCTTAAATAGCACATATTATCGACTCACAAAAGAGGAATAAGATAGTAAAAATTACCCACACACCGGTACTCTAATCATGCAACTATCACCTAGCGAGCACAACACATCAATCATCTAACAAATCAAAGAATATTTTTTTTCGTTGAATAAATTAAAGAATATTGAGTAAGTAGTTGCAAGGAATAAGGTGTTTTGGAACCCTCAACTTTGAAAAAGTTTGGGTAATAGCATTCAAGGTTCCAAAACTCTATCATTTGACCATTAATCACCACAACACAAACACAATCGCTAGCACACATTTCCATAAATATTCATCAACGTCTTACATTCATAAACAAGGGAGGATTCTAGAAATATATGATTCAACCACTCATGATTTTCATTCTAAAATTCATACACATCCCCCCCCCCCCACACACACACTTGAGCAACACATTGTTCTCAATGTGGGAGTTTCATAAGAGAAAATCGTGAGGGTTACCATAGGTTTTGGTTGTGGGTTGGTGAAGGTACACAAGTGTAGGTCTTTGTCTTCCTAGTGGTTTTCACAATGATAAAGCGCATAAGATAGAGAGGAAGACGATTAAGAGTTATAGGTACGATAGTTATATAATATGAGTATGAATACTACTGGTGCTAGAAAATTTAAAGTACGAAAAATAAAGCAATAATTAAACATTGTTTTAATTAAGTAAAGAAAAAGAAAAGATAAAAATCGGCCCCTAGACACCAAGTTGTCTTTGATTCACGGTTGGAGCATATGGTAGTTGCACATCGGAGGCTCTTTCTTGTAAGGATGTCCATCATAATTCGTAGTCGCCTCCATTGGTTGATTTGTTGTGCATGATGTGGTTGCTCCTCATTTTGAGTTTATGGTTCTTCTCTTGGATTTTGTGGTTCTTATCATCATGGGAGATTTGGGTATCTTCATTGTTGGGAGCTAAGAGAGCTAGCACTCTCACTCTCGGTTGGATTGCCATATAAAGAGAAAAATCACAAAACATGTTCAAGCAAACCATTAAGCAACTCACTTGATCAATTAAACAACAAAATCCATCCTTAGGTTCACTCTATACACCCCCACACTTAAGTGTCACAATGTAGAAACTAGAGGTGCATAGGTAGAAATGCATATTGTAACGACTCGTGTCGAGGTCTAGATGCATGAAAACAAGGGCGACATGTCTCTCTAGAGGTTTCTAAACCCTGGCCGAAGGCTAGAATCAACTCATTAGACAACAACCAAAGCTTGAACTCTTGGCTCTAAAAGCATAACAAAGCACAAAATTAAAAGTAATCCAAAATTTCAAACTCAAGTAACATACATCAAGGTTCGATCCTAAGTCATAAACACACTACTAAGGGTCTATCTTAATCAAACAAGTACATTTGAAAAGCAATGGATCAAGAAAAACACGTTTTATGTGGTTTGGGCATTTCATCGAGCACTTGGTGGGCGATATTCAAACTCCACAAATTCATACAAATAAAGCCCATCAAGGCCTCCAAACACACACACACACACACACACACACACAATCATAAGCATACATTCTATGATCCTATTGTGCTAGCCAAGCCAATTTATTACCCCCAAATAGGG
This sequence comes from Linum tenue, assembly GCA_946122785.1. Classification (NCBI taxonomy): domain Eukaryota; kingdom Viridiplantae; phylum Streptophyta; class Magnoliopsida; order Malpighiales; family Linaceae; genus Linum; species Linum tenue. The sequence continues at coordinate 34,699,539 of CAMGYJ010000007.1, forward strand.
TAAGTGGTCGGCGAGCACACTTGCTTAACAACAACATTTGCAACCATTCCTAAGCAACTAGTTAGTCTCCAACAATCATTCATATAATACTTGACATAGAAGGGATTCATTCACTAGCTAAACTACTTAAGGCAAAATCAAACATGCAAATTTTATTTTTAAAAGTAAGGAAATGCAAACCGGTTGTTGGTGTACTGACTCGACTCTACTGTCACCCTAGAAAATGGCCAAGTGTAACCACTTCCTAAAGCGTAGTATAGCGGGTTTGGGTTTTAATGTCAACCCGGGTCCTAGATGTGATGACTACTCAGTGAATTCGTATTATCTAGCAATGAAACTTTAGTGAAGATCTAAACTAACAAGCAAGCAAAGCAACTAAACGTTTGTATTCAGGTTAAGAGAGGTCACCCGGATATGGTTCCCCCTAGTCTGCAGTTAAGCCGGATTGTAATTACCAAGTTCAATTTCTATGATAGTTTATACTGCGGAAGGTTCTTAAACAGCCTGAAGTCTCGACTAAAGGTCTTCAGACCCTCTCAATCTGACTCTCTAGCGGGCGACTAACCTCCACCGGAGTCGACAGATTGAGGCCCTAAGAACAAAACCTCCACTACCGGAGTAAATCCGGTACAGAATAGTGAGTTGGCTCCTCGACTAAAGTCACCAACTCCCTACCTTCAATCAAGGATGCTCTATCAACCTAGTCAGATATTCTCATTCTAGGTTAAAGCAGAAACAACAGGAATTTGATCAGGATTCAAGTCATTCAATCATAAAACCTCAATCGAATATGATCAATCACAGAATCAGTACTTGGGTTCATACAATCGAAGCCTAACATACAAATCTAGGGTTCTCCATACCCAGATGAATGGGAGAACTACTCCATGGAGAGAGAAGCAAAAGCAGAATCAGTCGCGGAAATCATACTGTGAAGATGGATTTCTGCTCCTGGACGTTGAATCGGCACTTCTCCACGCTCAAACCAAGCTCCAATGGTGTTGAAGATCGATCTAGGGCACTTGGAGGCTCTTGTTCGTCGCTTTCTCTCTCTAGGAATCACTCTGTCTCTCTAAAACTCGAATCCCCTCTCAATTTGGCTGAAATCTGCCTAAAAGGGCATCATTGGCCAAAGCACTGTCGAGGGCACGGCCGTGCTTTGCCTCAGCCCGCCCGTGCTTTGGCTAGGGTTAATTACACGGCCACATGTTGGTGAAAACACGGCCGTGCTTTTGGGAAAACACGGCCGTGCTTTGGGAAAACACGCCCGTGCTTTGTCTCGGCCCCGCCCGTGTAATCAGCTCATGTCTGCCAAACTCGGATTTGCTCTCGGCAGTAAAAGCACGGTCACAGAACACGGCCGTGTTTTGAAGGCCTCCAGCCCGTGTTTTTACTGCCGAACCTGTTCCCCTATATTCAATGCTTCGTTTCTCCCTCGTCCGGACTCCGAATCAGTCGCCGTTTGATCCCAGACGCTCGTAGTCTCGTCCTCTTTCTTTTCATGTTAAACTTGCACGATTCTTTGTCCATTAAGTGAGGTAGAAATCCATTCTTCTTCAGGTCATGCCAGAGTTTCTTCTCCCGAATCGCCAATTGATCTCTGATTGACTTGAAACTTGCGCCTATGCTTCACTTTATGTGCTAGGACCTGAAATATGACAAAGGAACACAACCTAGCGTAAAATAGGCCAAAGATGTGATAATGCAAGCTTAAACGATCAAGGAACAAAGGGGAAAATATGTGCAAATATCGAGTCATCACATCCCCCCACACTTAACCGTTTGCTTGTCCCCAAGCAAACCTAACTCAAACCAATGCAACTCTCCAGACCTCTATAGCAACAAACAACCTCGATCGTAGGTAGAGGACTTCCTAGATCATTTAGCAGCTTACGAGGTCAACCGACGCACAAGTCATCTCATAGCCTCTTCGGCGAGAACGCTAGTCTCGAGTCGGCATCATGGCAAATAGTGAACAGAGGACAAATGAATCGTGGATGAAGAGACTCTCAAAAACAAAAGTTCATGGACTCACATTTTTCAAGGTGCTCGATTTTCTTCTTGAAGATGGTTGGAACCCCTTTTCTTTCTTCTTTTTGCTTGTTTTTCTGTTTTTTTTTTTCAAGGGTTCCAACCTGTTTTTGCAGAAAACGGGGGCTCCCACCTAGCAAAGGTTTTGCGGGAGCCCGGCTCTTACCGGCCATGCCAGGAGCAGTTGTCTCGAGCCTCGTGCGGGGGAAAGACATGTAAGGGGGCTGGAGGTAGTAGGTGGAAATTGGGAACGGATTCCCGTCTCCCCTTACACACTTTCGCCCTATTCGCACGGGAGACGTCATTTTAAAGCACATTTTCGAGCACCTGTTATATTCAAAACATGATACAAGAGTCCATGACAGGCAGAGAGTCCACAACACCACACAATTCAAGGGTCCTAAGATCACTAATTCACTCAATCAACCAACACAATATGAAGAAGAAATGAGACGTCTTAAATGCATCAACATCCTCCATAGTGCTACACTACCTCCCTAGGTTGCAAATCACTACAGAGACTGTCAATTCAAAGCATACTGAGCAGGTAATTGCAAGGAACACGTACTTGGAGCCCTCAAATTTAAAAATTTGGACAGTGGACTAGGCTCCAAGCACACAAACAGATCTAATGCAGTCAAAATGATAAACATCCCCCCACACTTAAGATCGACATTGCCCTCAATGGAGAAGAGGGAAGGAAAGGGGAACGATGTTACCGGTATGCACAGACTGCAGGAGACTGGAAATGGACCAGTCGGGAACACGGCACAGCTCAAGGCGAACAGAAGAGCTCAACCAGAATATGTTAGGTCCGATGTCAGCCCAATAAGACATCATCCAGAACAAAGGAAACAAACCAAAACCAAACCAAATCGCAATCCGACTCGAAACATAAGAAAGAAAGTCAAACCGTGGTGGGGTTGCCTCCCCACAAGCGCTTCTTTACCGTCTTTTAGCTGGACGCCCATGGTGGATACTCAGGGAAGTGCAGGGACAGGTGCCTCCAAGAGCGGATCCACATCGCTCTTGAGGTACAGCTTCAGGTGGTGACCGTGCACCCGACGGTTACAACCACCAGCATCGGTCAGCTCGACCTGGCCATCCGGCAAGATGCAGGCGAGTGAGTACTCGGATGGCCAGGGTGGTCGTGGTGCTGGGGGTGGGACCAGCTCATAGTGGTCTCCACTCTTCTTCCGTGCAGGCTTAGCTACCTGCGGCTTCGGTCGCCACTCCTCCTTGAGCTTTTTGTTCGGAGGCGAGACTGGATGGAGTGGCGACGAAGGAATGATAGGCGGGTCCTGCAAAATGAGAGGTGCAGAAGGGTACACGACAGGCTCGTGTACCTGATCAGAAATAGCATGCACAGGCGATACAGAAATCATAGCACAATGATCAAAGTCAGTCACAGGAAAAATAGCCTGTTCATTTCCAGCACGCAAGATCAGTTTACCATCATGCACATCAATCAGTGCCTTGGCGGTGGCAAGAAACGGTCTACCTAGAATCAAAGGCACATCCACATCATCATTTATATCCAGAATAACAAAATCAACAGGATATGTGAATGCACCCACATTAACAAGCAAATCTTCTATGATACCCCTAGGATGCACCACAGAACGATCAGCCAGCTGAATGCTCATCCTAGTAGGGCTAAGTTCACCTAGGTCTAGCTTTTTGAACAATTTATATGGCATGACATTAATGCTAGCTCCTAGGTCCGCCAAGGACTTTCCTACATGCATGCTGCCAATAGTAAGAGGGATAGTAAAACTCCCTGGATCCTTGCGCTTTTCGGGCAGCTTGTTCTGCAGGATGGCAGAACATTCCTCGCTCAGCAGCACTGTCGAAAGATCCCCAAGTTTCTTCTTGTTGGTGCAGAGATCTTTCATGAACTTCGCGTACTTGGGCATCTTCGACAGTGCCTCCACAAATGGTACGCTGATGTTGAGCTGCTTCAACATTGCCATGAACTTGGCAAACTCAGTCTCCAGCTTATCCTTATGGAGGCGAGTGGGGAAGGGAAGCTGGGGTACGTGCTCCTTCACCACTGGTTGTGGCTTGGGAGCAGGGGCTTCCTTCTCCACCCGCACTTCTGCATCACCGGCTGGAAGTGCTGAAGCAGGTAGTGGTTCCTCCTGCCTGGTCGGGGCAGGATCAGCTGATGTAGGCCTGCCGCTCCTGGTGAAAATGGCATGGGCAGTCTCGTGAGGGCCGCGAGGATTGGGGACAGTGGTGGCGGGCAGAGTCCCCGGTGCCCTGGTAGTATTCTGGCGAGCTAAGTCCCCTATCTGATGCTGGAGATCCTGCAGAATGGCACCCTGGTTCCTCTGGCCTGCCTCCAGTGAAGCTATGGCCTGATCCATCCTCGTGAAATTTGCCTGGCTGGTGGTCATGAATGCTGCCAAAATGTTCTCAAGCTTGGTCATCTGATTATCGGGAGCTGGTGCTGTTGCTGGCTCGGCATACTGACGCTGAGGCTGCTGGAATGGCTGCCCCTGTCTAGCCTGGAAAGGCTGCCTCTGCTGAAAACCACCTGCTGGTGCTGGGAAACCAGGTGGTTTATTGGTGTTGTTGCTCCAGGCGAAGTTAGGATGCTGGCGCCATCCCTCATTGTAGGTACTGCTGTATGGGTCCAGGCGCCGAGCATTGGCGATGAAGTCCACCTGCTCTTGGGGAGTAGAAGACTCCCTCATAGACTGACAATCCTCCACGAGGTGATTCGGGCTCTCACACCACTGACACTGAGCAACTGGAGGTGTAGCCAAACTTCTGCCCGGAATAAGACTGTTGGGCTGCTTCAATGCCTGCACTAGCTCAGCTACCTGCTGCTCGAGCCCGGATCTGGTCTCCATGGCGTGCACACCACGGTCCCGGGAGTGCCTGCCTCTGCTGCTCTGCCCCCAGGAATGATCGCGGGCAGCTAAAGTACTGATCATCTGGTTCAGCTCGGGTGGAGTCTTAGTAAGGATATCCCCTCCTGGGCATAGAGACTCGATCACCCTCTGGCTGTCTGGGGTGATGGCACTGTAGAAGTTCCCCACTGTGAAAGCATCGCTGAAGCCATGATGGGGACACTGCCAGAAGTATCCCATGTACCGTTCCCATGCATCACGAAGGGACTCATCTGGCTCCTGGCGGAAGTGAGTGATCTCCCGCTGTATCTCCGTGGTCTTCGACGCCAGATAATACCGGTGCACGAACTTGTCAGCCAGATCGTCCCAAGAGGTGATGGACAATGGGGGCTGGGTCTCCAACCACCTCTTAGCATTCCCCGCCAGAGAATGGGGGAAGAGGTGAAGGCGGATTGCCTCATCCGGAACACCATTCAGCTTGAACCCGTTCGTCAGCTGCAGAAAACGGGAAAGGTGTGCCCGGGCTTCCTCATCCTTCAAGCCATGGAACTGGATAGAGGATGTGATGAGCTGAATCCAGCCTGGCTTGATCTCGAAGTTATTTGCTGGGACGGGTGGATAGAGGATGACCGGGTGGATGTCAGCAATCCGTGGAGTGTAGTAGTACTCCAAGGTGGGACCCGGCGGTGGTGGTGGATGCTGATTCACCGGGGGAGCCTGTCGAGCATTCCCCGGTTGTGGGATGTCTTCGCCCTCCATCTCGTACTCTTCCTCAGAATCGCTGGTCAAGTGGCCGTCTATGCGCTCTCCCGTAACCAGTCTAGCTCGCTGCTGTCTCCTAAGTTGGCGGCAAGTGCGTTCAAGCTCTGGATCCAACGGCAGTAAACCTCCTGACTGGCTACGGGTCATGCACTACCTGCACACACTCAAGCAAGCAAACCCGTGAAGGCACAAGTGGGACAAAGCAAACAAAGCGAAAAGAAAAGCTAGAGTAACAGAAATCACTTTTCTTCAACAACCTAGCCGTTCCCCGGCAACGGCGCCAAAAACTTGACTCGACTCTACTGTCACCCTAGAAAATGGCCAAGTGTAACCACTTCCTAAAGCGTAGTATAGCGGGTTTGGGTTTTAATGTCAACCCGGGTCCTAGATGTGATGACTACTCAGTGAATTCGTATTATCTAGCAATGAAACTTTAGTGAAGATCTAAACTAACAAGCAAGCAAAGCAACTAAACGTTTGTATTCAGGTTAAGAGAGGTCACCCGGATATGGTTCCCCCTAGTCTGCAGTTAAGCCGGATTGTAATTACCAAGTTCAATTTCTATGATAGTTTATACTGCGGAAGGTTCTTAAACAGCCTGAAGTCTCGACTAAAGGTCTTCAGACCCTCTCAATCTGACTCTCTAGCGGGCGACTAACCTCCACCGGAGTCGACAGATTGAGGCCCTGAGAACAAAACCTCCACTACCGGAGTAAATCCGGTACAGAATAGTGAGTTGGCTCCTCGACTAAAGTCACCAACTCCCTACCTTCAATCAAGGATGCTCTATCAACCTAGTCAGATATTCTCATTCTAGGTTAAAGCAGAAACAATAGGAATTTGATCAGGATTCAAGTCATTCAATCATAAAACCTCAATCGAATATAATCAATCACAGAATCAGTACTTGGGTTCATACAATCGAAGCCTAACATACAAATCTAGGGTTCTCCATACCCAGATGAATGGGAGAACTACTCCATGGAGAGAGAAGCAAAAGCAGAATCAGTCGCGGAAATCATACTGTGAAGATGGATTTCTGCTCCTGGACGTTGAATCGGCACTTCTCCACGCTCAAACCAAGCTCCAATGGTGTTGAAGATCGATCTAGGGCACTTGGAGGCTCTTGTTCGTCGCTTTCTCTCTCTAGGAATCACTCTGTCTCTCTAAAACTCGAATCCCCTCTCAATTTGGCTGAAATCTGCCTAAAAGGGCATCATTGGCCAAAGCACTGTCGAGGGCACGGCCGTGCTTTGCCTCAGCCCGCCCGTGCTTTGGCTAGGGTTAATTACACGGCCACATGTTGGTGAAAACACGGCCGTGCTTTGGGAAAACACGCCCGTGCTTTGTCTCGGCCCCGCCCGTGTAATCAGCTCATGTCTGCCAAACTCGGATTTGCTCTCGGCAGTAAAAGCACGGTCACAGAACACGGCCGTGTTTTGAAGGCCTCCTGCCCGTGTTTTTACTGCCGAACCTGTTCCCCTATATTCAATGCTTCGTTTCTCCCTCGTCCGGACTCCGAATCAGTCGCCGTTTGATCCAAGACGCTCGTAGTCTCGTCCTCTTTCTTTTCATGTCAAACTTGCACGATTCTTTGTCCATTAAGTGAGGTAGAAATCCATTCTTCTTCAGGTCATGCCAGAGTTTCTTCTCCCGAATCGCCAATTGATCTCTGATTGACTTGAAACTTGCGCCTATGCTTCACTTTATGTGCTAGGACCTGAAATATGACAAAGGAACACAACCTAGCGTAAAATAGGCCAAAGATGTGATAATGCAAGCTTAAACGATCAAGGAACAAAGGGGAAAATATGTGCAAATATCGAGTCATCATGTACCTCCTAACTAGTGCGTCTTTCAAGTCTTATCATTGGAGGATTATCTTCAAGTATTCGGTCCAGCTTAGAACCTCCTTGAGGTTGAGGTTCTCGTCAGTGAGGTGGTGTCTCAAGTCACGAGCATTGGACGAGTCCATGTAGTGCAAACTTAATTGAATTTCATTGCATCCACCAAGAGGAATCCCTGATGGTTTGGCCTGGCTTGGCAAAGAGCCTCAAGTGGATCCTTCTACAAAAGTGCATCGAGGTCGGGTGGAAAGTTTTGAAAGCACTTATAATTGTTTGAAGCTTCATCCACAATTATCTCGTCCTCATCAATGACACCAGTTGCTTCCTCAACCTCCCTTCACGTTTCTTCAATTCGTTCCATCACTTGGGAACGTTCAAGATCTTCCTCTTCTTTGATGCTCAATTCCTCTTCCACAACCTTCCTTCTCACCTCTTCGATCTCATTTCCTTTTTCTTCAAATGGTAGGAGATGATTGTGAACAAGTCATGCACATGCTTGCTCGACAATCTCTCCTAGTCTCTTCGTTTTTCGGAGGACCTCCTTTGTTAACCATAGAAAAGATGAGTAGCTAAGAGTGGTGGCTGAGGATTCCACCTTGGAGCTCGCTTTGGTATTCTGGACAAACCGCTCTACCATGAGCTCCAATTGGCTCATCGATGATTGTGGAGTGTAGCAATATTGTTCCACATTTGAGGATGCTTCATCGATTTCGCGGGTAAACTACTCCATCAAGAGTTCCAATTCGTTTCTGGGTTCCGGTGGTGGGAGGAAATCTTCTTGGAATGAGGAAGCCTCTTCATATCCCCATGGGTATGGTTCTTCTTCTTGGAAGAGGGGTTGGTAAAAGAATCTGAACCCTTGACTTCCACCATCTTTATTGTTCCATGAATCTTCGGGGTAACCACCTTCGGGTATTGATGAATACCCCCACAATTGGTGAAGTCATAAGGATCCATGATTCAAAAACTTCTACACAAACAAAAAATCTAAAAGGAAAATCAAACACACATAAACCACCCTTCCGGGAGAAGAGTGGGTGAAAAACAAAGCACAAAAAGAACAAACGCGAAAATAATAAAACCACAAACAAGAATGCAAAATAAAACAAACAATCAGAACACGATAAAGACTAACTAACAACTTAATAGTTTTCTACTAGTTACCAAGGTTCCCCAGCAACGGCGCCAAAAAGCTTGATCTGTTCAATCCGTGCAGATTATTGTCAATGGTTAGCACGTGTCAACAACTATGCCATCCTAAGCCAAGTTTAACTTAAGACGGCATTTTCATATAGTGGTGATCAAAGTCGTATTTTACTCGGGTGCTGGTACCCTAGCCTACTTCCCACCTAGTTGCTAATTAGTTAATCGGTTTTGGAGGTTTTAGTGGAGGACTTGAGGAGATAACTAGATTAGAGATTGATTAAACCTAAAAGCAGGTACTTCGGGGAACTAATACTCCCCCTAGCTTAGGGTTACTATGCATGCATAAATACTTAGGGTTATCGGATGTGATGAGTGAGCTATTTTCCATGGGATTTCATGGTTATCCACACACCTCCGAGTATGCCCCCCCTAAACCCATATATAGTCACCTCGATCTAGGCTATCTTATCTGGGGCACTATGCTCATGGCTCATTCCAATGGACACTATCCACCGACCACCCAGAGGTTTCATCCCGAGTCTTGTCTAGGAAGGCTAATCTACGGTAGGGTTCGGTCGCCTCGACCACCATAGGTCTATATTCATACATCTATCTCGATTTGCTTGATTGAGCATACACGTCTAACCCTAGAACTCCATACCCAGCGTAGAAACATAAAGTAAGTTAATAGAGAAGATTAGGGCAACTTACCCAAACACAATCAAGGATAGAATAGCAATAGAATCAACTAGATAAACACATTCATTCATTCAAACCCTAAATTATTCATACATACATAAGAAACCATAAAACTAGGGTTTGAAGTTTAGAACCCCTAATACCTTAGAGGACTACTCCATAAAGGAGGGAAGAAGAAACATAAAAGAAAATGAAGAAGACTTGGGTTGAGGAAGATGATCCCTCTCTTCTAGCTCTTTCTCCTTCTTCTCCTTTCTTTAGCTTCTCTTTCTCCTCTCTCTCTAAAACCAGAAATTTCCCTCAAAATCAGCTCATCTAAAAGGGAGAAAGGGGTCTTCTATTTATAGGCAATCTGGGGAAGTAGAAGGTCGCGGCCACAAACACAAAGATCGCATCGTGATCTTCAGAAGTGATGCCACGATCATTTAACGCCGTCGTCATGGCCTTCAGAAATGAGGAGATCATAGGCTGACTTCGCGGTCGCGATCCACGATTCGCGACTGCGATCTTCCTCGCGGTCAAATAATGTTGTGGCTTCGACTGGGGAAAGTCTATGTTTCTCCCTGGCTCCTTCCTCACGAAGTTCGCTTCTTGAGCCCTCCAATTTGTGGCCGCGATATTGGGCTTTCGGGCCGCAATCGTCAACTTGAGTTTGCGGTCAATGTTCCCGGTCGTGATCTTCAACTTCTAGGCCATGATCTTAAGCTTCTTGCCTCCTTGCTACACTTGTGACCTTTTTTTGTACCTAGTTCGCATATATCATCTAATACACCCTTAAATCACATCGAATTCAAATAGGAACAAAATAAGGATGCAATCAATGATGTTCAAGCAATTATGCACATGAATTGGCACGAAACAAACGTTGATATGAGGGTTAAATAACACTAATTTAGGTGTTATCCGTTGATGGAATTGGATTTTTCATGAGTTTGCCAGTTATATTATTGTGGAATTTGCATATGTACTGGCCTGTTTTTTTTTTTAGGTTTTAAATCATGGTAGCTTTTAATTTATGCAAGATTTTGATTGGGGACATGATATGATCCCTGTTTCTTGTATATTGTTGAAATTTGACAGAGAGTAATGTTCTAAATGTGATAGTAATTATAAGAGAAAGACATCAAGGAAATGTTAAAGTTAGAATGTTAGATATGAGTTATATGTTTTAGATGATTAGCCTCGGAGAGGAAGGAATGATGGGTTTATGGAAAGGTTAAGAATTGGTTATTGGGTAGACACAGTAGAGTAGTAGCAGCAGACAAGCTGTAACAACAAAAAGTCAACAGCAGAACGTCCCACTCCCTTCCCGGTTTTCGGATAACCGGTTATCGATTGATTATCAGCCCTAATTGTATGTGATACTCTTGGTGGAAATGATGTTGAACCAAGATAAAAACAGAACTTTAGGTTTGAAACTTTCTGGGTGAAACGAGATGATTATACAAAGGTAGTGGCAGAATCTTTGGGGTGAACCATCGAGTGACACAATGGAGAAGTTTGAACGCTACCAACAAAGGTTAGATGAATGGAGACGCATAACCTTCCCAAGAGTTTCGAAACTAAGAGTGAAAATTCAAAGGGCAGTGAGAGAACTTGAGCGGAGCCCAAAAATTGAGCAAGTGGTCCAGCAACAAAACCCACTAGAGAAGAAGATGGCAAAATCGGAAGAGTGAGAAGAAGATTATCGAAAACAACTTTCTACAACTGATTTGCTAAGGAGCAGAGCTAAGAACACGAATTTAGTCCATAAGAAAGCTACTGCAAAATGTAAACGAAACCTAATTCGCAGGCTGCATGATGAAAATATAAGATGGTTTACATGCCAAGAGAAAGTATCGACCTGCCAGGTTGAATATTTTAACAACCTTTTCAGGCTAGTCCGACTCCTACTAAGCCTCCTAATTTGGACTCCACTTATGAGTCGGTTACGACATATGAAAACGCGGAGCTGCTGCAACCCTTCACTCGTGTTGTAAATTTTGTTCCACTGAGACATATAAGTCAGCAAAAATCCCTAGGGCGAATGGCCTATCGATCCTCTTTTTCGAAGGCATCAGGAAACGAAGGGGAAGACGTGGATTCAATAGTGGAAGAAATTCTAGAAGAAGGTGCCATGTCATTAGAGTTCAATCACAGACTCATTGCGTTAATCTCAAAGCTAAAAACTTCAAATTTGCTTAAGGAATATAAGCTAATGATCTTGTGTAGTGTCATGAATAAGATTGTGGCAAAATTTTTGGCAAACCGGTTAAAGCTGCTTCTGAGCAAAGTCATTTCACCAGAACATAGTGATTTTGTTCTTCTAGGTTTACCATCTTTGGTGGGAAAATCTAAGCTCGATACTTTCAAATTTGTGGAGGAAAGGGACATTCAAAGACTACAGGGGTGGAAAAAACGTTGTTTGTATTGGGAAACTAAGGAGGTAATATTGAAGGTAGTGGTCAATGTCCTACCCATTCATGTTATGTCCTGCTTCTGGCTACCAAAATGTTGTGCATGGACTTGGATAGCCACCTAGCTCAATTCAAGGGGCAAATGAGGGGGAACGTTGGATTCATTAGGTATCCTGAAATTTTTTATGTCTTAGTAAAGCAGAAAGGGGGTTGCGGTTTTGGAACTTTAAGGATTTTATCTAAGTCCTCCTTACCAAGTTATCCTTATGCTTCTTTAAAGATTCTGATTCCCTCCTTGCTCGGATTTATAAAGGAAGCTATTGCCGGGATTCTTCTTTTTTGGCGGCAGATCCTGGTTCTCTCCCTTCCCGAGGTTGGCATGGAATCATGCATAGAAAAGAGCTCCTAGTCTAGGGGATGCATTGGCAGGTTGGTTCACGTGATCATTGGCAGGTCTCGCCCAAGTTGCATTTTTTCTTTTGGAAAATTATTCATAGAGTTCTGCCTACCAGGGCGGGCTTGTCGAGCCGTGAAGTATAGGGGGTGGCATTATGTATGTCTTACCTATATGAGGTGGAGACCATAAAGCACTTTCTTTCATTGTCATCTTGCTGAGGATCTTTGGGAGTCGTCTGGTCTAGCCCTTGTGTGTGATTCCTTTCTCCCTTGAATGTGTTGAGTTGTTTTGTCATTGGGTGTTTGATTGGGGAAATGGGCTTGATGAAGGTTATGGATTTTGTAGTTGTTTTTTGGTGCATTTGGAAGGCCAGAAATTGGGTGATCTTTGAAGCCACTATATACTCCACCCCAATCTTGCTGGCCTAGCTCCTTGGTCAGCTTGTAGAGTGGGAAAGTGTACCACTGGTATAGGGTGTTGGTGGTGCTCTTGTAACAGGGTCACCATGGGGGAGGGAGGGGTGGAGGGCTACATTGAGGGAAATTTTAGGGTACGCACGGATGGTGCAACCCTTCAGGGTCTCATGGTGTAGGTGGTTGAGTGGTGTAGGATTCGACATGTACTATCTTGGCGGTTGCGACAACCTTCTATGAAGGCATTGATGACTCGTTTCTTGGCAGAGTTGCTGGTGCTTCGGGACGCGATCCGTTGGATTCTGGCTAGTGGCTTCTAACATGTGTTGTTGGTGGGTGATGCCAAAGAAGTCTTTGAGATGGTTGCGGATGGAGTGGTTATGATGCCCGTGGAGGAGCGATTTTGGAAGAAATCCATTTAGTTTGGGAGTGTTTTCATTTCTTTTTTTCCGCTTGGTTGGTCATTGTGAGAATAGGGTGGCCCTTTTGGTAGTCAGAAAATCCCTTTCTTTATTCCCTAGTGGTAGAGTTCAAATTTTGTTCCTGGTTGTGGTCTGGTCACTTGAGTTAACCAAGTTAAAACCCGATTATCAACTAATGTTACTCCAATCTAAGCCAAGTATAACCTAGATCGACGATGTAGTAAAGGGTTGACTCATGAGGTCGAATTCCATGGTCCACGGATCTACTGCTACTTCAGAACTAATTTACTATCTAGCCTAACCGAGTTTTGAGGTAGAACTAAACTAACCTATCCTAAACAACAAACCAAGTGGTTGGGGGATCGCTAGAGATGAGACGGTTGCCTACGGTCAAATCCTCCTAGCTATGGTTGTCAAGTAGGGTTAAGCAAATGTGGTGAGTGAGCTCTCTTTCATCGGCTTTCGTGATTATCCACACGCCTCCGAGTACGCCTCCCCCAAACCCATGTCAGTCACCTCGATCTAGGCTATTGTATTTGGGGCATTAAGAGCATATCTCATTTCAATGGGTACTACCCATCGTCCACGCCGAGGTTTCATTCCAGGTTCTATTTAGGAAGTCATTCCTACGGCAGGGGTACGATCGCTTCGTCCACCATAAGGTCTTATTCGTTCATCTATCCTAATTTTCTTGATGGCGCATACTCGTCTAACCCTAAAACTTACATAGCATTCCAGGGTTCATCATATAACACAAAAGTCCATACACCCCCTAATCATGCCATACTAGTTCACCTATGTCAATTCTAAGCATCAATATAATTATTGTGATACAACAAACCCGGTATGTTGTGCTAATCCCTCACCAATTCTGGTCGTTTAAACACCGTTCTTAGCCTCGTGTACCAAAATCTCAGTCTTCACCAACAAACCCATAATCAAAATCCGAGACCGCCACTATATTCCCTGAAGTATCCCTGTCACTATTAATACTAGGGTTTTTGTCCAATTCTCGATAAAAACACATGATACCCTAGCCGGAGTGAAAATCCATCGATTCCGCCTCTATTTCCCAAAAAAAATAAGCTTGTACCACATCGATTAATTATCAGAGATTCAATGGATTTATAAGACCAGCTTAGCATTAGTAATTAAATGAGCTAGTTGGTCCTTATTAGGTTGGGTTTTTGGGCCAAAGTGGCCAAACCCCTATCCCGGGCCTAGTGGTTGGCCGCCCCCATAGCCCGGATGATGCCTTCACCTCTTAGTATGAAATAGCTCCCAATAATTATGTCCGGAAACAAGGCGTCAAAACAGGGTGCCAAACGACAAGGTACCAAGCCAACGAAAGAGGCTTGGTAGGCTGAGGACAATTTAGCTCCCAAAAACTAAGTCCGGAAACAAGGCGACAAAACAAGGTGCCAAAGGACAGGGTACCAAGTTGACGAAAGAGTCCTGGTAGGCTGATGGCAAAATTCGCTTGGTAGGCAAGAAATAGGATACCAAGCCAACAAGGTAGGCCTGGTACCAAAACATATGAAAATCTGCTAAGTATGGAGCCAACAGGGTACCAAGCCGGCAAGGCAAGCCTAGTACCAAGACATATGAAAATTGGCTATGTATGGATAGGTAGTACCAAACTGGCAAGACAAGGCTTGATACCAAGTCGGCAATCCAGGCTTGGTAGCAAGGCAACAGGGTGCCAAGCCAACAAACCAGGCGTGGTAGCCAAGTAAGAAGGTACCAAGCCGAGAAGGCGGGCTTGGTATTCATTGATCATCAAGACCAAGTATGGATCCTCGAGGGTGACATGGTATTAACTTGATGGAGAATTGGTGTAGAGCCTCTTAGGAGCCCATAGGGATACTTAGTCCCAAGATGAGCTTGGTGGCCCCAGGTACCAAGCCGGCGGGGCGGCAAGATAACAACTATATGAGATTCTAAAAACTAAGTATGGAGACAAAGCAAGTAAGGCTGGCTTAGTAGTAGGGGCCGACATGACTGCTTGGTGGCAGAGGGTATCAAGCTGGAGAGGCAACAAAAGCAGGAGCTAGACGATAGCAACAAAACTAAGTATGGAGTCTTGGGGCCTACCAAGGGTGTGGTCAAGGCTTCATCATGGAGGCAAGGTCAAGGACTTCAACCCCATCCAATCAAGACAAGGCAACAAGAACCAACATCAAGTACCAACCAGTCAACAAGACGAGGTAATGAGCCCCAAGGCAATGGGGGTGAAGACCAAGACAACGATTACCAATTGGTCAGCAAGGCGACGACAAGGGGTCCCTAAGGTGGTTGGAGGAGACGGCTCATTGGTGGTAACCAAGATGGGGTAAGGAGTATCGGGGTGGTTGGAGAAATAGGCCAGCTAGCAGTTACCAAGGCGGTTACCTAGGCAGTTAGACTCGATGGCTATTAATAGGAGAAACAAATAAGAAGCAAGGGTTCCAAAACCAAACATTTAACGTACAATGTCAAAATTTTATCTTTCCTCTGCAATTTAGCCATATCCTTTAGTTTTCGGAGCTCTCACTGAACCTCCATAAGAGAAGGTGTATTTATTTAGCTTGTTCCCAAAAAACCATCAAAAACATCAAACACCCTCGTTCGAACATTGTTTGGAGAGGATTGAACTGTGTTGATTTTTGTTGTTCAAGCAGTCAAGGTGCATTAATTGAGTTCAAACACCAGATTTTCCTCGCCAGAAAACAAATTGGCACACCTGGTGAGACCCTATGTGTTTGGTTTTACGGATCCACGACTAAGGGAACAAGAAGGTGATCTTTCACCTGGGTTTTTGAAAGAGCTAGTGGCCAGGTATGATCTTGGCCAATAGCAAAAAGTGACATCGGGAACAATGGTGGGGTAAGAGGTTAGCCATCACCGATGCCATATTTGGGTATAACCGCCACCACCTTGTCTCTCCACCAGTCATTGGTGGTAGAAACAAAATTAATGGAGGTTTCTATGGTGGGATACGCCAAACAAATTGTATCTCGACTTGATTGTTTTCATACTCGCCTAAATCGAAGTTTGGATCAACTAGATGAGATATGTGAGATAAATAAAAATAATTTTAAGGAGTTTCGCCAACTTTTGATAAAACTAGTGTTGAGATCAAAGATATTGGAGAAAGATGGTGTAAATACACCATCAAGTATTGCTATTGGGGCGAGTATTCTAGGGTTCGGTGGTCGGAGTACTCAGCCACCATCAGAGAACTCATCATATTCGGTGACAAACAACCACCTCTTCAACATTGTGGTTATGGCGAGAATCTCATTCAGAAGATCTCCCCCACGTGGAGCAACTGCTTTTGTAGATAGTTACACAAGAAAATGTCTTGTTGTCTAGATCATGTATGGCACCTCGTAATGGAAAGGCTAGTGGAGATCCAATCAATTTGGATCAACTACCACCACAAAATTTTCCACCCTCATTGCCACCCCTGCTCAATGGGTATGGTGGATACAAACCGCCTAGGGGGCAGGAAGGAGGGCATGGAAACCTACCACCTAACAAGTTGAAGGTGAAGTGTCAAGCTATGAGGCAAGTTGATGTCAAGAAATTGAATAAAAGGGTTTGCCCAACATAACACTGTATTTGTATTCTAAGGATAGCATGGGGGCATGTCATCAACCACAAGCAGTGGGTTGATAGTTGTGCCCAACAAGCCATGACAAGCCCAAACCACATGTATTCTAGCAAGAATGCTAGTGTAGCTAAGTATGGCAAGGGGGCAAGTCTCCAGCACCATGCAGTAGAGTAGGGACATATCATCGATCGTAAATAAACGAATGGGAGGCATGTAATCAACCACTAGTAGTGGACAGATAGACGTATCCAAGAAAGCCCAAAAGGTCCAAACCATACATGTTGAAAATAAGCACAATTGTATAGCCCATTGTGGCAAGGGGGGCACGTCAACAACTATGAACAAGGGTATGGAGGGCATGTACCCAATTAGTGGACATGGGGGCATTGAGTAGGTAAATGTAAGGACAAGTAAACGCCTATTGGGTTCCTATTTGATTTCAATGTGATTCTAGGGTGTATTAGTCGATATGTACAAATTAGGTACAAAACAAGGTCACAAGTGTAGAGAAGGGGCAAGCAGCTATAGATCGTGGACTAAAAACCAAAGATCACGGCCGTGATCACAAGCCGTGAAGACCAAATGAAGATTGCGGCCCGGAAGCTAAAGATTGCAACAGCGATCTTGGAGGCTTAGGGCGCGAACTTCGCATGGAGGGAGCCTTGAAGAAACATAGAGTTTTCGCAGTCGCATCACAGCCAACGCTTATCTTGCTTGTGATCACGACCGCGAAGTTAGCCCGCGAACTTCCCCTTTCCTTAGGACTCGACGACTGCGTTTTGAGATCACGACCCAGAGACCAAAGATCTCGTACGCGATCTTCTTTCCTCAAGCCGCGAACTTTCCTTTGTCCAGAGTGCCTATAAATGGAAGACCCCTTTCCCATTTTAAGGGAGCTGATTTTGAGAGAAATTTTCTTGTTCTAGTGAGAGAGAAGAGAGAGAAGCTGAAGAGAAGGAGAAAAGAAGGAGAAGAAGGAGGAGCTAGGAGCAAGGAGGATCTTGCCCAACTTCAAGTCTTCTTTTATTTCTACCATGTATCTTCTTCCCTCCTTTATGGAGTAGTCCTCTAAGGTACTAGGGGTTCAAAACCCCAAATCCTAGTTTTAGGGTTTACTTTGTATATATAGATGTTTTAGGGTTTGAATGAATTAATGTGTTTGCCTAGCTGATTTTAATGTCACTCTTTCCAAAACGATGACACTTGCGCAACTGGCCCCAATCTTCCCTCTTAGCCTGCTTTATGCTACCGTGCTAGGTACGGATTTCTAGGATTATACGGGTATGCTCCATCTGACGAGTTTTGGTTAGATGTGTGAATGGGGGCCTATAGTGGTCAAGGCGACCGTACCCCTGCTATAGGTGACTTCCCTAGGAGAAAATCGGGATAAAACCTTGGTGTGGACGGTGGATAGTGTCCATTGAAATGAGCCATATACTTACTGCCCTAGATACGATGGCTTAAATCGAGGTGACTGGAACATGGGTTTAAGGGAGGCGTGTGGAAAACGAAAAAGAGCTCACCCACCACATTCGACAACCCTAGATATCTATATGTCCATAGTGACCCTAAGCTAGCGGGAGTATTAGTCCCCGAAGTACCTACTTTTAGCTTTGATCAATCCATAGACTAGAGTTTCCTCATATCCTCCACTCAAAACCTAAAACCCCGATTAACTAATTAGCAACTAGGCGGGAAGTAGGATAGGGTACCGGGACTCGGGTAGAATACGACCTTGATTACCACTATGCGGCAATGTCGTTCTAGGTTAAACTTGGCCTAGGATGGGGTAGTTATGGATACGTGCAAACCTCTGACAAAAACCTGCATGGATTGAAGTGATCAAGCTTTTCGGCGCCGTTGTCGTGGACCCGTGGTAACTAGTAGAAAACCATTAGGTTGTTAGTTAGTATTCACCTTGCTTTATTTGTTTTGTGTTGTGTTTGTTTCGTATAGTTTGTTTTGTGAATTTTTTTGTGTTTTGTTCTTTTCATATTTGTTTTGTTATCAAAATTTGAACATCACAGGTGGTAAGAGTTGTTGTGTGTTAATAGATTGTTTTCATGGCTCCATCCGAGTTAGAACGTATCGCGGAGGAAACTATTGATATACTTCGCCGACAACATCAATTCCAAGGAAGGGACGATGAGATTGCTATCGATCATATGTCCTACTTCCTAAAGGCAGTTAAGGGTTTGAAGATTTCGGGATTCACTCAAGATCAGTTGAATGATATCTTCTTCACCTACACCCTACGAGGGGATCCTGCGGTCTGGTACAAAGAGTTCCAATCCATTGCTCCTTCCTAGAATCTAGTGATGGAAGCATTTGTATTTCGTTATCTAACCAGAACAATGGTCGTCATGCGATGGAAGGAGATTGACACCTTTCAACAGGAAGTTCAAGAAACTTTTCCGTAGGCTTTGGGACGATTCAAGAATTTGATACACGGATACCCAAACCATGGATACTCTGATGAGCAACTTAACAAGAGATTTTACAAGGGACTCTCCACAGCCCTCAAGAAGTTGATCGGGAGGAGATATCCCACCGGATTTCAATACAATGATCTGGGGAAAGTGAAGGAGTTTTGCATATACTTAGAACAAGAGGAAGCAAGTTCGATCAAGGAATTAGCTCTTCAAGCTCAGATAAGCAAAATTAATATGGAGCTAGAGGATCTCAAGGAAGCGACCAATGTGGATATACCTCAGGTGGAGCAAGCATTTGCCATAAACACGAGGTTATCTCCCCATCTTAGTGTTTCGTCCCCTCCTCCTGAACAACCAAAAGAACGCATGGCTAATGAACATTGCACATCTTGTCGAGAGTTGAGGCGTCAGTTTGAGCGATTGGTGAATGAGTTTCTGATTGGGTCGCGATTTTCCACCAACGCATGAATGACTTTGATAAGTTCATCCATGCTTCTATTACTCTAGTAGATTCGATGAGAGCAGAATCTAAGATTATGATAAAATCCTTCAAGCTTATGTCTAGTTCCCTTGGGCTACTGGAACATATTATCAGAGAAGGACAGACAAATCAAGGAGTGAGTTGACAATCAAGCCGGACACTATGACAATCAATCCTCATGTGAAATTTGATCAAGGGAGAAAAAAGGAGGTGGCAAGAGAAGTATCCACGGTTCTACTGGAAATCCGAGAAGTGTCAACACTCTTCACTTATGTCAACTGCATTGGACATCTCGTAGCCACTAAATGGGAGTTTGAAGAGCACCCAATCGTGGATATTTGCGGAGCCTACCCGGTGTTTATTGAGCACATTGCGCCAATTGAGAGGAGCGATCCATGCTTATTCATTATTCTATGTGCAATTAAAGGAGTTTCCTTCGAGGAAGTGAGGGTAGACCTCTTCTTAGATGTCAACATCATTAGTTTCGAGACATATAGGAAGCTAGGATTACCAAGTCTAAGGCCGACGGATACTGCTATCAAATTGGCAATGAATTAGTAGCATACCCAAAGGGGATTTGTGAAGACATTATTGTGAGAGTTGACTTGTTTATTTACCTGGTGGACTTCGTGGTGGTGGAGGTGGAACCCAATACTTCGACTCACATGCTACTTGACAAAACCCTCTTGGCAACTGCAAGGGCGGTAATTGCAGTTCCGGAAAGGCATGCAATTTTTTAGTACGAGGAGGATAAGATGACAATACATCTCGGAAGCGATCGATGGGGGACTTCATCCTTATTCAAATCCTACAAAGGATCGCACTCCATGACTATTCAAGCTCCCCCAACTAAGTTGAATCAACCAATTGCAGAGATACCGTCTTCTCAAAAGAACGATGTAGCATCCCTAGAAGAAGAGGTGGAAACTCAGTGACTCCTTAAAAAAAGCTTCAAGGAGATGACTCGCCCCCCATCCTTCAATTGTGATACTATGATTAATCTTCCTTCCGAGTTGACAGTAAACAGAGGCACCAATCTGCTTCGCAATTTCACTTGGGTCTTCACTATAAGGGTGAGTTTGATGACGCTACCCAAAGTGAGGGGGACCCTTCCACTTGAAGACCCTTTTTTATCTCAATGTCCAGCGAAAAGACTTCAAATACGCACTTGCTTGGAGGTACCCCAACAATTTGGTTTGTTTTCCTTATACTTTACCCTTTTTAAGAAATTACTTTTAGAATCAATTAGATTAGGCCTTGGCCAAGTGCTCTTACCCTTGGAATTGTCCTTGGTTTTTAGCACTAGGAGGTGAATGGGAAGCAAAAATTGCACAGCCCACCCACTGGGTGTTTAAACCCCAAGGACAGGCAAGATCGCGGGCTAGCATCACGAGATCGCGGCCACGATCTTTCCCGTACAGGCCGCGGTTTTTACTTACCTTTCACCTCAATTTTTTTCACACCTCTTGGATAGTGCTCTCCCTTTGCATGGCTCCCTCCCATTCTCTTTGAAAGGTTGTGAGTGGAAATTTATTTGTGGTTTGGAGTTGAGGTGTTTCAAGGAAGTGTCTTGTCCAATCTCTTCTACTCCAAGTAAGTGGCTTCTTTGCACCCTAAAAGGGGGTTTGGAAGTTCCTTTTGAATTTTCACTTTGTTTTGTGCTTATCTTGGTTTGAGGTAAAATGCTTCCTACCCTCTTTTCTCTTCAATTTTGGAGATGAGAGTAATTTGTTTGACCCGTTTGGGTATATGTGCTCCATGGTTGTCCATTATAGCTGTGAAATCCATTCACTTAACTTGTCCTTATGCTATGCCCATAAGGTGTTCGATCAAATGTCTTAGAGAACAAAGAGAGGAAGGAAGGGTGCTATTTCCTTTGCTTTATCTCTTTTTCTTTGTGCTTTTCAAGTTGCCCTCTCTCTGATCTCCCCACTTCTTTTATTCATGGCACTATTTTGCTTTTGCTAACTTTTTATTCTTATGCTAATGACATTTTTTAAGCTTTGTTAAGGATGGGGAAATCAAATAAAGTGCCTAAATCATTGACCTCGATCAAGGGTGGGACGAAAGCACATCACCCGTATCTTACCATTGGGGACAAGGATAAGGCCGAGTTTGCACACTTCGCCTCTCGCACTTATGGAGCATCGTAGTATCTCTTGGGAAGTCTTGAAATAATTTGGAGCCGCCGCGACCATTCACGATCTCATCAAAGATTCGGCTTGGCTTAACCTTTTGACAATCAATGAGAAGATCTATACCGAACCAACCCTTGAGCTCTTGACCACGTTGAATTGTTCAGCGCTCACCATTAATAGAGATTTTCTAAGAACTCTCTCTTTTAGTCTTAGGGGCGTACCAAGGGCTATGAACTTCAATGAATTCACCGAGGCTATGGATATTTACCCTCCTGGTTTCATCTTCACTCAAGAAGGCCTTCCCTCTACGGAGAAGAGTTTGTCTCGTGTCATCATTCGGAGGATTTCTTCACTAGCAATCTCAAAAGTCATGACCATCAAGACTCTTTCAACCCAAAATCTACAAAGAGTACATCCTTGAAGCCCGAATGGCGCATTCTCCACAAAATCATCTCCTACTAGGACGCTCCTAAGGAGAAGTCTGCGAGCAACTTGACCAAGCGAAATCTCGACCTTTTGAGGTCAATGTTCGTTGAGCCCCGCCTGAACCTTGGGGCTGGTCATTCTCAAAATCATATACAAGAACATAACAAATCTAACAGTGAAGAGCATCCATGGTGGAGCATATGTTACCCGCCTTGCACACTATTTCGCCATCGACCTAGAGGAATGCAAGTGCACAATCATTCGCTGCACTCAGGTGTTTACTGGGGATCACCTATCCAAGATGCACCTTCTGGAGGCTACCAATGGCAAGAAGACCATCATGGGAATAACCCCCTCAACCACCCAAATTGCAGCTTCAAGGGCCTCAACTGACTTCTTCATCCTCTTGATCTCAGGCCTCCCAAATTGCAACCCTTATCGAGCAGAACGCGATTCTCATTAAGCAGAACGTTAAACTTATAGAAGACCATGGGGAGATTCATTTTCTGCTGAAGTGAGAGAGGAAGTCTAGGCTTCATTTCTTAGGGGCGGTCCATATGATCATGAAGAAGATGCAAATGGATCCAAGCGAAATCGAGCAGAACTTTCCACTTTCACCTCCGTCAGTTGGTGACCACCTTGTCTCGGAGGACGACTGCAATCTGAATGACAACTCCAAGGAGGAATGAGTTCTAGGCATCCAGGGCCTACGTTCTATCTTTTCTTTATTTCAATTAAAATAATGTTTAACTATCGCTTTAATTTCTTTCTACTTTTCGTACTTTACTTACGCTAGTAGTGGTAGTAGTAGTAGTAGTAGTAGTACCTATAACTCTTATTCGTCTTCTTCTCTATCTTATGCGCTTTATCGTTGTGAAACCACCAAGAAGACAAAAACTACACTTGTGAACCTTCACCAACCCACAACCCGACCTATGGTAACATTTACGATCTTTCCTTTGCAAACTTCCACATTGAGGACAATGTGTTGCAAGTGTGGGTGGATGTTTGTGTTTGTTTGAATGTCTACCATGATTGGTTGAAATGTTATTTGCTAGTACCTTCCCTCATTTGTGAATGTGAAAAGTTGTTAAACGCTTGTGGGAATGTGCGCTAGTAATCATTTTTATGTTGTGGTGATGAAAGGTGAAATTTCACTGTTTTTGGAACCTTGAATTCTACACCCAAAATTTTTCAAATTTGAGGGTTCCAAAACACCTTGTCCTTGCATTTACCTACTAAATTTGCTTTGACTTGATTAGATCATTGATTTGTGGTACATCTTAGGTGATAGTTGCATGGTTTGAGTATCGGTATGTGAGGGGTTCTACTACTTTATTCCTCTTTTGTGAGTTGATAGTATTCGCTACTTTAGGAAGGCATTGTGTGCGGGATTCTCTTCTTTATATGAACTAGGAACGTTTTCAATTTGTGCTCAAGAAAAGAAAAAGAGGTCCTCACGTGAGTGGCAACAGAGCAAAGAATTGAGATCAACCGTCAAAGGATTGTTGTCTTAAATTGGAGTGCCGTTCGAGGATGTGTTTGCGGATCAGATAGCTTTACCGCGTCCCGACCACCTTTACTATTTACCATCCCCCAAACACCTCTCCTCCTCACGAAATAGTATGCTAAGGACCGAATGTGCCTTTTAGCATTGCAGGCTATATGTGACCACCTTTACTATTTACCATCCCCGACATATGTGGCAACCCAATGTAGAATGCAGGCTAGGATGTGGTGCTCAGGCTAAGACGAATCCGACCATCAAATTCCCCACATGTGCCCTTGAAAGGGAAGGATATGATTCATCCGCTCTTGGTCATGAGGGAGAGATGTTATTACGCAAAGAAAAAAATTGCGAAGGTTCGGTGCAATGTGCATGAACGTGGAAAATGGAGACCGAAAATGACAACTCCTACATAAAAAAAGGAAGAATAAAAGCACCCCCAAAAGTTCTAGTAGTCAATTGTTTTTTGAGAATCCCCCGGAGCACATTTTTTATGATTGGTCTAAGGTAGTGGATATGGTCCTCATTTGAGAGTTTGTGCTTGCACGGTAGGAAGGTAGTAGTGTTCATTCATCCCCGTATACTCTCATCTATGTAATGAAGAACTAGCATGCATACCTCATCAATTTGGTCTATCATATTGCATTAGGTTTGAGTAGGTTTGCTTGGGGTCAAGCAAATGCCTAAGTGTGGGGGAGTTTGATAACACCAAACTTGGTGTTATTTACCACCCTACATATTTAGGTGTGTTTTGTGCCAATTCATGTGCTTAAATGCTTGAACATCGTCAAATACATCCTTATTGCGTTCCTATTTGATTTCGATGTGATTCCATGGTGTACTAGTTGATATGTGCAAATTAGGTACAAAACAAGGTCACAAGTGTAGAGAAGGGGCAGGCAGCTAAAGATCATGGCCTAGAAACCAAAGATCAGGGCTTGGATTATAAGCCGTGAAGACCAGCAGAAGATCGCAGCCCAAAAATGAAAGATCGCGTCCGCGATCTTGGAGGCTTAGGGGGCGAATTGCGCATGGAGGGAGCCTTGAAGAAACAAAGTTTCCTCAGTTGCATCACGAGCAACGCTTATCTTGCCCGCGAGAAATATCACGAACATGACTCACGGATCGCGACCGCGAAGTTAGCCCGCGATCTTCCCCTTTCCTCAGGCATCGACGACTGCATTTTGAGATCACGGCCTAGAGACCAAATACGATACCCTAGATATAGGTGACTGGAACATGGGTTTATGGAAGGCGTACTCGGAGGCGTATGGATAGCAACGAAGGCCCACAAGGTCAGTTTCGAGCTGATGATCACCGGGAGCTTAATCCCTCCCGGAAAATGCTTACTCCATATGAGAGAGGAGGGGCTTAAGCTCCAGCTTAGGTTGCTCCTCCAGTGATGTAGCGATCCAGGGTGAGACATGGATCGACTTGAATGGCTTCTCTCGCCCCTCGATCGCGGATCCCTCCAACTCCGCGAGCTGCTCCGCCAGCTGCAACTTCTGTGATGCATGTTCCCTTATCAAAAAGACAACACTCGAGGAAATTATTATACCTGCACTCGTGATGGCGAGTGTAGTCTCATAATCAGCAACCACATCACAATAATCTACAACATCATGGAGCTGGGGGATGCTACATATTATCAGAAACAGAAATGTGATTTATTCACCCCCAGCCCTCAAAATCGGTTTTCCATCATTCACATCAATAAGCGCCTTCGCGGTGGCAAGAAAATGTCTACCAGGAATCAGAGGCACATCCACCTCATTAATGTCATGAATCACAAAATTAGTAGGATATGCAAATGGATATACTGTGACTATCATGTCCTCTGCAATGCCCCTAGGATGCACAATAGATTGTTCATCTAATTGTATAATCATCCTAGTATTACTGGGTTCACCTAGGCCTAGCTTCTTAAACCGTTTATAAGGCATGACGTTTATGCTAGCGCCTAAATCCTCCAAGGATTTTCCTACATGCAAGCTACCTATAATGCAAGGGATAGAAAACTCTATGTCTTTGGGCTTCCCCGGTAGCTTGTTCTGCATGATGGCAGAACATTCCTCGTTGAGCATCACTGTCGATAGCTTTCCAAGCTTCCTCTTGTTGGTAAGGAAGTCTTTCGTGAACTTGGCGTACTTGGGCATCTTTGACAGTGCCTCAACAAAATGCATGATAATATTCACCTGCTTTAACATGGCCATGAATTTGGCAAACTCAGTCTCCATTCAGTCTTTGTGCAACCGAATAGGGAAGGGGAGTTGAGGGACATACTCCTTCACCATTGGTTGTGTCTTAGGAGCAGGTACCTCGCTCTTCTTCTCAATTTCTTCCTCATCTACTGGAAGTGCTGAAGTAGGTCTCTCTTCCCCCTGTCTAGCCTGGACGGGGATTTCCGTAGTCAACTTGTTGCTCCTGGTAGTAACAGCATTGCAGTGGGCGTCCGGGTCTCTGGGATTAGGTATGGTATGACCAAGTAAGGTAGTCGGGGCCTTTGTGCCACAGCTTTAGCCACACTCCCAAGTTAGTTCTGGATATCCTATAGAACAGCTTGTGTGTTCTATTGGCCCACTTACAGGGTCCTCTAACCAACTTCAAGCTCCAAGAACTTTCCTGAGGCCTTCTCCATGAACTGCTCGATATTTTTGAATTTCTGGGAGTTAGAGCTGGCAAGAGAACCCTTTAAGTCTCACAGCTCAGCCATCAAATCACATTGTACTGAGACTGTTGCGACTGCACCCAGTTTTCAAACTAGTGCGAGTGCAATTGAGGAAGATCTTGCCTGTCTGGGCTGATAAAGAGGTTGTTGCTGCTACTGGAATTGGCCCTAGAGGTCCTGGCTTGAAGGTCTCTAGAAGCCTGGTGGTGCCTGGAAGTCTGGTGACCTAGGATTTTTGTTGCCACCAACAGGAAAAGTTAGGATGCTGGCTCCACCCCTCGTTGTAAGTGTTGTTGTAGATGTCGAAGTGCCTAGCATTGCCAATGAAGTCCATATGCTTCTGAGATGTGGTAGACTCCCTCGTCGCCTGATAGTCTTCTACCATGTGGTTGATGCTCTCGCACCACTGGAGCACATCGCCTAAAGCAGGACTGAGCTTGGAACCATCCCATTACGGTCAATAGTCGTAACCATCTTAGAGACTACATCCACCAGTGCAGATGACTGGATATCCATGACATGCATACCTCGACCTGGGACTCGTTGAGATCTTTTTGTAGAACCCCAATCATAAACCTGCTATGTCATGTCTTCAAAGAGATGGTTCAATTGCGCTGGCGTCTTGGTTAGCATGTTCCCGCCACTGACCGAGTCAATTAGCTGCTTGCTTCGGGAAAGAGAGCCCGATAGAAGGTGCCCACCTTGAAGGCATTGGTGAACCCATGGTTGGGTCACTTCAGGAAGAGACCTGTATATCTCTCACAAGCATCTCGGAGAGTCTCATCCTCCTCCTGCGCGAAGTAGGTGTTCTCCTTCTGTAGATTCGCGGTTTTAGATAGGGGATGGTAGCGGTTCAGGAATTTATTGGCCATGTTAGTCAATCTGGTGATCGACTCTGGAGCCCGGTTGTCCAGCCAAGTCTTAGCCAGTCCCTCCAGAGTGAATGGGAAATAGTGTAGCCAGATGGCTTCTTGAGGGACCCCATTAATCTTGATCCCATCAATCAGCTCGTGGAACCGCAACAGGTGCTCGTGTGGGCACTCGCTTGCTTTCCCATGGATGAGCATAGAGCCCTTCAACATTGAGATAATAGAGGTCCTCACCTCAAATTTATTAGCAGCAACTTGAGGATGTTGGATGCTTGACCTCAGATCCTTGGCCCTAGGGGTCCAATAGTACCCCATAGTTATTTCCTCATGAGGGTCTTGCACATTCCCAACTGCATTATTGAGGTCACCCATTTCTTCCTCTTCGCTATCCGATCCGTCAGCAACAACGACCTTGTCAAAGTCCTCCTTCGTAGCCAATCTCGTTTTGTAGTTCTCCCGACTGGCTACTGGTCATGCACTACCTTCACACAGACTGCAAACACAACCCGTGAAGGCAAACAGGTGGAGAAGAGAGAATGCAGAAAAGTAAATGCCAAAGTAACATATTTTCAAATTTCTGCAAAAACCTAGACATCCCCGGCAACGTCGCCAAAAACTTGACTCGTTAAAAACAACACCAAACTACTACCAAGTGTAATCGCGGTCAGGAAATGCAGTATACTGTCTACTCTATGAATCTCGATTATTTAGCGGTTGAATTCGAGTGAAGTGTTCAAAAGTAAATTAAACATAAAGCAAGAAATTATCTGGTTTCAAGTATGCAAAAGGTCTTCCAGATAAGAGTCCCCCTAGTCTGCAGTTAGTTCAGATTATAATGCCCCAATTCATTTCAAATGACAGATATACCGCGGAAAGTTCTTGACAAGTCTGGAATCTCGACTAAAGAATTTCAGACCCTCTCAGTTCGAATACCCGACGGGCGACTAACCTCCACCGACGTAAGCTAACTGAGGCAGTAAAACATCAAACTTTCACAACTGGTTCAATTCCAATACAGAGCACTGAACCGATTCCTCGACTAAAGTAATCGATCCACTACTTCCAATTAAGGTTGCTCTATTACCTATGGAGAGACTATCATTCTAGGTTAAAGCAGGAATCACATAAGTTTGATCAGGACTCATGCAATTCTGATTAATGCCTCAATTGAGAATATCAATCAACCATTCACAAATTGGGTTCATACAACCATTCGTAATATACAAGACTCCATGGAGAGCAGAGAAATCACAAAGCTTGGAAGAGAAATCATCATGTGAGGGATGAGAATCTTCTTCAGGCTAGAAAACGGCACTCCGAGGGTGAAAGATTGAGATCCAATGTCCTTAGATTGGTCCAATTAGTTCCTAAGGTTATTCTTCGTTACTTTCTCTCTCTAGGGTTCTCTCTTGCTATTTCAGACCTTGAAAATCCGGATCCCTTCAAATCTGCCCAAGCCAGCCTTTTATATGTGGAAGATACGCGAGTTGCGGCCAAAGTTACAGGCGTAACTTGCTTTCCCAGCCCGTAACTTCCCCAAAAACAGTTATATGTCTGCACTCCGTAAACCAAGAGTTACGTTCTTCTAGGGGAAGTTACGTTCAAGTCCCTAACTTTGGAAGCCAGGTCGTACTTTAGGGTAGTCTCCTGGAACCCTTGCCTCCGAGCCCTTGATGTTACAGGTTGTCATGGGAAGTTACGGTCCATGCCATAACTTTGAAGGCCTGGTTGTAACTCTTCTTTGCCCATTTGTCGGATCGCTCCAAATCATCCCAAAACTCGCTCCAACATGCCCATTCACGTAGCAGGACCTGAAACATCACAACCTAGCACCAACTAGCGTAAAATAGGTCACGGGAGCGATAATACAATCTTAAAAGGTCAAGAAATGCCAGGAAAAACATGTGCAAATACGGTGTCATCACTCCTGCTTCCTCCATAGATCCACCAGTCTTGTATTCTGCTTGGGTGTGATATGATCCCAAATTGCTTGCCTTGAAGCTTTCATGGATTGGTCAAGAAGCAAAGCCAATGAGGAACAAAGAACATAAAATTTGGTAAAATTGTTTTTGGCGTTTCAGGGTATCAACTTGGGAGGCTTGGTTCTATCAATTAAAGCAAGGGAATTTCGAGTTTGATGGCTTGTTTGAAGGTGAAGTGTTCTTTTACAAGGTGGAAGGCCTGGAACTTCAAGCTGAAGTCTGGAGAGTCACGAATGGAACTCTCAAACTGGCTAAGTCAAAACCAAGGAGCTGCCTGTTTTTGGCAACGACAAATAGCGAGTTTTAGGTGCCAACTTTGGAGCTAAATAGCTGGAGTTTAGGACACATCCAGAGGCTGATTCGAGTTGTCATGAGAAGGAGAATTCTTTCTAAACCAAGAACAGGAATTGGATGAAGACGAATAGCCTGGGAAGATCATTTTCGAGGGTCTCAAAGATGTTACCTCGCACTGCCACAATCTGCAAGCCATTAAGATTCCGAGTTGGATTCGTATTACTTGTTTAAGTTAGTTTCCTTGCTGAATTAGGTTAGTTTCAATTTTTTTTAAGGTTTGTTTAATCTTGTTTATGCCTATAAAAGGCCTCGTTCGTGTATTGTCATTATCATAGTTGATTTATAAAGAAAACCCCAAAATTCCCAACATTTTGAGTTGTGAGTTGTTTTGGCTTTTGGTTGTGATCAAAGCTTGCTGAATCTTGGCCTATTAATCGAGCAAACCCACTCGATTACATAGAAGGCGACCTCATAACGATCGAGCACTCTTCAAGGTGTAAGAGTTACCTTTCATTTCCATCGAAAACCCCCATTCAACGTAGCTTACCCGAGCTCGTTTGAAGCCCCTATTTTTTGTGTTCTTGAACAAAGGAATTTGATTCCTTTGAGTGAGTTGTACAATTCTGAACCAACACCCATCTAGGTTCGTATTAAGTGGCAATTAGAGCCTGATTCCGCATAGTGGCGACGAGTTCAACGGAGGGAGGCGGCGCCGGCAAGACACTGGACAAGGTCGAAGTGCCTTGTTCTAGAGGAGCCCCCTATGTTGTTGTCAAAAAAGAAAAATAAGAAGAAAAGGCCGCTGCGACGGCGAGTCAGTCAACAGAGGTCAACGTCGTGACCGATAGAGGCGAGGAAGAAGCTGTAATGGGAGAACCCCGACCTATTACGATGCCAGAGTTGCAACAGTTCTTCAAAGAGCAAGTCGTTGCTCTATTCCAGGCCCAACTGATGAAACAAGATGAGAAATTTTAGGCCTTGTCAACCAAGTTCAACAACCTAAGTCAGTGAGTGGAGACGCTGAACCAGCAGGGAGGAACGGCTATGGCGACAGCCACAAAGGCCGACGTTTGTCGAATTTGTCATCCATTGGTGGCAATGCCTCAACAATTCGATGAAAGACCAGTTGGGAACCCCGAACCTGATCATGTGCTAGCAAGACGAATTTAGGAGCTCGAGAGGCAATTGATGGCCCTCGAAGTTCAACCCATCGACCAACGGCCACACAATCGACAACAGGTCGACTTTCCCCACCATAATCGCGAAACAAAGGAAGCTCTAGTGTCAAACTTGGGAGGAATTAAACTGTCGATTCCAACCTTTCATGGAACGACCAATGCTTCAGCTTACTTGGATTGGGAGAGGAAGATCATCTTCTTCTTTCGGTGTGGACAATACTCTGAGACCCAGAAATTGCTCCTAACCACCTATGAGTTCCAGGATTACGCCGCAACTTGGTGGAGCAGGTCCAAATCCGGCAATGGCGGAATATGCAGGCTGAAGTGACAACCTGAGAGGAATTGAGGGGATTAATGCATGAGAATTTTGTGTCAGCGTATTACTGGCGAGAATTACACGAATCCCTGCAAGCAATTCATCAGGGATCACGTACCGTGGAAAAATATGCTAGGGAGTTGGAATTGATCATGACCCGAGCTGACATCCGAGAGGATTCAGAGGCTACAATTTCGCGATTCTTGTCTGGATTGAACAAAGAAATTCGATACGATTTGGAGCTTAGACATTTTGTTGATCTAGAGGAAGAAATCCACCTAGCAATCAGAGGTAATTGAAGCACAGTGTGGGAAGGCGATTTTCTGCGCCAAGACAGAGCAGCCCTGCTGAGCCTGCTCCTGCCTCTGTTTCCATTGAAAATTGAACCCATCCATTTGAACCCAATTGCTCCACAAAGCAACCAGGACCGTGCTGGAAGCTCGACGAGTAAGATCGAGTGTTTTAAATGCCAAGGACGAGGCACAAGTCCTTCCAATGTCCCAATATGAAGACATTTATCCTTCGTTACAGATAATACTACTCCGAGAGTGAGGAATAAGAGAAGCATCTTGGAGATGAATCCACTGAAGAAGAGGTTGATGAGACCATTGAGATGGAGACTCCAGGAGGGAGTTTCCTCGTCAATAGAAGAGCTCTCACAGTTGAAGCAGTAAGTGAGACCCAGCAACGCACGAACCTCCTCCATACCTGCTGCCAAATTCAAGGCAAAACGGCGTCAATGGTGATCGACGGCGGCAGCTGCACCAATGTCATCAGTTTGGAGACTGTGAGAAAGCTGGGTTGAGCATAATAAAACATCATGAGCCGTACAGCCTTCATTGGCTCAATGATCATGGAGTCGTGAAAGTAACGAAGCAAGCATGGGTTGAGTTCCAAATCGATCAATATAAAGATCGAATCCTTTGTGATGTGGCTCCAATGCACGTGGATCATGTCCTCATAGGAAGACCTTGGCAGTTTGATCACGATGTCACTCTCCATGGCCGAACCAATTGCTATACCTTTAGAGATGATAGGAAGAAGCTTAAATTGAAACCTCTGTCGCCGACTGAGGTTCGCGACGATCAACGGCGACTGGAGGTTAATCGAACCCAGGAAACGGATAATTCAGGTACTTCGAAGGGAAGAGAAGCAAGTTTGGTCACTCGACAGTTGGCTCTTACAATCCCTTCAAAGTGAAAGGCTTTTAAAGCATCAACGAGCCAGCACCCCTGTGCTCCGACGACGGCGAGACAGGGGAGGAGACAGGGTCTATTGGGTGAGGACTTGGGAAGCACATCGACCCAACCCACAAATGCGGAGGCTTCCATGAACCATCAAGAAAATCATCCATGGATCAGATGGCGTCGATTCTACCTAAATTGGTGGATCAAATTCAAGCTCAAACGCCCCTTGAAACGAGCAAGCACGAGCAAAAATCGAGGCTATGGGTTGGAGAGTTTGGGCACGATTCGAACCAAGTTGCTGGTGCCGAATCGTCAAGTGAGGTCCCAGGAAGCTGTAGGACTCATCAATTGGAGCTGGCGATACCTAAATTCGAAATCCCCAAAATCGCATTTGACATTCTGCGTTCTTCCTTTTGAATAACGACGATGGCGGGAAAACTACAAGTGGCGATTCGACAACATTGGTGACGCGTCGATGCTAGAGAGTGGTCCAGAGAGTCAATTGGATGTCTGAGGGATCAGTAGCATGTGTCGAATTGAGTTGGACGTCCCTGCGGAATAAATCCCCAATCTGCTCAACGAAGAACAGTGCCTTAGATTTCCAGAACAGACGTGTTCGACCAGCCAACATTGGATCCAATTTTGTGACTCTTTTGAGAAGAAGAAGAAGAAGAAGAAGAAGAAGAAGAAGAAGAAAGAAGAAGAAGAAGAAGAAGAAGAAGAAGAAGAAGAAGAAGAAGAAGAAGAAAGAAGACTCGAGCTTTGAGGGCAAAGCTTTTTCGACAGGGGGTCTGATATGATCCCAAATTGCTTGCCTTTGAAGCTTCCATGGATTGGTCAAGAAGTAAACCCAATGAGGAACAAAGAACATAAAATTTGGTTTAAGTGTTTTTGACGTTTCAAGGTATCAACTTGGGAGGCTTGGTTCTATCAATTCAAGCAAGGAAATTCCAATTTTGATGGCTTATTTTGAAGGTGAAGTGTTCCTTTACAAGGTGGAAGGCCTCGAAGTTCGAGCTGATGTCTGGAGAGTCATGAATGGAGCTCTCGAAGTGGCTAAGTCAAAACCGAGGAGTTGCCTGTTTTTGGCTTAGGCAAATAGCGATTTGAGGTGCCAACTTTGGAGCTAAATAGTTGGAGTTTGGGACACATCCAGAGCTGATTCGAGTTGTCATGAGAAGATAATTCTTTTTAAACCAAGTACAGGAATTGGATGAAGAT